>VXBA01006003.1:25857-41236 GCA_013399895.1 Serilophus lunatus
CCCCACCCCCGGGTCCCAGCCGGGGCCAACCCCCCTTCCCAAAATGGCTTTTGAGGAAAATTGAATTTTAATTCAGGTAAGTGGAGTTACTTTCATTCTTTCCCCTCCCAAAATCCAAGAACATCCCCAATCCCCATGCCCCCTTTGACCCCCCACGATCCCAGCCCCCTCAAACCAGTACACCCAATTTCTTCTGATGAGAAAAAAAAAGTTGAAGAGGACTTCAAGAATAATGGAGATAAGCTTTTTGAAATCCCACTTTATTTCTGAGTTTCATGAACACGGCGCATGAAGCACATTGTCTGGCTGTAATTCTCACAGCTATTTGTTTCAATCATCACCGGTTGAAAACAATCAACCTTTGTGTGGTCTAGTGGAATAAAAATGTATTAAATTGTTGATAATAATAGTGAATAGAGGATAATTACCAGATGCTAGCAACATGTTTCATTTAAAAAAATGTTTGGTGATATTTGTTTATTTTTGATTGAAAGAAAAGACAACAAAACCAAACCAAAAGTAGCTTCTCTGAATGCATTCTGTGAACAAGCAAACAAGAAAAGAGGAACTTACAACAATTCCCTTTTCTTCACTCAGTGAAATGTGTTTGACATGAATTCTGTGTTGTTTGTAGATAACTACCAACAACAAGAATTGTTTGAAAGTACAGTTGTGAGTTTTATGCTCACAATAAAAGCAATCCCATAAAAAGCAGGCACTAAAACTAAAATACAGATGATAGTTTGCTAGGTGCCCCTAGCAACTAATGTCCATAACACAAAACAAAATACAGTTTAAAATCAGTAAGCTTCCCAGCTTAATGAATAAATCCCATCCAAAAAGAGTTATCATAGAGCAATGCGAATGATGAAAAAGCAGTGAGGCATTCAACACTGTTCTGATTTTAATACTAAATGTCACAGATTTATGAACAGTCTCATGTGATTAAGTTTTCTGAAACAGCAAGAACATATTCATGAAATAGCAGTTCTATATGTCATATTCAGGTTATAAATATTAATATTTCTGTAATAATTTTAAATCAACATATGGAAGTAGTCCTGCCTGTGAGAGCAGAAACTAAATCTCAGGCTTTTCACTCCATAACCCAGCTACTGGGGGAAGAGTTCACTATACTTGGTCCAACTGAGAAAGGTGAAGAGCAGGGAGGTTTGTAGAGAGGGAGGGGTGGTCCTTAATCTATATGTGAAGTTCCCTTGCATAGGTTTGCTTCAAATGAGTGAAAAACATGCATGCTTCACCAGGCTCTGCAAGAACTGATGCTTGGGGAGAAATGCAGTTGCAGCTCGAAGATTTTACTTCGATTACTGAGCAAGACTCCAGCACTGATCACCTCCACATTAATAAGACAGAAATTTTTTTGGCAGACCTCTAGGGACTAAAAACTTTACTGGCAAAAATAAAACATGAATAAAAGTTTGTGCATGGAATTGTGGACCAGACTTTTGGATCTGATGCTTACTTCCATCCCTTCATAAGACTAAAGATCTTCCTTAGAAAACAAAGCAACAGAGGCCTTGAATCCAGATATGCCAAACAAACGTCAACCACTGGCTCAGCTTTCCTGATCTTAAAAGTGCCAAAGATAACTTCTATTTTAGACGTACATTAAGCAATAATGGAGATAGGAGTACCTTCTACATGCTGAATTTAATGCACGCATTAAAGGAAGAGGTATATTAAAGCTGATGTCAAAAGCTCACATTTAAATCCCATTTTTTTAACTATTTTTCTTCTATTTGAAAAAACAAGAAATGCTTTAGCCTTAGTTTTCCCATTTTCAGAAAGAAGTCAGAAACCTCTTTAAGAATCCCAAGAGTTATCACCATTTGTAAAATAGTTAAAAGTATTATTAAAAGTGTGTTGGCTTTTTTTTCCAAGTATTTTTGGAAAATGTGTATGGAAATTGTTGTATTAAGTATTGTAGTAAGTTTCTAGGTTAGAGGCACAAGCTGCTTATGAATATTTAATTTGCTTTTTGAAGAGCAAGATAGTATGTTTATTACATCCTTCTCTGGCTGTTCAATAGTTTCCCCAGAGGTATGGTAGCAAATACCCCGTGGGAATTTTGCTTTCAAGCAAAGATAATATTGTTTATCTCTTGAACATTCAAGGGTCAGTGTAACACATCTGAAAAGGTTTTTTCCTAAAAGAGCTTTAAAAGAAGTAACATGGCTCTAAGGAAGAAAAAAGAATCGCAAATATCACATCCTCTTTTTACCTTTGGAAGACCTATGTTGTCAATAAAACAAAGAATCAATTAATTAGATTTTAATTGCCAGTGTTTGGAGAATGTAGCCATCACTCAGCTTCACAAAAATTGTGTTGTCAAACAAATGCTATGAACCTCCTTTCATCTTTTATTCTCACTTGTACAGTGCTTGAGATTGTGCATTGGCATACTTGAGAATCAGTTATCACAAATATAGCACATTACTGTGAACCAACTGTGCTTGTGACTCTGCCAAAATGTTTCTTTTCTTGAAGTGCTCAGATGTCAGGTTGAGGTAATGAAATACTCAATGCTTTAGATAACTTTAGTCTAACAGAGAAAGCAGCAATGTCTTTTTCTGGTTTGTTTTTTTTTTTTTAACCCAGGAAAGAAAGATTTTATTGGCCAAAAAAATATTCATTTTCAAATCCAATTTTGGGATGGAAAGGATGAGATGCACCCAGACTTCAGTTATTCAAAGGTCTTACAGAATTTTTTCAGAAAACCACAAGCCTATGCACTTTTTAAAAATGAATGTTACACATCAACAGATTTGGTCTATCTGAAGTCTTATGTCATGATAACCATATGCTGAACTTCATACTTTTCTATGACAAAAATTTAATATCCACAGTAATGTCACCATACATTCAGTTCTCTAGAGTGTGCTGTTGTATAACATGGTCAAATGTTCCTGTCCGCCTAAAGGGGAAGTCTACATATATTTGAAAAGACTATATCAAAAACAATGGCAGCCACAACATCTCCTCAAGTGAGATTGCTTCTTCCTTCTTTCCTTAATCATGAAAATCATAACGTTAAACAAAATCTATATAGACCCGAGACATCTAAATTAACCTTGACATCCATTCACTGGCTTATGTCCTAACTACAACTTGTGAATCTAGTGCCACTGCCCAAGAGATTGTTGCCAAAATCTCCTAATTTTGTGAAGATTTACCATTTGGAGGCACAGCTCATTTCATTGTAAAAATAACTCAATTGTATAACACATATATGAAATAGCTGTATTTTGTATAATTTTGTTACATTTTACCAAAAAGAGGGAGAAAGAGGCATCTTTGCTTTTATTATTTCAAATTACAGCTTTCTGTGGCCCAATCATTTGAGCTCTGTACACCACATGTTCCAAAAAGACACCATTTTCCTCTAAGGAAAAATGGTGAGGCGGAAGCTGACTTCTCATTCTCTCAATTAGGCAACTTAAATTTTGATTTCAAATTTTCAACTGGCAGAAAGCCTGGAAGATCAGTTGAGTGAAAACCTAAAATAATGAGGGCCAGAATATCATCACAGGATTATTCACAGTCTTTTGTCATCCCTTTTACAAGTGCATGTATAGTGTGCAACAACATGAGAGAAATTTTAAGTCCTAAAGCATCAGCGTGAGAGCCATGGCATAGCAGCCAAGTTTGAAATTATCACTTACTTCCACTTGCTCTGTTATTACTACAAATTAATAAGGACAGAGAGAAAGGTAAGCTGAAAGGAGAATCAGCAGTGTTTTTCAGTGGGAGCTATGGACAAGAAAGCCCCAGAGTAGCTGCCAAGCTCCAACTGATACATCGGCAGGCAAAGGCAGCAGACTCGGGAAAAAGGCGAGCTGCAGCTCAGGTCTGCAGCTATGGCACACATCACAAACCAGGAAGATTGCCTGACTTCTAACTTGAGAAGAAAATGAACCTACTCTGACCACTTGATTTGCCTCTGAAATGAAAATGGTCTTGGTAGACGTGAGGCTAGAAAGCATCTTCAGAGTCTAGAGATTTCTGGAGTCTGAATCCCCATCCAATGCTATTATCCATCCTTCAGCAGGATTCCCAACCCTTGTGCCACTCTCACCATGTAAACAACGCTGTATATCCAGACAACCTGTTGTTGTAAAAGCTGTTGTGGTATCCATGTTCTCTGTTTCTCTCTGCCTTTAATTTAAAGCATTTCTACTTCTCTTCAGTATCTAGAGACAAAAGCTTAATCCCCAAGGAAATATATGGTATGTGTTTCCAATGACTGCAGTATGCAGTTATTTGTGAAATAGAAGTTGCTTTACAAATGTTTTTCAGAAACACAAGGTTTTTCAGCTGATCACGAGGTTTTCCTACTCAAACACTGATTTAAAAATCTTGCCAAGTAAGAGAGAGAACCGGCTTGTTTTCCCCCCTCAAGTCCTGCTAATTTAACCAATTTTTTCTTTCAACAACAGCAACAAGTAAGGTAAATAATAACTTTGTTTCATTACACTACTATTTGCCATTTCATTTTTGCAAAAGCAAAAAGTTTCCAGTAGAAGATATGTGTGTACTAACTTGACATTTTTCCTTGTGAAGGAGATGAGAGGACATGTCATTCAAGATCATTTTTGTATGTGAGGGGATAAAATAGTCTTAGCAGCTGCTCTCAGATTCCTAAATGATTCTCAAGCAAAACTTTTCCAAGACTATCTAAAAATTAGTACATTAAAAAAAAATACCACTTAAAAGCTCTGAACCTTGGCCTCTCAGATGAAGATTGATGTAATATAATGTCATAAAGTAATGTAATTTTATAATTAATGTAATGTCATACTGTGAAATCTGCATGTATTAAAAGTGGATTTTAAAACCCACAGAATTTCTTTTTCTTTTATTCAAAAGGTAAAGAATTTATTTCTTCATAACCATGAGCAGCATTGTATGTTATGGTGCTTACAGTAACTTCAGCTGAATTTCATTCAGTCTATATTTGCAACTATCAACTTTGAAATGCAGAACCACTCAATTCAGCCACATTTATTTTTTAGTCAAGTGCCTTTATAATTTTTTTGTTTCCACAAATACCTGTAGTCAGGGCATCCATTTTCTGAATATGAGAAATGATGCTTGTGCACTAAGAAAGCAGTAACTTCTGTAATTCTTTTTACCATTCTTCTGTTTAAAAGTTTCACTGGCAAGGAAGCAGAAAAAGTAACCTAAGTCACAGGCCACCAAATAGAAACCACAGGGAGAAAAGAATACAATAATCCAGGGCTTCAAAACTAGTAGTGAGTATATGAGTTCAGTGACATTTTCATAAGTCAGGTCTGATTGGCAATTCAGTAATATGTACCTATGCAAATTTTATATCCTTTAACAGCAAAGGAACTTCATCTAAAAGTCCAGAGACAAGACACCTATATTTCATACCTCAGAAGCTCACTTGTCATGAGGTTTCTCTTTGTTTATCTTCTCTGTGTGGGCCTACCTAGGCTATTAGCATTACCTATGAAAATGGTGACACTGTTTAAAAGTCCTTTTAACAAAAATGTACTTTCCTAATCCAATTAATAGAGGCAAAGTATGCGGGGTAGCAATAGCAAGAACTTGTGTCCAAGTGCTTTGAAATGTAGATGTACCCTTGTAGAAGCCTTTAAAATCTTTCACAGTCCTCTCTGCTGATGAAAAGGGAGGCAAAGGAAAGCAGGTGTATTGATTTACAGACCCATGGATTTCTGAAACTCTGTTATTCCCATTTGGGCCAATCAAACCTTGTCAGGAGAAGAGGAATGGGTGTTTCCCAATGGTAGCCATCAGCATCATTGCATTTGTATGCACACGTGCAAAAAATTAATTGTTGTTGCATTGAGTGTTGCCCTTTAAACTTTTGCCCAGTTCCCTTATTTTCTGAAGTTTGCCAGTAAAAGTGTGTTAGTTGACCTTCTGAGAAATCTATGCAATGTCTTCTCCCATGTGCTCTCTCTCAAGGTATAAAAGAACAGAAGGCCCTTTTAAAAAATCTAGTGAGTGGATTTTTGGAGCCTTTTGTATATCTAGAGTAAAACCCCTTTGATCAGCTCGTAGCTTGAACATGAGTCTTACAACTCCACATGTTTATTTTTTTTTAAAATGACCTATTTATATTTGTTGAAAGATGTAACAGTGGGTATGCTTATGAAAGATTTGCAGCAGGTGGCTCAACAGTTCATTCAGCCGCTAGACTCTGGGAAAGAGCAGCAGTGCTTGAATCTCTGCCCATAAAGCAAATTCAGCCTACGCAGACTACATGCATGCACCATATTCCACGAGCAGTTTCACAAAAAGGGAGCAGGTTTTATTTTTATCCCCATCTCTCCTGTGTGCTTAGAAGATGAGTGGAGGGGTTGTTAGCTCTGTTGGTCCTGGCAGGCTCCTGGTCTGCAGGGTCTATCCACACACAGCCCTGTGAAACCACCAGCACATCCAGTGAGCCGCATCCATCTTATTTATCCTTCCATTTGTACTTTTGCATCGACCTTTCTCTGAGGCCAAACAGAACAATGCACTGTTGAAATTATGACTTTGTACTCCAAGACTGCCAAAACTTCTGACCCTGAATGTGCAAGCAGGCTGTAAGAAGCACCTCATGCGCCCTCCCACCACCACATCAGCACTGAAGGCTAGACCAGAGCTGGCCTGAGGACTGGGATGCTCCAGATCTGGGTATGTACTACACAGCAAGGCCTCAGGCCACTAGACAGAGAGTTGGCAGGCCTCAAAAACCTAGATTTCCTTGCCTGCTCCCAACTGCTGCCACAAATGTCCAGACTTTATTATAGAGATGGGTTTGGATGCCTGTAGGAACAGCTGGAAGTGGGAAGCTGGAGCCATCCTAATTGGCTCCAGTGCAGAACATGGCTATGCTGAAAAAGAAATCAAGAGTGAAGAAAAGGGTTTGTCTTCAGAGGCTGCAGTCACCAGTGAAAATCATTAAATACTTTCCTAGGGTTTTTCCCCCCCCTTTAGAAAACTACAATACATGCCACAAGACTGTGTCTGGAGTTCTCTGTGACCAGAGATAGGGCGGTCCGGTACACACTACACAATGTGTTCTTGGGGAAACATGAGACACCCTAGCTTTAAAATTGTATCAGACATCAGCACTCCTGATGGGACAGATGGTCTGCTGAAGTTGCAATTACAGTCAGGAGACAAACCATAAGATTGTTTAGGAACATGCATCATGTCTCACAGCACATTGTGAACATACAACTATGGGAGAATTTAGGAGATCTTTGGAAAAAAACCCTGCAAAACCCACAGCAGTATAGCAAAAGAGTGCTCAGGTACTTCTCATACAGGCAAACTCAACTACTCTAAAGGTACATCCAAATACAGTGCTGAAAGTTACGAAATGATGAAGAGGCACAAGCAGCTGACTACTAAACATTAACAGTCTGTGGTTACTAACTTAACTATAAATCCTCAACTATACTGTAAAAAGATCTCTCTGATCTCACAGACAGTACACAGACCCATTTTACCTCTACCTAGTAAAATCTTTTGTGCAGAGCACTGTTACCTAAATCACCTAGAAATTAATTAGCAGAAACAGCTGCAAAGATCTAAGTCACATTCGGACTCCATGCAGGACCTCCAAACAGTTTCTAGTACCTAAGTCAGATGTGGTCGTCAGAAGAATGCCAAGATGCAGTGTATATACTGAATGCCCTGTAGGAAAACCAAACAAAACAGAAACACAGAGTGAGAGGAAGGTATGGTATACCCTGAGAAGATGTCTGGTTTGGTTAAGCAACAACAAATATATTGGGATAAAGGAAGCAGTCTGGAGATAGCCAACCAAAGAATGATTTCTGCAAGGACAACCACGGGATTCTGCACAAAAAAAAGGGCAAATACTGCAAAGTTTCAAGATTCGTAGGGTAAAAAACACAGGACCATGCTACTGCTGTACTGTTCTCTCAATTTTACCATGTATCTCTTTTGATTGAGCTATTATGAACTATTTTTCTTTTCTGAAGTAAATAACTGCAGTCTGGGATTATTTTACAGTTTTATTAAATTTTGATAATTTCATCTATTTGACTTCTGTGAGTTCTTTCACTGATTGGAATTCCCTGCTCTTACATTGCCTTCCAAAAATCCCTTATGTGATGCTTTCTTTTTAATTAGGTATTTAATGTTCAAGCAACATATAAATAGAACTCATTTGCCTTGACTAATATACCTGATACAGTCGTATATGATACAAGCATACTGAATCAACTATGCTAAAAGTATAATGCATTTTCATGATAGGAAAAAAACCCATAATTTATAACCGACCACTACGTTTTACAGCTCGCAATTTTTCTAGTCTTCTAAGAAGACATCTTCAAAGTAATTTTTCATTATTCAAACTAGAGGAATTATGGTCTCATTTTTTGGTTAGTCCTTGCATAATTTTTGTAGCTATGGAAGTTTCCATGGAAATGGAAATTCCACATGTACTGTTCGTAAAACATTCTGCAGCCTCTGACAGGCAGGTCTTGGAATTGCCTCCAGATTAAACTAACATAAAAAGCAAGGTCCAACATTTCTATGCCTTTGCAGTTAAAGTAGTCAATGATCTTTGCTCAGAACGCAAATTACAGATGCATCACAATAGTATTGTCAGAAGACTGAATTCCTTTGACAAGGGAACTAGCAAAGCAGCGCTCGGCTTTAGACCAGCATAGCTTGAGTATGGGGCTCTCAACAAAATTCTGTACAAAGTTCCAGCCTGACCTTGTATAAGACATTTCACAAGCTCAAAAAGAGAAATGAAGCAGCTATAGATTAGTTGAAAGCAAGGAAAAACAGTAGCAGATAAACAGCATTTTCAAAGATGGGAAATAAATCAAGGCCAACTCATCAAATATCTATACACCTTGCCACTTGTTTTGATTGGTTCATTCTGATTTTTCTCTGAAGAACTCAGACAACATGGAAGATGAATCCATTTTGAAAGAGTTAATCTTACTACCATGGGAAGCAGAAAAATGAAGCAAGCAGGATAAGGTCAAGATATTAACATTTACATGAATTTGGATCCCATATAGCTTTAATCCTCTTCAGTGGCAGGCAAACCATCAGAGGAGAGGAAATGAGACTTTAGCATTAATTCAAAATGCCTGGTTTAACCTTTAGAAAATAATTCCATTTTCTCTTTCTTTCCCTTTCCTGTTCTCCCTTCCATATACCACAATGACACCTTTCTGTTTCTTCAAAATTAACTGTACCTTTTTCAAGTTTTCATTTAAATTTGGAGAAACTGCCCATGCACAATTTATGAGACCTGAAGTACACATGTAGGACTTAAACTCCTTTCAAACTATTTGTGCCTCATTTCTGTAGACTTAACTGACTGACAGAGAAGATTGAGTCAGGATTAGATTCTGTTCACCCAAAATACCAGTGGATAAACATTAGCAGTCACTGCCCGGGAATTCCAGGTGATCTTTTCAGCAACAAATTACCTGCCAACAGACAAACAGGACTAAAGTTACAAAGAGGAGCACTCACCGATTATTTTGGAAAGAGAGAAAAGAATTATTGTCCAATGGAAGAAAGCAAAGAAGCAGGAGGAGGGAGCAGGAAGACAGAGGATCCCAAACCTTAAGTAAATGGAACTTGAAAATGTTTAAAAAGTCAAGAAGACTAAAGCTTTAGAAAGTATATAATTTTGTATGGTTCCTCGGGCTATTTAGGGCAACAATCATGCTTCTCATTGGGTTCCTTCCAAATGTATAGAAGCCAACTTGTCTTGCTGAGAGACAATCTACAAAGATAGAAATTTTCTCTAAGCAGTGATATTTCTGACCACATCAGGATATGTTCTTCATCTCTAGAAAAGATTTCTGCTCATCTAAGCGTAGGTTAATGTGAGAGTGTATATGAGTCTCTATCACTCTCATTTAAAAAATAAATCTTAATAGCTAAATACAAGAAAAATCTAGTATTTCTCTTCAGATAGTGCACTACATTAGTACATACAAACAAAAATGAGGATAGTCAATCCCTATACAGGATGAGACACAGGAACATTACTTAAGGCAAGCACATACAGGAGTTCTAGAAATGTGCTCATACTCTTTGAAGACACTAAACTCTTCATGAAGAGACTTCAGAGAACTCTTTCTCCTTGCCCCTTCAGGCTCCCAAAGGGAAAGTGAACCTACTTGGGTGTTGAGAGCCCAAACAGGCACATATGGTGTTGAACTCCAGGCTAGTCTCTGCAAAAATCACAAGTGCTTTCATATATTTGTCCACCTGGTACAACCTGGTAAAAAAAAAAATCCAAAACCAAAAATGAAAAACAATCACAGATTCTGGTTCTTGATTAATCTATTAAAATATATGTTTACTCCATTTAATTTCTATTTAAAAATAAATAAATTTAAAAAGCGCCTGAAGCAATACAGTGTGTCTTATTTTACTTTCTTCTATCATCACTATAGTTAAAGAAATTCCATTCTTCTCATTTCTTGCCTGGCACTGACTTCATTTTAAATACAACCCCCTATAGTACTCAGTTGTCAAATTGGTGCATTTTTAAGCATTCTAAGCAGGACATTAGTTCTTAGCATGAATGTTTTTGAGATCTGATCAACAGGTCGTTTCTCAATACATTAAGCAAAGCAAGCAAAATTAGCTGCTTTATGTCAGGTACTTAGCACAAATCCCTTAATAATGTGTTTGAGTGCAGAAACCACTAATAAATGCATAATTCCCTAAGATAGGCTTGATTAATTAAGTCATATGTGTATCCTGCTAATTAAAAAAAGAACATTAGGCAGATGAGTGGAATTTCTGAGTACAAAATTCAAAGGCTGTTTTGCTTTTATTTGAACAATGAAAGAAAAGCTGCTCATTAATACAGCTGCCAAAAAAACAGCAAGTGCTGACACAAACACCCAAACTGACTTATTCAAAACAACGAAGTATTTACTCGCTCGTTTGTAGTCCAATTTTTAATCAGGTAGCTGCTTGAATAATCCAGGCAGTTCAAATTACAAGGGCAGCTGGTGCTATAATATACTTAAGTATATTGGTTGCACTTCTTCTCAAGTAAATCAAGTTTAAAACCAAGGCCTCACAGGTTTATGAATTCTCAGGAAGACCTATTTTACAAAAAAATAACAGTCTAATAGTTGACTCCCGTCTCTTCCCAAACATGTCCTTTAGTGTTGTATGGACTGCAAATTTTGGTATGATAACATAATTTGCAGCAACACTGAAGTAATAGCTATTTTAAAATGCATAGCTTTTCTGTTAAAATAATTAGTTTTTTGAGGTTTCTAAACAAAAATGGAAAGAGAAGAAAACGTAATGTTCTCAGACATAACAGAAACATAAAAATTTCTAAGTTAACAGATACTGTTAAACACAACAATTTTTCCAAGGTTATTTTTGTGGATAAGTAGGATTGATAACAGTCAAAAAATTTGGTATAATAATGGGAGTGGATAAGTTCTATATTGTAAGGTTTTAATTTCAGGAACAGCAACCTGTTGAAGATAGATGGTTAAAGTTAGGGACTGTAGGTAGGCAAACCTGGTACCTGTCAGGAATAGACAATAGACTGGTCTGCAGGATTGGTCCCAGCTGAGGAAAGGACTCTTCTACTTTCAGCAAGGGGTTGGACTACATGATCTCCAGATATCGTTCTGTGACTTTGTCCCTTGAGGCACTGATCTTCTTACTGGAACACAGTGTCCTATGGCTGTTTAGTTACAAGGAAGTGTTTTAATTTTGGTGAGAAAACAACCCAATGTCTGAGAGGAAAAGTGAAAAAAGTAGGCAAAAATGACTAAACACCAGAAACTAATTGACTCAATATAAGTTTGACAAAATACACTGCATCCATGAGTGGAGAGGGGAAAGTAGAAAAATAAGGCACAGGACTAATTTGACTAAGGTTTGTCAGCTCCTGTAGCCATTTGAAAAACAATGCTTTTGAAGGGGGGTGTAAGAGAGCAATCCACTTACCTCATTTAAAGTTCAATTTTCCTCAAAAGCCGTTTCAGGAAGGGGGGTTGCCCTCGGCCGGGACGGGACCGAGGCCGAGGCTGGGTGGTGGCTTATCACCCCATTCTCCCTGGGAGCACGGGGGCCTGCTCTCCCTGTACCCGCGGGGGCTGGGATGAAGCGGGGCCTGCGCCAGTCCTGGTGCCCCTGAGGTCGGGGTCGGGGCTGGGCGGCGGCTCCACGCCCTCCAGGCTTCCAGCAGTGGGGGGCCAGAGCGGGGTGCCAGTTTCTAGGCCCCCCCCCCGCCTCTGCTGCTCCCGAGAGCACGGGGGCCCTTCCCTGCCAAGTGTGCAGCCCGGGACCGTCCCTTCCCATATGGGCACAGTGGCTTCCCGGGGCGAGCAGCGGCCTGGGGACACGGCTACGGGGAAGCCCCAGTGTCCCTCCAGGGNGAAAGCGACTATATTCATGCGAGATGGAGAAGGCTTAAAAGTCGAGGCACGGCCCTGCCCTGGTCTCTTTTTCGGCTGTGGTGGCGAGGAGACAGGTCACAGTCCCGGTGTCCAGCGCCTGCAGGTTCCCCCACAGTGGGATTCCACCCATTTCTCTCAACCCGGGAGCTGTTTCCAGCTTGCTAGCAAGTATCCTTTGGAAAGGGGAGAGAGGGAATTGTTTTCACTTCTGTTTGTGTTTTTCAGAGAGGCTGAAGGGCCAGAAATGCTTCCAGAGAGAGAGAGAGAGAGAGAAGGGAGAGACACCTTTTCCTACCCTTCCTCCCTGTTTCTTTCAACTAGTCATCTGGCTGAAAGGAACAGTTCCCTTTCTTTTTTTGTTTTTCACTTTTTGTGTGTGTGTTTTTTTCTCCTTGCGTGTTGGGGGTCCCTCAGTGTAATTCTGGGGTCTCATGTGGGTTATTACTTCCTCCAATTTAATTCCCCTGGAATAAATTGTTCACCTGCTGAACATTCTATTCAGTTTTCGGTCACTTTTATTGAACCTGCCCCCTGAATGCTGAAAGGTGGATTAAACCACCACAGCTTCTAAATGTTATTTGTGTTTAAAATTGCTGGCAAGGTTGGCCTGAATCTCATGCCCCAGAAGTAACTAAAAGTCAGATCCAATTATAAACTCACTGAATTTGTTTCTCCAAAAGCAACTGATGATTCACAGGGATTAAGTCTTTTAAATTCTCCAGCTGCTATATCCTAGACCACCAACATAAGCAATGCTCCCTAAAAACAGGCAAGCCATCTTAACATAAAACCAACCAGAAGTTGATGTATGTAGTTCTAATTTGTTGGTGCAGCCAGATTTCTAGACATAATGTCTAGGCAATTGTTGTAGTATGCCCAGCGATCTTAGTAAAAACTCGAGCTACGGGAGACAGGATTTCGTCTAGGAAGCTATTTAATGAGAGAACTCACAGCTTTTTATACTTTTTAGAAATCTGCGCGTTAGCATTTCATTGGCAGATACACTTGCTGTTAACCATTTCATTGGTCAAAGTCAAGCATTACGCAATTTTCTTTTGCTTTGAGAACTTTCACTGTTTTAGAAATATTTGAGATTAGTTTGTGTTCAAAACATGTTTTTCTAAGAGACACCTGCTATGAAAAACATGTTTTTGTGAAACTGCTTGTTATGAGAAAGAAATTTGTCTTTGCTCGACAAACTCTTAAGACTGCTGTGTTGCGGTCTCAAACTGCTGCAGAGACCATAGCTATATTTTTGAATTGTTTCACCATTGTTTTAGTATAGCTACATTCTGAAGTGTTTTTCAGTTAACAAATGTTCTTTGTTTATCTTTAGCTTGCTTGTTCAGGTTTGTGTAAAAGACAGAAACTTCTCAAATTAGCTTTAGATTTTTGCTAGACACAAAAGTACTTATGTTAACTTTAAAACTCTTAAAATTTATGCTTAAAAGCCTAGCTTTCAAAAATAACCACCAAGGCAATTACATAATGCTCAACAATTGTAACAAGAGTTGAAGAAGGCCCAAGAACACTTTGTTTTTCCCACGTCTTCCTCTAGAAGAGAGTTATCTGCCACCACTGAGAAAATGGCTGAAGCTTAGATAGCCTGACTGAGTCTGCAGCTATGAAGGAAACAATATAACCCTACCACAAAATGAGTGCAAGATGACTTACTGTGTTGGTTACATAGAAGAGGTTATATAGGAGCATAAATTTTGTGCAGTTTGGAATATGACTTTGAATTAAGCATGAATCTACTTTATTAAACAAGTAAGAACTGCATACAGACCTCCATTACAATTCCAACTCAAAAATTTGTCTTACACAGCACCTGTAGAGAAGTACACAAGGAAAGGAAAAAGATTTGCTGTACTTGTTCTTGGGTGGGTGTTTGTCTGGACCAAAGACTTCCACAGTCAATTCACAGACCTTCTGGCACTAAATTCCAAGACAATGCAATTGGCACCAATGGTCTCCTGGGCTTGAGAAGTTCGACGTGATGCCTCAAGGTTTTTCACATATTTCTGGGGTTTTAGCTTGATTTCATGGTTTCTCACTTGGGCCTTCTTGTTAGGCTTTTCTCATGATTTGTGAAACTAACTGTGTTTAGCATTCTTTTTGAGACAAACAAGTTATAACAAGGCCATCATGCTTTTCCAGAAGCTGCCTGCAAGGACACGATAGAAGGCAAGACAAGATAGAGGTCCAGAGGGCACAGAGGTGAGATGGGTCTCTGATTGGATATGCCAAGGGTGTAAGGATTGATGAATGTTATAAACATGATTTGATAATGTGGGGATAGCACATTTTTGGATCTGGAAGCTTCATTAAAGAAGCTGCATTTTTACTTCTATTAATGCTGTTTTCTTCCTCCAATTTAGGCATCACATGGAGAAAGATGCTTAAGTACCTCTCCAGCACAAAGCAACAAACACTGTTACTAAAAGGTTAGAGAATTACAGGAGAATCTACAGAGACAAGATGCTAGACAGTAGCAAAAAGAACATGTAAGTTAAGGACCACCCCCTCCCCTCAAAAACCCGACACCCCCCAAACCCAAACCCTAGCAGTCACATTTGAAAACATTTAAATCAGGAGACAGGGAGTGTTGTTACAAGACTTAGACTTTAAAATGGTTTGCCCAATGGCATTGTCAATAAATATGAAAGGAATGACAGAAAAACACATTCAGTCTAGATTTAAATGTTTAATAGTTAAGTGCTGCTAAAAAAACAGATTCCAGTTTGGCCTCAGCAGGGGATAAGAAAGAGAAAATAAAGTTTCCATATTCTAGAGGAGATTGAGTTTAAATAATTTTTAAAGTGGAAGGAAGTAACATCCATCTGATGTGTCTTGGGTTAGCTGAGACTGAGAAAAACTTTCCCTGTTTTGACTCAGGTTTAAATAAAGAGATTTCCTTTTTTTTTTCCTCC
>VXBA01006003.1:41371-72646 GCA_013399895.1 Serilophus lunatus
CCTCCTGCCACCTCCTTCAGATTAACTGAACTTTTTCGGATATTGAAACGAAGAATAAGTTTTTTTTGTTGTTTGTTCATTTGTGGAACTAGTGTGGGTGGGGGTGCTGGTGGATGGTTTTGGGGTTTTTGGGAGGTTGGTATTGGGCTTTCTTCGGGGGGAGGGGTGGTATTTTAATATTTTTAAGTTAATTTTTTTTTTCCTTACCTCATAATAAATTCTTATTTTCTTTAATACCTCCGTATCCACGAATTATTAATCAATAATTTGTCCATCAAACCAGGACACGATGAATGACATCTTTTCTACCAGTGTTGCTTTCCATTGCAACTCAAACTTTCAGTGCCTTCCTGGACTGTAATTAAGTCCATGCAATAATTTCTTCCTGTAAGCAAGCTATCTTCTTCTGGTCTGGAACCAGTTTGACAAATAAGGCTGTTCCTGATTTAGGTGATTCCAGAATGTGAAGTCATGCTCATACACAAATAGAAGTCAGACTTGCTCTGTAGACAGGTGCTGAGACATCTCCAGTAGGTGGACTTTTGTCAATACTGTTAGTCTTTCTTAAGCATTTGATTTCTGCCACTGCATGCCCTTGGCTCCTGGCTGCCAATACACTAGGGTGCATGTCTATTCACTGAAGATCAGCATTCTATTATGACTTATTTCTCCTTGGGGCTCAGGTCAGATTAAAATCCAGGTCCACGTGGACGGTTTAATCTAAGATTAAACATCACATCACACTAATAAAAAAATAAGAAAAAAATACATTTGTTGATATCTAAAATAAGTTTTCTTCTCCATCAAAAACCATCTCCCCTCCACTGTTTCTTTTGCTCTCTCCTGGATCAAAAAGCTAAGAAACCTGGACAATTTAAGAAAACACTTTATAAGCACTCATTTTTCCTATTTGTTTTGTTTTGTTTTGTTTGGTTGGTTGGTTTTTTTTGTGTTGGTTGGGGTTTGGGTTTGGGTTTGGTTTTTGGTGTTCTTCTTGTGTTGTCCTAGTTTTCCTTTTCCTATATACATATAGGAAACCAGCATTTAGACTGTGCATACTGAGATGCTTTAAAAAAACAAGGGAAAATTATATGTCAGTTTTCAACTTTAGTTATAATAGCATCCTGTCTTTACAAGACCTCTTTCTGGTTGACCTCAGGGACAGACAATGGAGCATGGAATTCCAGAGACAAATTTTCTCAAGAATTACATTTTCCTCCCTTGTACACAATCCCAGTGTTATTAAATGCTTGCAGACTGTTCACTGCAGGACACAAGGGCACAGCCAATTCAGACTGAAGCCTGGAACAGGGATAAACACTGAAAAACCAACCTAACAGCCAAGGGTCTGGAGCCAGGGCCAGGACACAAGCCAAGGCTGAAGCCAAAGACAGGAACCAAATAAGCTGCCAACAGGCAGGAACCAGAGCCAGAATATGATCCAAGGATTGTGAGCTAGAGCCAATTCGCAAGACAAAGGTCAGGAACAGCTGCCAGGACTGGGTTCAACAGGCTTCAACCATTCAATAGCTGAAGAGAAAATACAGATACCACCTTAATGCCCAGCAACTAACTACATGGGATGGCCACATATATGACTGTGCAGCGGAAAACCACCAGCCCTCCATCACGAAGCAATTTCTAACAGACTCCAGCTAGCACTGAATTCAGGCCAAAGCCATCAGTCCAGACTCAAATAAATTGCAAACTATTGCATCACAGCTAAGTGATAGGGTACAAGGTGAGGTGTGAAAGCAGTAGCATACTTTCCTTGCCCCCAGAGACCTGAATCAGCTTGATAACATGGTTCATTAAATTTAATACATGCATGTGATGCTTCATCCTTGTACCTTTGGCAGATTGAGCGACAGCATTCACTACTGCCAGTGTGAAACAGCAAATGAGACAGCTAAATGATTGAAGTGGAGAACAGAGCACAGAGAAGGTACAGGTACAAAACTGCTATTGAGAATAGTTTTATCAACAAAGTTGTGGCTATAAAAATAGATTTTCCAGTAAGGCCAGGTGCATTCTAGACCCTTTATCAATAATCAGACTGTCATACATGCTCAAACAAAATTTAGGAGAAAAGACAATGTATAAGTACATCCTTGTGCACAGCCACTGACAAATAGCCACAGCATCATAATTAACTCTCTCCTATAAGGTCTGAAAAGTTTTAAATAAGAAGTTTCAGAAATCAGAGCAGAAGAACAACATGAAAAACTTTATCACAATTTTTGTCTAGCCGAAGGAAAGGAAAATTAATTGCATCCAAGCTGTAGATGTAACAAGACGGCTTAAATAACCAGTAAGATAATAAGTCCAAATGATGAAGGAATGAACCAAGATGAATAATCAGAGCCCACTGCACTGGTGTGTCTAAAGTTCATTCAATTAGAATTAGAAGCATTGACGAAATAGAGCGGTCTAATTTGCCATGTCATTACTCTGAACTTTATCCTCTCTGTATCATGTTTGAAATAAGTCTTGATGAGATACCTGTATTTTTCCTTTAACATAGCCTTCAACTTTTATTTATGCAGATGTCAAATTACAGGCTGCATAGCAAAAAATAAGTTTTACATTATCAGCATTCAAAATCAGCAGGAGTAATGGTCTCCACTCCCTTCCACATTTGTAGTTTACGCCCTGCCTACTCAGGTCCAGTAAATGCTTATTTATGAAAGAAAAAGATGATGTTTTCGCTCCATTGGCTTTACAGAGAGTTTGTAAATGCATGAAAAAGAGAATTAAGTTTGGTTTAGAGCTTATAGTTGCTTTTATAGCTCTCTGGGTAGGAGGGTGAGAGACAGGATTGTCCTTTGGGATTCATAACAAAGGTCAGTCACTTTGGTTATTTGTTATGACCTTTCTTTGTCCTTAAAAATACACATGATGACCCTATGTTGTCATCAAATTCAAATTCAACTCTAAACATAATTTTAAGAATGTGCATAAATGGATTTTGTTGAGGAAAGGAAAAAGATTATGGAAAAAATGAAAAGGAATTCTTTACAGCTTTGCTTGTAAAGAACCATGTTGTCAAAACAGATGAGATTCCTTTCTAGATGTAATAGCAGTTTGTTATATTAGTATTTCTCTTAGTCAGAATCTCCATAGATACATTTAGTTAAATTGTGAAGATTGATTTTTTTAAAAATAAAAATTTCCTTTTCAAAAGCATCTACATTTCTGTTGAATTACAAAATCTGTACCTTGGTATTTAAGCCCATCTCAATTTCCCTCGGAGTGGGAGAGTGGAACATGACTCCATAATACCAATGAACTGCATATTGAAGTCTCAGACTAAGAGAAAGATAGATTTATCTAGGAAAATCTCATTGCTGATTTAGTGAGACCAAGAAACAATAGACTTCAATAAACTTAGAAATTGCCCCATTTTAATTAGTTTAGATTTATCACAATATTACTTTTTAAAAAGCAGGATAAGGGGGGAAAGTACTATGATAGTTATTTTCTAAATATTCAAACTTCTCAAATAATGTCAGTTTCTCTAGTCTGCTAAAAAACAAAACAACAAAACAAGACAACACTCAGACTTCAGAACATCTAAAGCTTCGGGCTTTTATGTGGCTGTCCTCACCAGAAAATCAAGTCTCCTCAGTGAAAGAGGCTGTGAAATGATTGCAGAGAGATTTTTAGCTAGAAGTGATAGGGGCTGGGGTGCAGAGAGAAACATCCTTCCCCTAATTTTTTTTTTTTTTTTTTTAATGGGAATTGTGCTGAGAAGATGGATATAATATTTCTTGTCACTGTTCAGACACTACTCCTGAAGTCCTTTTCTTTCTACAGACCTTCTGGGAGGGTCTATATCTTTCTAGTCAAAGACTGAAAAATATCTACCATCAATAGTGGTAATATCATCAATCATGCATCTGTTACATAGGTGTCAAGCATCTAAACAGCACTGTTAAAACTTAATCTGGAAATTTTTTTGCAGACTAAATAAATGTCTATGCACTGACAGGGACAAGTCCTGGGGAGTTGCTAATATACTTTAGAGCATCTAGAAACAATTTACCCTAGGCCACCCATAAAGCCAAGAAGAGTAAAAGTAGCTTTTAGTCTGTCGTTTAGCCTGAGGTCTAAAAATACTTTGTGACAAGGTTATGACATATGTCCTAGAAGTAGAAGCTCACTTCTCTACAGGAGAAGTACCTCGCTGCTATTAAAGCTGAATGGGTTGTTAACACAGGTGCCCCTGTAATTTCACAGCTGCCTGGAGGGTTCATCAGGTACCTTTTCATTTAAACATCAGTAAGTGCCTGGAGGCAAAACCATATGGGATGAAAAGGACTCAGCCAGTAATTTCGTACTTGTAAATCCTACTAATTTATGATTCTGTGTTAATTCTTCAAGCTCTTTGAAGAACCATTACATAAATCTTTTTAATTGCGTTATCATCTCATGCACACAAATCATAATTTATTCTGAGGACTTCAAAGGTCATCAGTTATCCTGGCTGCAGCTCCAGCATGACATGGCAATCCGTTAAAAACAGAGAGACTTTTCCCAACAAAGTTTTTCACTCTAAATTGCCAGAGGACTGAAACTGTTAGGAGGTCACTTTCAGACAAATAGCTATCACATTTTTATCATCTTTAAAAGCTTCTGTTCAACTCTGCAGTCTATTAAGACACCAGCCATCTTCCCCATGCCCCCTATTATTCAAGAATTACTAAATATCCTCATGATGATATGTTAATGTATTTGACCTTGATGAGTTCCGTTACCAGTATTATCCCAAACTAACTCTTAGAATGGAGCAGGCGCCAGGGAAGAAGCTCCTGCTTTATAAATATATTGAGAGAAGGCAGGCATCCTTTTCCAAGTATTTCAAGCAAGATTGTTTTGGTGTTCAAAAAAGATCTTCCTGCTTTTTTTCTGTTTATAACCCTGGTTTTAATAAGCTGTCCGTATCAAAAGAGAGAAACAGCTGTAAAAATATTTTGAGTGTTTATCATCAAAAGTAAAAAAACCACCACCAGAGGAACTGAAAAAATACACCACTAAAATTAAAAAATAAAAACTAAATAGTCTTTAAAACAATTCAAACAAAGAAGGGTTTACCAAATGAAAAAGGCAGTTGTAATGGCTGAACAAATTTTGTCAGTATTCTAACAAATAACACCTCCTGCGCTTTAAATATTTAATGTGAAATCCATGGATTTATACAGTTTACAAAATGCCAGAGGCTTATTATCTTTGCGGATTGCATAACAGGAATATTCATATAATTTGACTCCATTTTTTAAGACAATAGGAATTCCTTCAGGTGTTAATGGTAGATAACTTGTGTGCTGCTTCAATAGTCTACTAGTTATAGAATCTCTCAGGTAGAAAAATGTCATTAATCTAATTAAATTATTTATATTTCTGGAAAGCAAAATCTTATTAAATCCTTGGCACTTGACTGTGTATATTATGCAGCTATGTTTGTCGTTTACAGTGTGGAGGAAAAGGTATGCATTATACCTAATCAAAAATATATCTGGAGGAAGATCAGAGTCTATTACATCCTAACTTACAGTGCCATTTATACATTCCTGGGCATACTCTTCATTGCATAGGTTATCCAATTAGAGCACTATAACTCTTCAGAGAATTAAGATTTGTTGTGTGGCATTTATTAGGGGGCCTTGTCTTCTTAAGAGCAATATTACAACAGACATAGATGGATTCTCATCCACCCACTACAGGGTAACAATACTAACACAAATGAAATTATCAGATACACCAGAATGAAAACAACTGCCAGAATTAAAATGAGGGGTATTTTCTACTGAATACAACAGGACCAACAAATGTAACATGTGTTTGCAGAAAGCACTGACTGATCCCACTTCAACTATAATTTTAAAACAGGAGTGCAGGGGATTGTGAACTGATATTTACTTGTAACTTAGTACATAATAATGACACTAAATAGGAAAAAAAAAACTAGCTTAGGAAAACCAGAAATTTTGATTAGTTCTTGCAGCAAGCATCATCACAACACATGGAATAATGTGGTTTTTATAGACAAGCAAGAAATTCCACTGTCATCTCTGTACATCACTGTGCAGTATATCTAACTTCTATTTTGCCACATTTCTCCATTTGAAACTTATTTTCCTATATCAGCATGACAATTAGAGCAGGCCTAAACAATATGAAGATGTTCTCAATGTAAAGAAATAAAACTAACAATAGATTTTTAGTAATTTAAACATTAAGGTAGTTAGAGATCTCTTAAGGATATGATTTGTTGTTGTACCTGCCTCAACAGGCATATCAGACAACTTAAATATACAATAATTTACTGAGTAATATAAAGCTGTGTCTGTAGGTCATTATTCTGGTAACATTTATTTACAGTCAACTTAAATGCACATCCATCTAGGACTATGAGCTTAAAAGTTAGCAGCGTCCCTTCAAGAGACTGCTGTTCTGTTTTTATGAAAAACATCAGCTAGTATGATGATTTATCTTCTTGCTCTTCTAAATTTCTAGAATATTTAAGTACAAAATAAACTGCATAGAAAAAATTGAGAATACCAGTGTCCCATTTGATGCATATTACAATATATGACCTAATAGTCCCTTCTTACTTTAAAAATATATGAACTTTTACATTTCAGATTTTGGCATGAAATTCACTTTTGATACTAGAAGTACCTTTGACACTACATACTAAATATTAGAAAGCATTATTAGAAAGCATTCCAAGTCCTAACATTACTGATTAATGTACAGGGTTTTATTAATTTATATAAATTACCAAGGATTTCTTCTGGCCATCTATCAAATGTCTGGAAAGAGATTAGAAAAAGCAGCTTCACATATTCAGCTGACTCTTTTAACAAAAAATAATTTCATTTTTGAGTCATCTTTTTGGCAATGACAAGAAAAATGAGACAGCATATTTCACCTCTGTACTATGTAAATCTAGTCCTACAAAATGTAGGACATTCATCACAGTGAAACTCAGAAAGAAAAATTGCCTTCACTCTTCTGTAGCAGCTCCTGCAACGTGTTGCAGCAAAAAGTCACCTTGTGTAAAACACAGACTCTCTCTTAGTCTGCTAGTTGACTTGGCACAGTATAACTGATATTAAAAACCATTAAGTAACCATTAATTAATTAACCATTAATTAAATAACCATCAACATCAACCATTTGTACCATAAAAAGTTCAGTGCTCTCTTTATCAACAGGTTCTGATGTGCTTCTTGAGAACAGTCTTTCCCAGGGAAGCCTAGCATGCCTGGCACAGATCTGACCTCCTTAAAGCCTCTTAAGTGAGAAAAATGCCCATTCTTTCAGACACATCCACTTGAGTCACTGCCAGAGGAAATTTACAAGCCATTTGAAGGATGCAAAAGTGGTGATTCTTCCATCTGTCTTAAATCATGTGAGTACTAAGCATGCTTCCACAATCAGTTCACTGCTCAGTTGGACAACATGCTCAAAGTTCAATGTTTTCTTATGCTTAAAAAAGCCCTCTGCAAAGAGCAAGACACATAGATACAAGCACACTTTTCCTGTGACCATCATCATTGTTCCTCAGTCCAAGCAGGTTTAATTTATGTTTGCTAGATAGGGCAAGCATCTGCTAAACAGCCATATTTAAAGAGAAGAAAAAAACACACAATATTTTCGTTTTGAGTTTAAAGACCTCATTTTCTCCTTCTCTGTATCTCCTGTGTTATCACGAGGCATTATTCACTGTATGTAATGTTACTACACAGTCTACTATATGGAGTGATAAAAATTCAAGTAGTGGAAAAATAACAAGATTATTCATTGCTGAATGAATATCAAAGGTCTGTTAGAAGCTGCATGCTGGCAGATTTTAGTTTTCTCTAACAGATAGTCTGATTTGTTTTTCTGTTATATCGCACATCAGAAGACAAACCAAGATTTAGAAGGCAGTAAAACCAGCATCAGTTCCTATAACTGTTGGTGGGAAGGAGAAAGTGAAATAAATTAACAATAGAATCAGCTGTAGGCAATGCTGCCATGTTATACATAGTTCTCAGTGCAAAAACATTTGAGACTTAAACTATCATGCCTTCTCATCTAGTATAAATAACTCTCTTCTGGTCAGATATGAACTTCACTAGGAAGATACCTACAAGGACTCTGTTATTTCTAAAAAAATGTGAGTTTGTCCTACACAAAGGACAATTTCTACTTATCCTCAAAAAAATAGAAAACTAGTCATAGAAATGGTTAAATATTAAATTCTTATATCATGTAGTGATTTTTTTCACTAAAATTTAAATAGATTCTCCATTATTGAAAGTTAATATGCAAAGGCAGGCATCACAATTGTCTGCAACTGAATGGAAGTAGAAATAGAATGAGTATAAGGCATGAAAAATGGAGGGCATATAAGGCAGAAAAGCAGAGGACATGAGTAACAAATTATCTGTTGTTGTAAACTGCAGAAACTGCTTAGTCTTGAGTACACTACAATGGTTTGCACAGCTGAGAGCTCTCCTGGGATGAGAGACAGGGAAGAGGGATCGAACTTAAAAGTATGTCACAATGCCTTGCCAAAATTTGGTTTCAGATATTCGCCCTGGTATTGAGATCTTTGATCTTCAGGCTATCCAAGATGTGTGTTCAGTGGTGGTGAATAGAGGTGAGCAAGCAAAAACATCTGCAAAGACAGAAATATCCTTTTGCAATATTAACTCTCTACTCACGATGGGTATTATAGATGCATTGTTTAGAGGGAGATAAAGGTTGCTATTTTGTTTTTTCTGCATAACTATGTACTTGACTGTGGTTTCATGGTTATAATTTTTTTTCAGATTAAATATTTGTGTGTGTAAATGGAGATATATAGTACAGTGCATTTAAAAAAATAACTATTCTTGCAACACCAGCAACAGGCATATAATTCTTGTTCCTCTTACTCATTGAAAGTTATAACCTCAGGTACAAAATAATTCACACTATTGTCACAAAAAAAAAAAAAAATCTAAAATCTGATTTTCAGAATTGGAATATGCTCAGGCATATTTTTGCCTCCAGCAAAATACCTGATTCCTTTATAGGATATAACAACAAATATCTGAAAGTGTGGATGAACACATTAGATGTCTGACTGTTCTTTTTTGCCTCCATCATTCTCAAAGTTTCATTTTAGTCTCTTGAGACAATGATATCAGCATCACTTACACTCTCTCTTCAGTTCTGTGTGGGTTTTTTTAATCTGTAACGAATATTGTCTCTCCACCTACTTAATTCTTCTGGTTAAACTGGTATGAAATGCAGTAAACGAACAAATATTGGTAGTGCTAACTAAAGGAAGCTGGAGCTAATACTGGTTAACTTCCATTCAACTGGAACCTCCCTGCTTAGCCAGAACTGCTGATAAACAGAGCATGGTTCAGAGAGCACTGTGATCAGCTCCCTCTGTACCCTTGAGTGGAGCTATTTCAATGCCATTGAATTGTGAATGTGTAAGTGGGGAAGCAGATCGCTATTCATTTCCTCCCGGATTATGGCAGCTTCATTCTTCCCCCCATCCCTGGCTTCCAGCTCAGGGACTGGGTACCCTGAGGATAACTGGTCTGAATATTAAAGACTGAAGCAAAGAAAGCGTTGGGAACCTTAGCTTTTTCCCTGTCTTTTGTCACTACAGTGGCGAGGATATTTGTCCTGGTTTGGACACTAGGGGGCGCAACAACAAGAGACTTAATAGGAATGGCAACAGCGAAACAGTTTACTAACTAGGGACTATACAGTGTGGAACCCCACTAAGGCACTAACCAAATACACAAACAACTGACCACAAAATATTATGTAATAAAAGAAAAAAACCAAACTGCTCCTCCAAGCTGGCTGGTGAGCTGTGGAGCAAGGAAAGGAAGGGAAGAAAGGCTGGCCTGAAGATGGCTTTAGTCCCACACTGGAGCTGCTGAAAAAGAAGGACAGTGAAAAGGGCCCCCAAGGGGAACCCAATGAGAAGATACCACACTCGCGTTGCTGCTGGGTGGTTTCCTGCTGTCACTGTCCAAGTTCTGATGATACCTCAATGACACCATGTGGCCTAGGAATCTGGGAGCAGGGAGCCGAACCTCTCTCAGCAATGACGAAAGCCGAAAAAGGGAAGGACTTCTGTCCATCAGCCCTTTTCTAAGGTGCCCATTCTCTCATTTTCTCAGAATCTTCTTCCTGGGCATGCTGCCTTCCCATTGGATGGCAGAGTTGGGCACCATCCCTTTCATGAGATCTTGCCACAAGGCCAATATGGCGTTTCCCATCAAAATGCCCACAATGGTGGGCCACCGGGGCCCCAGGGTGCGAGCAGCGCCGCCCACAGGGCACTCGCTGCCCACGAGAAACCCTGGGAGGTGCCCTGGGGCAGGGATGCTGCCTGTGGTGGCAGCTAAAAGCAGCCGACATGCCCACTGAGAGACACCGCTGCCAGATGCCTCCCCGGCAGTGTGGGGGCCAGCAGCGCTGTCCACAGGCAGCTGGGGCCACCTCCCAGCCTGACACAGGGCCAATGCAGCCACACTGTGCTGCCCACCAAGCCCTATTCCTAACTGAGCTGCAGGGAAAAGGCCGGGGTGGCCCGTGTCCCACCCCAGCAAAACACTGAGACAGGACTGGGCCCTGCAGGGCCTTGGAGATATCCCATACCCTAGCATGGCCCAGTCCTGCATGCCGGGCTGGCCCTGCCTGGCCCAGGGCTCTCTGTGCTCAGGCATGGGGCCGGCAGGGCCGCGCTGCACCAACGCTGTCCCCTCAGCCCCGGCCTGGGTCTGAGGCAGCCATGGGGGAACACCTGGCAGCAGCCTCCTTCCCTACCCTGCAAGGTGCAGGGACAGGACCACCTCCACAGGGCCTGGCCCTGCAAGGCCCCCGGGGACACTCCGTGCCAGGAGCCACGGGGGAATGGCCAGGAGCAGCACCTCCCTTCCCGCTACCTGCCCAACTTTGATCCACCCAGGGAGAGGGGGGCCCACATGGCCCACGGGGCACTCCATGCCTGCGGGAATGAGTCTGTCCTCACATAGCCCCCAGGGATGAGACTTCACCGTCCTCACCTGCTCCCCCTCTCAGAAAAAAAGAAAAGAAAAACAAGATTAAAAAACAACCCCCCTCCCCCCAACCTAGAAGACAAAACTGCTTCCTAAACCCACTACGTTATTCTACATGGCATTTTTTAGAAGCTGAACTCCCTGCACTACTACAAAACACACACTTGAGTTACCAAACCATCTGACTTATTTTCCAGTATTTCAACTGAAGTGAAGAAGCATAAACAAGGGCAGAAAATGAAGTTCAGATAAGCAGTGAGGCATAATTCTCTAACATTAACAGTCCCTAAGGACACATTATCACTATTTAACGTAAGTTAGAATGCTTAGAATGTGCATATCAGGAATAGGTCTAAATCTTCTCTACAAAAATGCAACATGGCATGTATCTGTTGGTCAGTCTATGTCAAGTACTCATCATATTTATGTGCATTATTCTTCAGGAGTATCTGCACTGTTGGAGATCATTTCTGAACAAAGATTATGTAGTATATCTACTTTAGAAATTTCGTAATTAATTTTCTGCTCAACAAACTGTCAAAAGAAAAAAAAAATCCTACCAGTTTATTAAAACTGATGGCAACCTCTGAATGTTTCTCAATATTCATCAAAAGGGCTGGAGCATGAGGATCCTAGCCTTCAAGCCCCTTGGAATTCTCACTGAATGAACCACCAGTAAATCACACCAAAACCACCAATGTACTATTTTGCAGATTGTGTGGCTGGTCTGTACAATCTCCAGTGGCTGAGAACATCCCTCACAACTTGACACAAATCAAGACGTCCATGTAAACTTTCCAGCCAGGACTACAAGCACTTTATGACTATACAGGGACTGAAGGCAGGTAAAAGCTTCCAAGAGGATAACTTGGAAGTTGGATGCTCTCACTTCATTTCATCCAGAATTTTCCCAAGTAAAGACATCAGTTATTTTCTAAGATCTTTACTATTCCTTTCTGCTAGTAATTTTGGAATTTTTACTTCTCATTACAGAAAGCCTGAATTTTAACTTTTGGAACACCTCTATTATCTTGTCTTAAGTAGACATCATCATAAGAAAGGGAAACACCATAGAGAAGCACTTTCTGTTCACACTACCTTTCTATATTCTCCTGTCAGTTCATTTGATGTCCTCAACATTAGAATTTTAACATATGGGTTAGACCACAACTTTGCCTTCTTCCTTACTTTCTTCTAAAGGATATCTGAATGGTAAAGGCAGCTAAGATATAAGCAGACACCTGGTGCAAGGGGAAACAAGGATCTGTTGATCTACCACCGTCTCTCTGTGTGGGTGATGAGGCAGAGTTTGCCCAGGCAACCTGGAAGGCCCAGGCAAGAAAGGAAGGCCAGTGGCAGTACCAGCTGCAGCTCGGGCATCCAGTGCTGGATTTGCCACCAGCACTGTCATAACCTTGTACAGCTTAGCTCTCAGAAGGAAACAGCTAGCTCATCTGCCTGCACTACTGATTCCTCTTTGGCTTCCCTGGGGAAAAGTGGCATCCTTCCTTGAGGCTTCCCATAACTGCTCGCAAGAAGCATATGCAATCAGTATGCTAACCTTGAGAAGAGGCATTTTTGGCAGCAGTCACCTCATGGATGGGGTCACCTCAACAGGTGGGGTATAGACAACTAGTTACAGACTCTGGTGCCAGTTTATTTTCTTTAAAAGGAAATCTTTATGCTGCTCCACTTCTGCTGTCATTGTGCCTGCTAGAGGAGATGAGAGAGCTGCCAGCTGGCACTTAGCTGACTTACAGTCATTGGTGGCCATGTGGAGAGATGAGAAGATCCAGGGCTAGCTAGATTCAGTAATAAGATAATATTGCCATTTATGGCCCTATGTCTGTGATGGACATTACTCAAAGATACAAGCAGTGCCAAAAGGGGAGAGATCAAGACTATTGTGAAGCCCAAAACAATAAAAATAAATCCAAGTTTGAGGAGAGAGATGCACACATTTTATCCTTGCCTAGACATGACTCATCAGTATTTTCCTCTCCATTCAGCCTGAGGAGCTGCCCCACCACTTCCCTCCCTCTCACTTACCAACTATTTACAGCTACATCCCTGGATTTACAGCTGGATTTACAGCTACATCACTTTCCCTGCACACATCTGAGCATATCATACATAGTAATTCAAGGACTACTGTTACACTACTGTTAAAAAACTTTTTGTCAGCAAATCACGATGCAATTGGGTAAGTTATCACTGCCTGACCACACAGCCACACTACCCCCCACTTAGGAACACACCTTCAGTTTCATCACAGTCTTGATGCAATAAGGAATTATTACAACCTATATAGAGACACAAAGTGATTAAGCTGTCTGCTCAGTCAGCAGCAGAGTCCAGAGCCAAAGCTATAAAACTTAAAATCCTATAACTTGAAAAAAACTCTCATCCATTTTCTGTCTCCTTGATAATTCTCATGAGAGTTTCCAGGGATGACATGTTCCACTGCTTATTTCTAACATCAATGACAGTTTTCAAGATTTTCAAATAATAGAATAAGAATAGGGGAGTATTTATTATAGAACAGGTTTATCTTTAAGAACAACCAGCAGACTAATTACACAATAAAAACTCAGGAGATTATACAAACAAGTACCACATTGTATGGGTTGAAGCAGAAAGGAAAATAGCTTAAGTGCAAAGGAAAAATACTTCAAAAGTACAGCTCTGGTCAAAAAACTACAAATGAATTTTAGAAGTATTCAATGGGAATCTTACTAAGCGATTTTGATCACCCTGGAGATAGCCTCCTGTGAGAGTTTTCATGCACCTGTAGGCTTCAAAAGTAGCACTGAGCAGAAATTTAAGAAGTGAGTGAGACTTTTGAGTATATTCCCATTTTTTCAAATTCCCCTGCCTGTCACTCCTGCCCTTGATAGTACATGTTGTTCTGTAAGACATTCCTCAGTTCAGAAGAACTCGCTGTATAACTTCCCCTTCAAAAGAGCAACTTTAAGCACATAGAGATCCAAATTCTAAACAGAATCTTAATCTTGAAAGAGGTATTTGCTACATTAAAACTCATCCAGAAGGCTCGTTTTCCAGATATATAGGATCTAACAAAGACTTTCACTGTACTACATCCAAGGAAAAACATTTCTCTTCCTCTCTTTCACTTTTCTCTCATTGTTCCATGCTTGTTCTGCAGCTGTACAGTATTACCACCATCTCAACCATTTTTTATTGTCTTTCATATGAGGGTCTTTCATCTTCTTGAAGTCGACAGCACTAGCAAAGTTCTTGATTGCTCAATGATTCTTCAGCATGTGGTTGACATCTTGGACTTTAATTTAATATCAGGCATTTCATTATTTTCTCATCTTCCATGCAGAAATCCCATAGCTAAATCCAGTTGAAAATGATGTAGTTTCTCTTTTTCTCTCTGTCTCTGTCGTTACTAAATCAGAATTGAAAAATCTTGGCAAATGCCATTGCTTTCACTGGACATCGACGGGGCCACTTGTCAGCACTGCTGTGTACAAAACTTACTATTCAAGTCAGAAAAGAATATCACTTATTTAATTTTGAAAACACATTGATTGAAGAATAGTTTTTCCATCTTCCCTCAGCCTGGCCTCCTTCTTGAAAGGGTACCTCTCCTGTCCACGGCACAGAAAATCTCATGGCAAGGGACAGTCAAAAATGTAGTTGTGCTAATTCACAAGTCTTGGTGCTTGGGTGTTAGCTTATTCTTTTCCTATAGGGGGATCAACATATTCTTACCCTACAGTTTCCTTCAGTTTGTCCAGAGACCAAGTGTTTGCAGATCTCAATCACATGCATAGCATTTTCCCCCTAACCCCCTTTAAAACAAGTATTTCTTTTAATCTTGGATCTTTAATGTAACGTTTTCATTTTTGAGGTAAGTTTGAGATGCTGTAACCATAGGCCTCAGATTTCCTCAGGAAATTCGAAGTGCTTTAGCTAAACTATTCTCAGTTTCAATAACGTGGGTGTTTGGAATAAGCACTTGTCACATTTATCTTATGTTATTGTGTTACAAATGTATCACTGAAACCACATACTTTAACAAGCTGCCAACACAGATCAGTGCCACCTAGCTTTTACATGGCATATTAGATGTGATCTCAAAGCACACTACAGAAGATGGTAAGCAACATGCCATTTAGCACACAAAAAAAAGAGTGACAGACAGTGTGAACAGAGGAAAGCAGGTCCAGGCCAATGAAAGTGGGATCAGCAACATTCTGAGCAAGGGTGTTTTCTGCCTGTCTGCCAGAAAAACTTCAGAAACAACCTGGAGCCATGGGTTTGAAGAGCAGGGATTCAATGCCATGTTATGGGTGATGAGCATTTATTGCTGCAATAGTGTAAAGGCAAGGCACAAGGTTCCCTGCAAGAACTCATTTTCACAGATGGGCCTTTCTCCAAAATGTTTTCTCAGTTGCTTTTTCACCAGTAGTGCCTTTTCTGTTCTTGCTCACTCCAGCGCTATATTTTGAGACCTTATTCAAACTAAATCTTACTGCAGAAAGCACTTGAAGCCTTCCCAATTTATACCTGAAAACCAAAGAAAGACTAACTAAAACATGCTTTCATATGAAAATGTCAGTTATGATCTAAAACTGTAATGTATTTCTTTAGCAGATTATTAGAAACAAACTGGCTTTTAGCCATTCTTTCTAGTTTTCTGTGCTATACCATATTGTCCTTCACTAGAGCATATTGAAGATTTTTTTACTGATCATGTTGTCTCTGGCATTGATAAAAGACAGGTTAACAGCAGACAGAAAAATGAAAAAGGCACATTCAAACCTCCTTGTAAGAAACAAAATTCCAACTATATTTCAAGGGAAAGAAATCTGTGAAGCAGACATGGATATCCAAAACTGAATTTATTGACTACTTACAGTAAGGAAGCAAATGCATAATATGCATAGACGACTATGCTCAGGCATTTTAAATTCCTGTATGTCTCACATGTTTGAAGAACACTCAAAAGGCGTCTCAGAGAGGACCACAGCATAGGTTCTTCTGCCTATCTTCTCTAAGTCTTTTTCAACACTTTGAAGATTCATGTTGCTTCATACCTATAACATGGTTGAAAAGTAACTGGAATAGGAATTAGAATAATAAATTGCTAATCTAGGGTACAGTCCCCAATAATAGAGTGAAAAACACTTTGAGATCTACTTATGAATGGTTGGACTTTCATGGCAGAATTAAAAAAAGCCCTTGTGTTTCCCAACTAAAATTACTCAAAGTACTATGAAGAAAGGAGCAAGAGTTAGCTCATTGTGGTGTTTTAGCACCGCTATATTAACTAGGGGGCACTCTTAATAGTGATGAGAAGAATGAACAGAATGAACAACAGAGAGATACTTTGTTTGTCTGGAGCTCAAACCAAGGAAAACACAGTTTAAGGGAACCCCAGACTTAACAAAAAATTAAGCCCAACAAAAACCACGAAAAGGGAAACAAAGGGGAAAAAAAGGGAATAAGGGAACTGCTTGCAATGGCCAGGGAGGCTGGCCCAGGAGAAATAGTGGGAAGGGAAAGCCGCTTCCTTCTTCTCTCTCCCTAAAACCACGCAAAAGGGAAAAAAGAAAGGAGGCCACTGCGTGTTTTCCTTCCTCTCCCTCGGGCAGTTGCCTGCTTTCTGGCAGTCAGCGGTGGCTCTGCCAGCCCCCCGCACCGCTGTGGGGGTGCCCTGGTGACGGCGCCAGTCTCATGCTGCCATGAGGAAAAGCCGGCAAGAAGCCCCGCGGTGCCAGTGGCCCCAGGAACAGCCCCCGCGTGGCAGAAGGGGCACGGTTGCTGCCCGGGCAGCTCCTGTGGCCCCAGTCAGCCCTGAACACCCCTTTTGAGGGTCTCCGGGGTCAGCGGGTGCCCTGGGAGGCGGCAGCCATCCCGCGGCTGGTAAAAGATGGCACCGGGGAGCTGTCGGCTCACACTTTTGGCGGGAACCACCATTTTGTTGGAGCCGAGAACCTCGAAGGGGGAGGTGGAGCCCAGACCGCTGGCTGATCCGAAGCGGCGAAACCGGGAAGAGGACCACGAGACTCGTGCGGGACTTGGAGAGCTTAAAAGCCCAAAGAAATGGAAGTTCACTCTCTTTGGCTTCCTGCGAAGCTGGAGAGCAGCAGCACGGCTTCTCTCCTCGGACTCCCAGGCCTTGTGGCTTGATTCCACCCACTCCCATCGGCATCAGAGCCAAGCCAGCACAACTACAAGTTGAAAGCTTCCCCAAATAACATCTCGGGTTGGGGGGAGGAATTTTCACTGTGCTGTGTTCCAGAGACTTCCAGGGCTGGGAGTTGGCTACCATCAGAGAGAGGGAGAGAGAAGAAGGAAGCGGCTTTCCCTTCCCACTGCTTCTCTTTGGCCAGCTTGGCTGGCCTTTGAAAGCAGTTCCCTTATTCCTTTTTTTTCCCTTTGTTTCCCTTTTCGTGGTTTTTTGTTTGGTTTAATTTTTTGTTAAGTCTGGGGTTCCCTTAAACTGTGTTTTCCTTTGGTTGAGCTCCAGAAAAATAAAGTGTCTCTCTGTTGTTAATTCTGTTCATTCTTCTCGTCACTATTAAGAGTGCCCCCTAGTTAATACAATGGTGCTAAACCACCACATTCATGTTCTCCTATGATGCATTATTTGTACTCATAATGGTTGTATTCCCTCCCAGCTTCCCCATGGTGAAATCTAGGCATGAATTGTGAGCAATAGGAAGAGAAACCTGAGGAAACAAAAGACTGCACATCTGAGAATGGGAGGAATTACACTTTCAAGATTACATGATTCTTGAAAAATATTCAGATTGCCAATTAGCCTTAGTTACAAAAGGCATCTCCCTTTTTATTGGTAGACAGCCAGCAGATTATCTAACCAAATTTCTGAAATTAATCATTATAACAAAAACAACAAATTATCTAGTTAGTGATATAAAAGTAATATACACTTCTAAAGGAATTACTCTGCAAATGAGCATATTAATATAGTTCTTGTACTACAATTTTCCATTTGCTGATCTGACAAATAATGCACACTGAGATAAAATTATGAATTCTGCTCTCAAAGTCTGTCCCAACCTTGATATTTACTGTATATATACACAAGGGCATGGAATAAGAGGAATAATTCAATAAATCACTCATATTCACAGCCAGAGTATCCAGTATGTTATATTAAGCAGTCGCTGTCAAAGAAGTAGTAAATATACCTATTGATATTTCTGTCTGTTCATTGGTAAGTTTATGCATTTGTTGCTGGGAGAAGGGCTTTTAGTTTTGATTTACCTAATAGAATTTATTTTTTCAAAATAGAGAAGCTGGCAAAAATGCCATACATTTTGGCTAAGAAAGTTCTGTATTGACTAGAGGAAGAGCTGAAAATAAACAAAAGTTAAAAGCAAGAATGTGATATTCAAAAGCTTTAATGGCACATAAGAGGGTATTCAAACCATCCCACTCAACTTTATTTGTTTTTAAAAAAAGAGAATAGAAAAAACAACGGAAGTATTCACAAGGACAGTGAAAGATTATTTATTTCATCAAACACAGGAGTTTACAGCCATCTTATTCCCTGAGCTAATATTTGGAAAACACTGTATTCTAGAAGCAATTCCTAAAGCCCTCTACATCTTTGCAAGAGAGAAGGTAGGGAAATTTCATGTAAGCATGTAGCACTTGCTTTGGTAGATTTGCAGGAGTGTAATGTGATTAATATGCCAGACCTCCTCATATTTATATTTTAGTCATTGTTCTCCATATCACAGAGGATCAGATTGGCCTGCTTGATTGCAGTGCCTGTTTCACTGTTATGTTTTACCTGGGAGAGAGCGTCCATGGTTAAGTCCTCCCCTTGATCATGAGCTCATCTGAATGTTGCATCTCTTCCCTAATGACATGAGACATCATGGGCCCACTGAGTCAGAAATAATTCACCCTTATGTTGATGGTCCGGATCCACCTGAGATACTTTAATCTTGCCACATTACACAGACAGATCCACCTGTCTGTTGTTGTGATGTTCTTCAGTAGCCTGACTCTTGGGCATTATAACCCATATAAAAGAAATACAGTAAGTAAAACTACTAAAATGATACTTCAGGGATTACTATTCTGAAGAGATGGTGGATTTTTTTCTTAGAGGGCGAGAGTTAAGAAAAAGTGGTTTCAAGCTCACAAGATAACATTTGTGTTACTCCCTGTGTTACAAGTTTCATTTTCTATTTTGTGCCCTAAATCCAGCTCTGTAGAAATGTCAACTTTTCATTTCTAGTTTCTTCGTCATACTCTTATCCTTTTTTTTCTTATCAGTTTCTTCAAATCTGAGATGATTAGAAAGACACAATTTTTCAGTTGAACTAAAAGTTGGAAGCATTATTCCACAGAGAAATGACAAATTGATACTCCACCACAAAGTGGAAATTAAAAAAAAAAAAAAAAGGATAATAAAACATAGTTATGTGCTATTTGTTATCCAAAAAGAGCTTTTTTTCCTGTGTTTTCTTAAAAAAAAAATTAAAAAATTAAAAATCGGTGCATACTTTCCACCTTTCAAACAACAAAAAAATTCAATTAGTTCCTAGCAATCCTAAAAACTTTCAATGCATAGGAGGCTAAAACCAAAAATATTAACATGAATCCCAAAAAAATCACCCATTAATCAAAAAACTCACCTTCATGAGAATATAGCGATCTAAAACAACAAAATAGGCAACAACAATCACTCTTCATCAATTTCTCTCGTTTGTCTGCCTAAAGAATCTAATCTACTGAATGTCCTTTCTTCTTTTCTGGCTCTTTTCCCATTGTCTTCCTTTTCCATAGCCATTTAGTTCTAGTTCAAAACTGTTTAAGCAAAACTTGGGATAGGCTGCAGTGAGTCAAATCTGAGGCTCGCTGCCTCCAGATACATAGCTAGGACAAGTTGACCTGCTTTCTTGTTCAAAATTATTTTCAACGTAGTAACTTTTAGCTGGAAATTAGAATGAATGGTAACAATAAGATTGACTATTTATTCATCTTTTCCCCTTTTTTAAGACCTTCCCCAGTCCTGGTGAAGGATGCATATGGGGAAGGAAACACAGAACAGGATATGCCAAATTGGAAGGCACTCACAAGGATCATCGAGTCCAATTCCTCACCCTGCACAGGACCATTCCCAATAGTCACACCTTGTACCTGACAGTATAATCCAAACACTTCTTAAACTGTATCAGGGTTGATGCTGTGACCACTATCCTGGGGAGCTTGTTCCAGTGCCCAAACACCCTCTGGGTGAAGAACCTTTTTCTAAAATCCAAACTAAACCTCTTCTGACATAAATTCAGGCCATTCACTCTGGTCCTGTCACTGGTCACCACAGAGAAGCAACCACTGTCTGCCCCTCCTCTTCCCCTCACAAGGAAGTTGTAACTGCAATGAGGTCTTACCTCAGCCTCCTCTTCTCCTGGCTGAACAAAGTGACCTCAGCTCCTCCTCACACAGCTTCTCTTCAAGGCTCTTCAGCTTTGTAGCTCTCCTTTGGACATTAATAGTTTAACATCTTCCATATATTGCAGTGCCCAAAAATGGACACGTTATCCAAGGTGAGGCAGCACCAGTGCAGAGCAGAGTTGGACAATCCCCTCCCTCAACCGGCTGGTGATGCTTTGCCTGATGCCCCCCAAGACCTGGTTGGCCCTCCTGGCTGCCAGGGCACTGCTGACTCAGATTCAACTTTCTGTCAACTAGGACCACCAGGTCCCTTTCCATGGCACTGCTTTCCAGCATCTCATTACCCAGTTTGTACATACATCCAGGGTTGCCCCATCCTTACACAGAATTACATACAGCATTAACTAGGTTGGAAAAGACCATAAAGATCATCAAGTCAACCTTTTACCTAACTTAAGAACCTATCCAACACCAATCCATCATCTAAACCATCTAAACCACCTAAACCATCTAAATCATGTCACCAAGTTCATTATCCAACCTATCCTTAAATACATTCAGGGACAGTGACTCCACCGCCTCCCTGGGAAGCTCATCGCAATGGGAAATCACTCCCTCTGTGAAAAAGTTTCTCCTAATATCCAATCTAAACCTCCCCTGATGCAGCCTGTGTCCTCTCATCCTGTCACTGGGAGCCTGAGAGAAGAGTCCGACACCCACTTGACTACAACCTCCTTTCAGGTAGTTATAAACAGCGATAAGGTCACCCCTGAGCCTCCTCTTCTCCAGGCTGAACAATCCCAGCTCCCTCAGCCACCCCTCATTCTTGGAGCAGAACCCAGCACTTTCCCTTTGTCCTGGTTTGGACACTAGGGGGTGCAACAACAACGAGAGACTCAACAGAGGTACAACAGTGAAACAGTTTATTTATCTAGGGGCTCTATAAGCTATGGAATCCCACTAAGACACAACCCGATTACAAACAACAACCCAACAATATTACACAATAAAACTAAAATATAACAAACTGCTCCTCCAAGCTACCTGGTGAGCTAAGGAGCAAGGAAAGGAGGGAAGGCCATCCCTGGATGGCCCTGGTCCCTCGTCTAGGAGCCTCTGAAAAAGAAGGACAATGAGAGGAACCCCAGGGGGATCACAAAAGGGGAAGATATCACAACTCCTGTTGTCACGTGGTTCCTCCACTGGCACTGCCTGAGCTCCGGTGACACTGTGCTGCTGCCCATGTTGAAGGAGATGAGGGAAAGTGAGCTGCGACAACACTGCATGGTCAGAGAACTGGGAGGAGGGGAGCCGTGCTTCTCTCAGCAAAGAAGGAAGCTGAAAGCTGAGAGAGGCCGCACTTCCATGCTTGTGGCTTTTATGGGCTGCCCATTCTCACGTTATCTCAAACTCCTCTTCCCAGGCACGCTGCTTTCCCATTGGGTGGCAGCACTGGGCACCACCCCGTCAACAAGATCTCACCATGAGGTCAATATGATGTTTCCCACCAAAAATGCCTCATGGTGAGCCCCCACTGGGAGGAGGGGCCACCGCTGCCACACTGCCAGTGCCACAGATGCCTGGGACTAGGGGCACTGACTGTGGGCTGCCCCCACCTCCATGTGTCTACTCTGTGTGATATCACCAGCTGTGCTCCCCACACAGGCCGCAGCTGCTGCAGGGCAGGGGCCCCAGCCCCTGCAGCCGCTGGCATGGCTGCCAGACTATTGTGAGAGTTGCTGCTGCCGCATCTGCCCGTCAGGGCTGCAAGGCACCAGCTGCCGGTGCACCGTTGCTGGGACTAGCTGCACCACCAGTACCTCGCCCAGCCAGGCACCACTTGCGAGGAAAGCAGCAGCAGTCACCCGCCTCACTGCTGTTGCAGTCCTGGAGCCACCCCAGACACAGGATGGGACCAGGCACTGTGCCCACAGCAGGGCAGGCTCCACCGTACCAGCTCCAACCCGGCACGCACCAGGAGCTGCACATGCGCCAGGTGGCAGCAGCGGAGGGCAGCACCAGCAGGGGCCACGGATTGGCTCCACTGCTGGGGCCAGCCCTTGCCACCTGGCCAGCCTTGTGCCGTGGGGCCACAGGGGCTGCACCCATCGCCCGCCATGTCCTCAGTCCTGCAGCACCAGGCAACAGGGAGCATCCATGGCCAGTGAGCCCTGACAAACCACAAGAGCACTGCAACCGCCACAGCCACAGGGGAGACACCCAAGCACACACCATCCCCAGCCCGCTCTGCTGCTGACAAGCAGGGCGATGGGAGCTCGGGGAGCGATGGGAGCAGCCCCACACTCATCATGTTCCTGGTCCCAGTGCCAGTAGTTGTGGCAGGGGGTAGGGAACAGCTCCACACCATCTCACTGCACCCTTCCCCGGATCCACCCAGCTGCCAGGAGGATGGAGGTGTTGGCCATTTTTATGCTTCTTCAAAAAAAATGGTTTTAAGCATATGAACAAACAACCAACCCCCCTCCCCCCAGAAAAATGGAAAGCTTCAACTTAAAACCCACTACACCCTTGTTGAACTTCACCTGGTTGGTGATTGCCCAGCCCTCTAATCTGTTGAGATCTCTCTGCAGGGTCTACCAGCCTTCTAGGAAAGTTTGGTGCCTTTTCATGCCTATGCTCCCATGATAGGCAGTGGTTCAAAGCCATCGCAATCACTAAAACTGGCAGATACTGAATTTTGACTTTCTGGCCTCTGAGAAGTGGTGTTGGGCAGGACTATGGTCATTTCCATGCCCCTGGCTACTTAGTGACTTTCAGGCAAGCTCTTCCCATTTGCAGAAGAGCAGTGTCTAGATTGCAGAACTTTCTCCTGTTCCTTCATCTCCCACATGAGGTAGCAATCATAAAACGAATACATGAAAACCAGTTTTCAGATTAGGAAGAGCAATTGGAGTATTTACACAGTCTACACTCCTATGGATACTGGGAGTGGCACCGTTCTAGCTTGCTCTCAGATATTATTTAATACAATCCATGTGGGTTATTTATGTGTTGGTAGTAACAATGAAATTTTAATATGTATTTCCTTTATTAAAAATATTGCATATATTTCTGATATTACTTAATGATAGTTTTGTCAAATACAGTTAAATAGCATACACAATCACTAAGATATCCTTGTTCCCCAGTTTTTCCACATTTATTGCACAGTAACAGTTCTTTCCTTTTGCCTTGAGTTATCTTCAATGAGAAATACAGTTGTAATTAGCAAAAAATAGGTGAAAGCAAAACCATATCTATCAAGCTTTGGAGAAACAAAGCTAAAGTAGTATTCTTGTGATTCAGCTTCCATTCTGTGGGCTGACAGCTATGTAAGATGCCTTTCAACACAGTAGGAACAAGCATTTCCCCTCCTCACTCATACTGAGTAATCTGGAGAGATAATTTATGACGGATTCACAAACAAAATGGTCAATGGTTCAGTGTAAACCAAACATAAAGAGACACATTTCTAAACCCATCCGTCATGCTGCTTACACAATCTGTTGATCCATTGAACAAATATATGTTGAAAGATTAGGCAGGAGTTGACTGTCATTCAGTAAAATAAATGTAGACTAGACTCATTTTCTGCCTGACTTAACACTTAAGGATTTGTATTATAGGGGAGGGGGAGGGAATTCCTGTCACCTAGATCTTTGGAATGAGATTACCCTTCTAAGGACCTCACACAGAGATCCCTACCAGCCTTCTTTCACATACTGAATCATTTGTTTTCTGAATAAAATTGCTAGGCAAGTGAACTGGTATTTAAGAAGCACTAATTCTGGCTATTCAGGTGGGATGTTTTTTCTTGGCAGAAGAGAAAAAAAGCAGAAGGATGAAGTTGTATGGTGTAGTGTTGTAAGTTAAAAGCACTAGCTGTGCTGTCGTGTTCTTCGTTATACTGTTGTTTTACAACAGAGTTGCAGGTTATTAAGCTAGAGAGAAAACTGAAGATCATTAAGTGGGGAAAAGCACTCATGCTGCCCAGGGACATCCCCTGGCATGCAGTACACATTGTCTTTACTCAGCTTCTTTTTGATGACAGTCCCTCTGAAAGCAGAAGCTTTCTTAGGGGCAGACTACTTGGGTTTTGTTAGAAAAATTCTTCTCCAAAAGAGGTACTTGTTTTTCAAAGTTGCGTCCAACAGCTGTGGTTAAAGTATGCTTTTTTGAGATTAGAAGTAGCACCTACATGGAAATTAGCTTTTTTTATGACCTGTGTTTCCCATGAGACCTGGAAAATACTGGCATCCCCAGTAAAGGGCTACTGAAAGTTTAGGTGGGTGAGCTGACAAGAGGTCCAGCAGGTTTAAACCACATGAGGAAACATATCATCAAACATGCAAACATAACATCAAACAAAGCATTACCTTTTTTGATGAACAAAAAAAAAATTACAACAAAAGAAGGAAGTTTCTCATGTCTTTTTACAAAGCTCTGAGATGGAATTCTGAATACTTCAGGAAGGTTTGCAACAGACCCCTGAAAAGATTTTGAAAGTAAAATAGATACAGCTGTGTTGTCAGGCAGAGCTGGCTTTTAGAAACATGGCACAGAAAATGTGATAAAACAGGGGATTCACTGTAGTGAATGACAACATTTCTGCAAGTTTTAATGTAACCTTGTTTTCGCAAGCTTAAAAAAACAAACCCATCTTTCTATCATGTGTACAAAGTTTGAATCCTACATACTTCTGGGAATGTGAATTACTCTAACGATTCCAGACACCTATATGAGGTGTCTATCTTGTGCTCCTAGGTCTCCTGGCAGCACCTCAGTGCCTTCCATCCCATGACGCCTCAAGTGCACTTATAAAGATTTTGGACAAGTGACAATTTTCTAAGCATCATGATTTTAACCTCTAACTTTTGCTCTATTTCCCACACACAGGAAAAGTTCTCAAGGTATGTATGAACATCATTACACAATCCTTTGTCCTGCAATACTCTCCTGGACCAACACTGGCATGTTCCCTTGAGTGTTTTACTACCTCACCAATAAGGACAAAACCTTGCAAGCAACAGTGTATATTTTCCTTATGTTATACAAAGCTACTCTTTCAATTTTTTTTTTCCCAATCAAAAAAGCACTTCTAATGCTTAACCTAAGTTATCGCTCCACCTTTCTGCCAGTTTGTTCAATTTGCACTTTATAAAGCAGTCTTTAGCACAGGATGGCTCTTTGTTTGCTTGTTTCAACGACTGGAACATAATGGAGTGCTGATTCCTTCAGGACACTACTGCAAAACTGAAAGCAGCACCTCAATAAAAGAAGTCCATTGTACTAGGTGTAGTAAACATTGTTCAAGCCTTACTATGGTTGATACTGTCTCATATGCAAGCATTAGTCTCCGAATATTTAGGTTCAAATTCACTGCAGAAATGGAAGCATCTTAGAAAAACTTTTGCTTAATAATCACCTAGTATATATGATAACAAAACCAAGCATACTCATGCATCAATGTAGTAGTAAGTATTTGAGTTTCTTTAAAGATCTGATTCTAACAAAATCAATTTGCATAAAAGTATTTTATTTAAGTTCTCAGAATTTCTTCAGTTTTAGCCTTCTTTGATTAAACAGCTAAATAAGAACATCTATCCAAAATTTGAGGTACTTTCATCAAATCCTTGAAATAAGTTAAAAAGAAAATTCAAAACAACAAAAAGGTATAGGAAGAAACAATCTGAAACCATGAGTAAACAAAGACATCTGGCATATTTAGGACTGATGATTCTTTTTCAATCAGTAAACCTTCTATGTTAGGAAAAAAGCAGATACTCTGGCTGAATACATTACAATTACAGCTCCATGTTATTCAAACATCTAGATTAATTCCAGACAAAAGAAAATGTATCAGCTATCTCTAGATAACCTAAACCAATAATTCACAGTGCCGTACACAGGTGTAATTAGATAAAAAATGGTGAAAGAAAAACTAGAGGAAAAAAAGGGGGGGGGGGGAAGAGAAATAATTGTTGAATAGTTTCAATCCTTCAGAAATTAAATAATAAGGCACTTGAGATTTGTTTGGCAGTCCCAGGCTGTTAACCTAGCTGCTAAAATTATACTAGGAAAGAAAGCTACAATATGGTTCTAATGAATTCACTGGAGACAGTTTGCATTTTAAAGAAAACATAAACCATCTGGATTAAGTTACAGCAGATTGCTGAATATTTTTCTTCCTTTAGTCCCATGTATATGACACGTATTTGGCACAGCAGTAACCTGTGATAGGTTTCATGGCTCTTTTGAAAGCCTGCTCTAAATTTGTGTAATCAAATGGTAATGACATGTCATGACATTCAATGTCATGACAAATGACAGACAAAGAAAGCCTTAATTTGTAGTTTCCTCTGCTTAAGATAGCCACTACTATTGCTATTTCTTTTCTTAATGCATAACATACTCAGCAAGTAGCATCTACAGAACAGACAACTTAGCATCTGAAATGAATGTTCCACACCCCCACAAAAAAACAAACCAAAAGACAAAATGAGAACCTGTCCATAAGACCCATGCTATTGATGAGCTCCTAGGAGTTAGAAATCTTTTCAGAAGAACTTCTTTGAATTTATCACAATTTAACCATTCTCCACAAGAAAAATGGATGTTTCAATTTTTATCCACACTCAACTGAAAGGAGGAACAGACAAGCTATATTTTTAATATTAGAATTAACAAAAAATGACACAGAAACCAACAATTAAAAGTGCACAGACTGCATACAAGAAGTGCTAAGAAGGAAGATTCAACAACTACTAAAGTAGCCTAGTTCTTCGTTGTTGGGGTTTGAGGGGTGCTGGGGTCTCTTGGAGATGTCAGAGAGGGCTTCGGGTCTTGAGGTGGTCTTGGGGGAGGTCCTTGGGGCTTAGGAAGGGGGAGGATGTGTAAGGGGTGCCCACTTACCTTGTCTGTGTAAAATCCTGTTTTCCTTAAGGGAAGGGGACTGGGGTCTTGGTTTCTGAACCTGCGAGGCTCTGCTGCCGTGGTCGTTTCCCTGTGTCCTGGATCAGGGCCGGGGACCACAGCAGGCAAGGCTGGCGCAGCTCCAGCAGCGGTGGGAAGGCACAGGACCAAAGCCACAGCGAGGCTGTGGCTGGCCCGGTACCGCGTACAGTGCAGCACCAAGTGGCGGCTCCCAACCCAGCAGCAGTGTGGGCAGCAACTCCGGCTGGTGGCGGTGCACAGCAGTGGTGACTCGCAGCCAGCGGCAAGCAGCCCCAGGACCAGCAGTGCCGCACATGGTGTGCAGTTGTCCCCCAGTCCCAGCTTGGGTGGCAGCCTCAAGAGCGCAGCCGTGGGAGAACCTCAGCATGCCTGCAGGCAGCGATGGGGACGTGGCCACATGGTGGGGAGGAGCAGGAGATGCAATCCTGGCAGCTCCCAGCTTGCAGGCAGAGACATGCTGCGAATGCCAGTGCCAGACCCCAGAGCAGTCGCGGTCAGCAGCGTGGGCACAGCGGCTGCTTATGGACAGTGGCAGGGGGCCCACGTTGGCACCATGCTGGCAGTGGCCGTGCAGAGGGGCGGTAGCCACTCCGGGGCGTCCCCGGAGTGCCTGTGGCCAGTAAAAAAAAGATGGCGCCTCGAGATCTGAACATGCGGTCTCTGGTGGGAACCGCCATTTTGCCTGGAGTGAAGACTCTGGAAAAGAGGCGGAGCTCGGTTCTGCTGGCCAATGAGGAGACAGCTTGGCCAGGAAGAAGATGGCAAGATTCATGCAAGACCTAGAGGTCTTAAAAGGCTGAGCACAGAGGTCCTCCCTCTCTTTGGCTTCCTGTCCAGAGGTGGAGCACACACCCCCTCTCCTCCCAGGTCTCAGACCATGCAGAGTGTCTCCCCCTATTCCCCTCGGCACTGAAGCAAAGTCCAGCTTGATAGCAAGTAGCCACTTCCCAAAGGTGTCCTGGGAGGAGGTCGCTTTTCACTTCTTTTGTGTTTTGCAGAAAACCTCGAGGGCCAGGAGTGACACCATCAAAGAGGGAGGGAGAGAGAGACTGCTTCCCTACCCCTCCCTCTATTTTCTCAGCTAGTCACCTAGCTTGGAAAGCAGTTTCTTTTTTTATTTTTTGTCCCTTTTTCCCTTTTTTTGTTTTCTGTGTGTTGATTGTTTCTCTGCGTAAAATTTTAGGTCCCTGTAAGTTGTCCCTTTTTCCCTAGTTTGAATCCCAAGTAATAAACTGTTCTCTGCTGCTAATTTTGTTCAGTTTTCTCTAATCTTTGTGGTGCACGCCCCTTAAATGATAAAAAGTGGGTGCAAAATGGCTACATTCATTCAGCACAAGTTGTTTGCTCTTCACAAGGCACAACAAAATTATATACAACTTATATATAGGTCAGGCTCATCTCTCTAAAATCTCCTTAATTTTCTGCCCTGGAACTTTCAAATTAATTTGCCAGCTGCTAAACCCAAGAATTCTACAAGCAGTTCCTTACACTGTAATACACAGAGAATTAAAAGCTTCAAACATACTTAAATTAAACTTTTCAAGAATAGCAAAAAGAAATCTTGCTTGAAATACATGAAGTTGAGACACAAAGGTTTTCTCAGAGAGCGAATCCCATAGTATATTAAAATACCTGACTCATCAGAAGGTAAGCAGTAGCAAAAATGTATTTATTATGTCTTGAGAACGAACATACAACAGGTCAACCCTGATTTCTGTTTACACTGCAGTGAACCTTGAAGCTCCTGAAGCAATTTGTTCAGCTATGTCCACAAGCCACATTACGCACTACATTTTATCTGGTATGCCACTTTATCTTACTCCTGTTATCCTCACACAGTTTTTGTTCTACAGTCATTACACTGGAAAAACAGTGTTTCTGCATCGCAGACACTTTGTCTTACACTTGATAATTAGCAACCATAATGTGTGCACCTGTCCTGGCTTGAGGACAAAATATGGTTTTGTAAATTGGAGATACAAGATGTATTAAAGAAATAAAAATTTTTATTACTAAAATGTGAGATATATATATATATATGTATGTATTTTATATGAGGTAGGAAAAAATGAATTTAAAAAAAAAATACCAAGGGAAACGCACAGAAGAAAACCAATAATCACTTCCTAAACCAAACCCAAATGACCACACACTCAAATCCCATCCACACCCAGCAAAACAAAGAATAATAAAAAACCCGTTGTTTTCTGTTTAAGTGTCCCAAAGTGCAATTGGTTCAAGTAAACAGCAGGGGGTGCTAGACGCCAAGGGAGGTAGATACGATGATGAGTAGGGATGTGCACCCATTGTCTGCTGCCAGCTGGTCTCTGGTAAATCGCCATGGGAGCGGATAGATGGCTGCTAGAGATGGGAAGGAGTCCAGGAAATCACCAACCGAATCACCAAAACTCACGTCAGGAAAACAGCAGGTCCCAGACAGAAGAGGTGTCTGAGGCTGAAATGACCCGGTGAAACACGTAGTGGATTCAAGATGGCGGACGCTGGAACCCTGGCCAGTGAGTGAGCACCTCCTCCCACAAACTCTGGATGTGAAAAGAGGCAGAATCTGAAAACTCCTCTGGTTTTATAGAGTTCTCCAGTTCTCCCAGTATTCCCTATCTTGGCGCCTGCGCATTTCCTTCCAGCCCACCCAAGAGGGGATGGACTTGCCCCTCACTGGACTCTCATTGGTCCTTCTGGTCCTCGTCCCACCTTGGCTCTGCCCCAGCTCTGCCCTGGCTCTGCCTCCAGAGCCCTGCCAGCTGAAGAAACATGGCGCTGCCGCATGCCACACTGCTTGTCACTGCAGCCACTGAGCGTGGCCCCGACCGCTGCTGCCGACACCGACCCCTGACCAAGGAGCCTGGCCTGGCAGCAGCGGCCTCCAGGGCACCCAGTGAGCTCTGCCACTCCCATCACTGTTAGTCACAGTGGCGGCATCAGCACTACAGGCTGCCAGCACCAGCCCCGCACTGGACACCGCGGACTCCAGGCCCTGGCTGCCCTGGTGTGATCTTGGAGCCCTGTGACCTCTCCTTTCCCCAGTGGCCTTGGTGGCCCATAAACCTACCCCAGTACCATGGGCCTCGGGCAGCGAATCCCACAGTGCTGAGCCCAGCATTAGCGGCAGCCATGAGTCTGACACAGTGGCAGCTCTGTTGTTCCCCGTCCTTGAGGAAAAGCCCAGCCCATCTCCTGCAGAACATGGGCACCATGCTGCCTGCGCTCACAAAGCACTGTGGGCTCATCTTGGCCACCACCACTCTGCTCCTGGTAGCACCATCGTTGTGCCACCCAGAAAAAAAACACAAAAGCCACCACACCTAGCAGCCCCCCTGCTGCTCCCACTGTCCCTGTGCCTGGCTCCCAGCACCCTTCCCTGGCAGTCCTAGCTCTCCTGGTGCCCTGGCCTGGCCTGCACGCTCAGATGTGGCATGGCTGTGCCACGAGCAACAGGTCTCACCGTGCCCAGCATGGCAGCGGGCAGGAGTGGCGGAGCCCTGCAGTCCTGGGGCCTCGTGACCTCCCTGCTGCACTGGCACTGCTGTCCCCCATGGTCACTGGTTCTGGGCTGGGGCCACACCCACCATGGCAACGGTGGAAGCAGTGGAGCTCCATGGTTCCCCCCCCTTCCGCTCCAGTAGCCGCTCTCGCCCTTCCCTTCACTAAGGTGCCATGGATGTCGGCTGCGGCCATGCATCATGGGGGAAAAATCCCTCAGGTAAGATGTGGAGTGGGAGAAAAGGGAGTGCCCACTCCCAGCCCTCCATCCTCAACATGTCACCCCCCACCCCCAGCTCCCCCCGAAGAAGAAACCAGAGACCAAAAGCAGAGAAAAACAGAT
>VXBA01006003.1:72684-102709 GCA_013399895.1 Serilophus lunatus
GGGGGGGGAGGAATAGACAAGGGAGATGACCTTTTATTTAATCCGATTAATAAAGGGAAAAAGGTTTTAAAACACATCTACTAACCCATGACAACACCTTATTGCCATGATGTCTAATTGGAGAAGAATCCAGTGGACTTTACAATAGCTGAAGCTAAAAGTTGCTGAATAAGAAGAAGAGCAGCCCTCTTAGGATGTCCACTGGTCCATCACACTGCACCAACTGTACAATACTCACAGGTCTTCCCCAGTAAGCATGCCAGGGGAAGATGGCCCTGAAAAGATTACTACCTTTTTGAATTCACACTTTGTATTATCACCAGCCAAGCTCATTCCAGCATTTCAAGTTCACTCTAAGGTTCCCATGATTGCTTAAGTTATACAAAGAGCTTTTAGGACAACTTGGGCACAATAAGAGCACAGAACAGTTTTCTAATGCTTTGGCAGTTCACCCAAGAGTAAGTCCTTCTCCATAACGTGCTGCATGCAAGTGCTGTGCTTGAAGTTAAGGAGAATCCATCAAAACTACTGCATGGAAGGGAGTGACTTATATAGAGAGAAGAGCTTTAATGGTCCTCAAGGATGGAAACCACAATGGCATTTTTGAGGTAAAATTTTTTTCTTCATATAGTGTAAGGGGAAAAAACATGATATGCTTTTACAGCCCACTCAAGACTGAGTCTTGACTGGTCCATGGTTCATAACCATGAAGGAATTAAAATAACCATTTCTTTTTCCCTTCTAGAAAAAAAACAAAACAAAACAAACAAACAAAAAAAAACAAAAACAACAAAAAAAACCAGTCTACAAATTGTTTTGCCCCATCAAACTACTTCTGCCAGACAGAAAAAGGCACAGCTCTATGGACTGCACAGCCAAAGGAGAAGAGGCAGCAGTCCCAAAAAGGAAGCAGCAACAGTCCTTATTCCAACACAGTTTAAAAAACCCAAAAACAAACACACAAAGAAAGTCATAATGTGAATGATTTGGCACTGAACCTACTTGTCTGGAAATCCTGTAGTATCTCCATTCTTGAAGTTCAGCAAAACCCAACTGGACATGTCCTAAGCAACCCAACTTAACTTTGAAAAGGAGCTAGAAGGAGGTGAGAAGCCTTTATGATGAACATCAGCGTAAGGATTATGTTTCCGCCTTTATTTTACTGAAGAGGTCATGAAGAGAGAGCAGGAAGCAAGAACAAGAAGGTATGGTGGTAGAGGCCTACACGAAATAAATGAGGTAGATTTTTAGGACAAACACAAGAAAATTGGCTGAAAAAATAGCTAGCAAAGACTGACAAAAATGTATAATTGAGAAGACCTATAGTTGGTGTGACATGCTCCCCTTGGTGGAACAAGTTGGTTTAAAGAGAAAGGATTTTTTTCCAGTCAGTTGTTGGTTTTGGTGTAGTAGTTTGTTCTGGGTTTGTCAGTTTGGTTTAGGTTTTTTTCCCCAATAAATTTCCTGCTGGATGCCTGAATTGGTAGTTATGAGACATCTTCCCTCTACTCACAGCAGGAAATCAAGTACATACTGATTGCACAACATGACAATCATTGCAAACCTAATAGAAATAATAAAAAAGTTCCTTCTTCCATTAGGACTAGATACTAACCCCTTTTACCTCTCAGGCTGACAACGCCCAGTAGATTGGGATTTAGGACCATATCTAACTAGTTTAATCTAAAAAAGATCAGTCCTGATTTTGCCATTCATGCAAAATAGTCCAGCTGTCCAAAACACTCTCACGGGTTCCTCAGGGCTGGATAAGAGAGAAATGGATATTTTGCTTGTGTGCAACCACAAGACAAACAAAAATCAAGGTGGGGGGGAAGGAGTAGAAGTGTTGATGTTTGGAAAGTCTTTCAAATCCTCCCCATCTCCAGTTAGAGACATTAAAAAAGGAAATGCTTTCTTTAAAAAGCTCAGAACTGCAACAGGAAAAAAAATTAGTGAAAGTAAGAACAAATTAAAGCTGTTCTTCTAGAAGGGGAAACTTGATTACTGTATAATAGTCAACTGCTCAGAGCTGAAGCTGCTCTTTGTATCATGAGTTTCTTCACATTGGCATAGCAGCAAGCTACCTACCAAGATGGTGGACAAACAGTCAAATAGCTGGCAATGTTTTATTTTTGACTGAATGTCTTGCTTGAGGCATATTTTCAGGCTTTGGACGAAAGCATGGGAAATTGCTATTATAAACATTAACTTTTAAAAGCAGTGTAGTGAAGAAGACATATTGTGGAACATCTCAAAGCAACACTAGAACACTATTCTGTCACTAGATATGAGAATATCAGAGCTCACATAAATGCAAAACCCACTTTTAAGGATTTCCTTAGTAGCAGACAGAACAATGATTTTGAATGATACCTGCAATTTTCTGCATTATTTGCCAGATTTCAAAAAATCAGAGAGCTAAGAATTTTCAGTAAAATTGACAAAGGATTTTGTAAATTTTTTGAAGGGTAAATGCTATACAGTGCTCAGCACTTTGTGACACTGACCTGTATTAGTTCCAAAATGGGAGCTAGCAATATCACATTAGAGTTGCCCATGCTGAAAAAGGCAGAGGCTTCATCTAGACAAATATCACATCTGTTCCCTGTGTTATGTCCAGCTTCCAAAGTCTTCAGCTTGACTGATCAAGAGTTAATAATCAACATACTTGTACTGGCCATTTTCAGTCTTTTCTAGGTGCTGAACAGGTTCCTGAACAGGGAAGTGAAATTCTTTACAATTAAGATGTTTTCTTGAGAATAGAAAGGCTGGTACTTACATAGAGCCTATTTTCATTATAAGAGTTGTCAGCAAGCTGTCTCAAACAAGAATGCTCTGCCAAAAGCACATTATACTTTAACCACAGTGGATTGCCATCACCTGCTTGGATAAGACCATTTCTCAGGAACTTAGCAAACATGCAGCTAAACATTGACTTGGTTATTTGCTCTTCCACTGCCTTCTTTCCTGAGGATACTATGAAAAATTCAGAACAACAAACAGTGTGTCCTGGCTTTGCTATATTTGGTTCAACACAAATGTATTATTTCCATCCAGGTATCTTCAACCAAGAAAGAAGTCTTGGCTTACCTTTTTCGTGTTGTATCTTCATTACTGTTCATCTTCATTGCTGCTCAAGTGTGCTGTTTTTAACTATATCTCCATTTCTTTTGCAAGTGGAAAAGTCTTCCTTGCTGGCAGAAAAACAATACCCTTTTCCAATCCCATCCACAGTCACCTTCTTTTCCAGCAAAAAAGTCCCAGATAAAGCACTCCTGTGTCCTGGTTGGAGAGAGGCAGCAGAGCCACGGTGTGCAATTCCTTCATCTCAGATGCTTCCAATCTGCTGCAGAGCAGCTTGCTGCAGGGAGGTGAGGGAGATGAGAAGTTTGCAGTTAAATTAGTTGACACCCCACAAGTGGAAGCAACCACAAAACCCCAAAGACTTTATGTCACCTCACAAATCCCCTTGTTCCAGCTCTTTTTCTCCACTTGTCCCCAGACCATTTTGGACAAGCCCACACCACAAAAAACATTTAGTGATGGGACTGTAAATTATTTATTCAGATTTTTTTTTTTTTTTTTTTTGCCTAATCAGCATCTACAAGACATTTATTTATGCTGAATCTTTTGATACCAATTTCCCACTTCTCACACTCTCCTCCCCAAAACTTCTTCCAGTGACCCTTCAGGCCTCAAACAACAGTCTCTTTCCCTCACTGCCCTGTCCCTCTAGCTCCTTGCCCAACACCTCAGCTTCACGCCCTTTTTCAAGCAACATTTGGACTGGCTGGGCAAACTGGAGGCCAAAGTACAGTTACCACATATCCCCAGACCACAGATTTAATAGGGGTCCACCAGAACATGGAACCTGTGCCCCTCCAAACCCTTTCTGGTCCCATCTTGGATACCACTGACTTCTTCCACCTCATAGTCAAACATGAAGAAAAAAAATGGTCAAAAGTGAGGCTTTGCTCTTCATCTTTCTCCTCTCTTCCCTATTTCAAGCTGACCCCACAATGTCTCAACACTAAAAGTCATATATTACTACAGCTGCAGTAATGTTATATGCCTTCTTCATGCCTCTTCAAAAGCAGGACGAAGAATCTTTATTAGAGTAAAATAAAAACTTTAGAGTATTTCTTAGAAAAAAAGCCTTTTTTTTTTTTTTTCTAAATGGACCAAGCATTATTGGATTTTTGTTTCACAGTGTTGAGTTTTTCAGAGCAAATAGTGGGGACCTGGTTGGTTTACTGTCAGCTAGATTATCAGAAAGGTATGAAGCAGCAGAAAAGATATTTTCACAGAGCCTAGAAATGCTCTGATTAACTATTTCATAAAAATTAAACACCCATTGGAAGCCATTGATAGAAAACTTGAAAAAAATTGTGAAATGTTCCAATGAATTGCTGTGAATATTATTCTGGGTACAACAAAAAGTTTTAAAAAAATCTTAGTTAAAAAACTGTTGCTGGGGCTGTGAAAAATAACACCAGCAAAAAATTTTACTGCGTACTGCAATAAATTAGAACAATTTTATGACACTTGGAATACTCAAATTTGAACAGAGATGAGCAAAATAAGCTGCATTTTTCTAGTGTGACAAGTGAGAAGTGTTACACAGAAAGGCATAATTAAAAATCAAGTCAGGCAGATTAAAGAACTTTGATATTGTTTTTCTGATGTGTTATTGGCTGTATTTATTCATTATGAAAAACATGGTCTGACTCCATTCAGACTGACCAGAGCTTAGATTGACAACAAATTCTCTTTGAACTAACTATAGAAAAAGAATGTCAGCACAGTTCAGTGTGCTGTCTTTTGCTATAGCTCATCAACTCTTACAGAATGAAGGATGCTACTTAACGGCTTGCACACCTTTTCCAGTCATTAAGTGTTGGGCAAGAACTGTTTTGTCTAGAATTGTTTTTCCCACTCCCTGCCAATTCTTTCTTAAGCCATCCAACTATCCAGAGCGGAATTTGGAGCACTCCAAAATCCCTCATTGCCCCATCTGGATTTTGACTTTCCTCAGCAAAACGAGAACTTGCAGCTTTGAGTTTATGACAAACTTATGCTTTTCATACACAATGATTTTGTTACCTTCTTGCTCTGTGTAGAATAATAGGTTTGGCCTCATTAAAGCCAGAGTATGCATACAGGTAACAGTGTTCCTAGTTCCATCATCCAGAAGAAATTAAATTCTGAATACTGTATCACTCAATTTAGTTTATCTATTAGTTATAAAGAAAGGCTAATTCAGTGATCAGCCATTGCAGATTCTTTGTGTCCTCTGAATGTTCTTTGTTCATCCAATATATGTATTGCACTATACAAAAACCCCACATTACGTACTAAATGGCAAGGTTTATTTTGAGAATGCAATTAGTATGTAATACCTCGGAAGATGAACAGCTACTGTAAATACAGAATAAAGGCTCAAGAACCATATCTCTTCTGTTCATGTATTTGTGTTTTACAAGAAAAGACACATAGCACTAAACTGCGTAACTTCCATAAAAGATGCTATAACTAATTTAGAATGACAATGCCTCAACAAATTAGCATTTCAGATTGACATATGTGTGCATTCATGATCACAAGAGAAACAGGAGTCTAGAGAGCCCCATAACATGAAGTTCTTCTGATCCCCTTCAGCTGTGCTTTGAATTACAAGCAATACCTGCTTTGCCACGCTGCCCTGTACTTTGCTGTTTTGCTTCAGCTCCATAAGGTAGGCCACTGATTTTCTCTAATCAGCTGTGTGAGTGTCAGTAAGACTTGTCAGCTCATTTACAGCAGTGGACACTAATAAAACAGGAAATGAACATATTGATTTCACTCAGATCCCTGGGCAGCTGCCAGTTACCAACAGATCTCACCTGAGTTTGATAACAGCAATTGCAAAATTACTTTTTCCCTCCTGCTGGCCATCTCATACTTGCTTCTGATCAATACATCATTCTGATTCACAAACACATCTTCCTCATGAGGCTTTGAGCCAACTAAGTACAATTGCAAGCTCAAAGAAAATGCTGGCATTTATTTTTATGTTGAAAACTAACTCTTCATATCCCCTCAGGATTCAAGGAAAAGTCGACATTTTTATTGAAAGGCCCTATAAAACTGAGGTAAGGATTAGAAAGGTATCTCGAGTAGAAATGACAGAGGAGGAAACTCATCGAATATCACACCATAGAAAACACATGGGAATTTGTTTAAATGAGAGGTGAACTTCCTAGCAGCAAGAAATTTAATCCTAAATCTATCAGAACTAATGTCTATCCCCTGACATTTTATACTCAGCAATTACAGTATAAATTGGTTCCATTTCACTGTAACTGCTCCAAAATCAAATATATATACACATAGATTGAAGTAGTCAAAGAGCTGTTTCTAGTCTGTCCCAGGCTTGACAGAGCAGAGGCATCTATCAATTTTTTTTGAGAGAAGCTTCATAAATTATCTTTCAGCATTGTCACTAAACCTTTGAATTTCATATGTACTAACATCATTTAAATATATAGTGGGTTTTGCCCATCTGTAAGATGAAGATTCTATGTAAGGCTCTAACATTTCATCTCTCTTATCTTCCAATGGGAATTTGCAGAGGAGCAACAAAACCTACCACTAATGCTTCAGTTACTTGTAACAGGCTGACTACAAGCATAGCTAGGATAATAATTCATTCCCTCCTTCAACCACACATAATACAGTCTTTAGTCAGCAAAGTTGTTTCACACCATGCTAAAGGTCAGCTTTTGCTGTATGAATAGCTGCTCTGGGAGGACCAGTGTTGTGCTATCCTACATTTTTTCCAGGGCCTGGAGATGCAATTTCCCACAATCTGCAGGCAATTTCCCACCAATTTTCTTGGGGAGCTAACAGGTTGTGACAGGAGATGGAGCTAGCAAGCAGCAGGCAGCTTCAGAAAAGACAAATTGCATCTCTGCCACCTAACTGGGCAATCTAGAAAGACAGAGTTTACAGCTTTGTAGTGTTACTGAGCCTCATGCTAACAGCAAATCATTCAAGCTGCTATCTGAGTTTCATATTCTTTCCCTTCTGAATTGTTATCACCACATATCACTTTGTTGCACTTTTTTCTACAAATGACAGTTAGACACAGATCATATATGATTACTGGCTTAACTGTCTTTTAACTAGACAAGCCCTGTTAAATGCTATTCACACTTGAAAAAGATAAATATATGGTCTCTCTGTCAAACACAGCAATATTTTGATTATTTTCATACTTGTTAAGGTACAAAGCAGATGCCTATGGAAAGGGATTAATTTGAAAGCTAAATTCAAACAAATCAGATAGTGCAAACTATGAGAATATTAAAAATATCAACAGTGAGCACATCTATTGTGATAAAAAGTCTCACTGATCATACATAGTAAAAAATGAAAACATTAAAAAAAGCTAAATATGACTGGTAAGCTTTCCTACTATTCTAGCAGGTTTTGAAACAAAAAAAGTTAACCTGAACAGTCAAATCAGTTCAAAACTACCCATTTATCTTAAAGACTTAATTTAAAGTTAGTAAGAGTATTAAAGCTCTAAAAATGTACCATCATATCTACTTCAATAGAAATGAATCTCATATAAAGCTGCTAAACCCCCCCAAGATCCAAAAAAATTATTCATGAACTAAAGAAAATATTCAAAGGTACATAACACCAGCAACTATTGCAAGTTATACCTCTCACTGTACTTCCCCTTACTGTCACAGCAAATGCAGGGGATATATAATGTAAGGCTATTCTATTACAGAACCCTGTATATCAGTATGTTTTTCTTCAAAATACGGAAGAACAAGTTTCTGAAGGCATGGAGATTATAAAAAACAACCACCAGTAGTAAGGAAATTATAATTAGCAAAATTTGCAAGGTTAATATTTTCCCCTTCCCCCCGACCAAGAATAAATTAGGTAGAGTAAAAACAATGCCCTCTAAATTACTGCTGTCTATTGGGAGACAAAATTAGTACTGAGATGTATAAAACTTTACTATAATTCAACCCTAAGGATTTTTTTAATTACTTAAGTAATGAAAAAATGTAAAATTACAGTGAACAAAGTGTTGATATATTCTAACATGCATTTTGAAACACTCACATTTAAACCACTTGTCATTAATATCCCCATTCCATATTTGTGGTTTTTAATAAGTTACAACTAAATAAATTACTGAAGAACCAGCAGGAATTATAAATAGAATACCAAGTCAATAACTTGCACTCAACAAAGTGTCTACATGAACAAATAAAAAAAGCTATGAAAACCATTCAAAATCCAGAAGCATTTCCTTTTACAGATTCACTGATAAAAACACAAGAGTATCAGGATGGAAAATCTTGAATCTGACAAATGAAAATTAATGATTAATCTACACAAGTCTATAAACTTCCTGAAGTACACATTCAAAAATTCAATTGTATCATAGATTTGTGAAGATTAACTTAACTGCTGTCAGAAATACACATCTCACATAATTAACAATCAGAGAAAGGTAGAAGAATTATGTATGTATAATTCATTAAAACATCTATAGAGGTCTAATATATATTCAGGATGAAACACAGGGGAGTATGTTAATAAACTGGTCCCTGTATGAAAAAGGAAACATTCCATGAAGTAAATTTAACACGGCCACAAAAGCTGAAACCCTCCAAAGTTTTGTTGCACGCATGGCACGCTAAGCAAATACCAAACTGACATTAAGGACATTTACATTCTTAACAGCAGTATTTGGCTGATTCATCAACAATTAAAAATACTTCAAATTTGCAAAGTCAACAGATCGTGTATTTACTTGAAACCTCATTAAAAAATACTCAGGTCCCTCTGCAAAAAAAACCCCAATAGCCGGCTATTTTCTAAGAATAAAGGGAATCTGTTTTGCTTGGCAAAATATCTTACTACAGCAAAACACAAAACAAGAGTTATTATCATTGCAGCCAATTTTTTAAGTAATGGGGTAATCCACTGTGGATTGCTTAAGAAAGTGTGACAAAGACTGTGAAATGAGCAGATGAATTTTATTTAAAACTAATTAAGCTCATTACCAGGAAAGTAACAAGTGATTTCAAAGTTTCCCAATGCTATGAGTTAACTTTCATTTATGATCCCTTCATTCTGCTTGTTAACTGCTTTAAACTGACATTAAAATCGGTGCTTGTAGGAAAAACAGCATTTATTGTTTGCCATTACTAGCTACCATTTCTATTTCCTAAGCTAATGACAGAGCATGCAAAACGGATAATGATAAGAATATGTTTGATTACTTAATCTCCAAACCAGGTGTTATTGCCACTAACTTGTTTTTGGCAGCAAACACATAGGAACAGGGTTTGAGAGATATTATACCTTTGCACTGTGCACATAGCAAAGGCAATCCTTGCCAAGCTGTACACAACAGGACTGTCTAGTGTTCTGTGTAGCATCTCTTCTATAAATCAACATCACTTTATTGTGGACAAAAATCTCTTGTGAAATTTTAGGAGAAGATCTCAAAATTTTTAGTTTTACCTCAGAAGCCAACACAGAATTTTTCTATGGAGAGTCAACTCCATTGACCAGCAATTTCACAAATAACAGAAGTATGAGTAGGGAACAAAGCAGCTATCTTATCTCTGTGTGCTTGCTTTAGTAAGAGAAATTATTACAACATACACTGGCTCTTATAATCTATGTGGCTATCCACTAAAATATTCAAGCAAATTTTCTTGAAGTCTATGTATCACTAACAAGCTTATTAGCCACAAAATTCTTACTAATGCATAGAAGAAAGCATAGAGCCAGAAAGGACAGACTGTTTTTTTCAGCTTCTAGGAATGAACTGTGAGACTTGGCAATGAGAAACTTGGGCAGGGGGAGGAACGAAACAAAAACAAATAAACCAGTAAGATTTGGAAATGTTCAGATTTTGAAACTGAAACCTTCTCAGATTTGAAAATTATAGCTAACATTTTTTGCCCATTAACACAAGATTTTTGACGTTGAGTTTTATGAACAGAATTTTAACCTCAAGGAAACAGAAATCCAGCTCTTTGAAGAATTAATGTATCATAGAAGCAAAAGATACTTTGCTTTGAGATACACCTTTAAGAACATTCAGCCCTCTGAAAACAATTCTTATAATTTTCCTTCCTGTTTCCTTGTTGTATTCAATTTACAGTTTTTTAAGTTATGTAAAAGAAATAAATCAACACAAAATAGTAAAAAAACAAAGCAAAAAAGCCGGTCACGTACTTAAAGTGTGTTCAAAGCAATTTTTGCTGGTTTAGAAAATGTTTTGAGTGTTTGAGCTCTCTTAGTTGAACAGAAATTCTAAGTAGAAGTAGATTTCTCAGAAATATCAGTAAACTAGATGCACAGGGCAGATTTTTCAAGAACCCAGTTCCTACATGTCTGGTTTCCCTAGCAAAATTCACCACATTGCACTAAGCCCATAAGCTACAATGGACATCTGGGAGCACGCTACTGAAAATGGGATTATCAATTGCTTGGAAGTGCATTTTGAGCTACACAAATATAAGGTAATTGGAAATGTTAAGAACTGGGTGTGATTTAACTCTGTTTCCTTTTAGGATTAGATGACTATGGATGCCAAAGAAATGTCGACTTCCAATTCCAATACACAGCTCAGGCGTCCTTGAATTAGAACAAAGAAACATTTGAAACTTTACAGAGGAACAGAAGTCAAAGAAATTGCATACTAAAATCTCATTCTAAGTGAATTTTCTAGATTACATGTAAGATTACCCTTAAATGTACATTTGTGTGCATGTTCCCATTTTCCCTTGTCCAGCAGTGTGCCCAGGTGGCCAAGAAGGCCAGCGGCATCCTAGCTTCTATTAGCAACAGTGTAGCCAGCAGAACTACGGAAGAGATCTTTTCTGTACTTCGCACTGGTAAGGAAGCACCTCAAGTCCTGTGCTCAGTTTTGTCTACTCACTACAAGGACATTGTGATGTGTCTAGAGAAACACAACAGAGCTGGTGAAGGATCCGGAGTATAAGGAGCGGCTGAGAGAACTGGGATTGTTTAGGCTGAAGAAGCAGTGGGTCAGGGGAAACCTTATTGCTCTCTACAACTGCCTGAAAGGAGGGTGTAGCAACGTGGGGGTTATCTCTTCTATCAGGCAACCAGTGACAGAAAAAGAGGAGATAGCTTCAAGCAGCACCACGGGAGGTTCAGGTTGGACATCAGAAAGAATTGCTTCATGGCATGAGTTGTCCAGCACTGGAATGGGCTGTCCAGGGAGGTGATGGAGTAACCATCTCTGCAAGTGTTCAAGAAATTACTGGATGCAGCACACAGTTGATGTGGTGGTGGTGTTCAGTTGGATTCAATGACTTTGGAGGTTGTGTTCATCAGGTTCTATTGAGTTGCTTCACCTTCTCCATTATGTAATAAAATGTGTCCTCTGGCATGACACCACAACTGAAGTCTTGTAGACCTACATTGTCATATTCTTTCTATGCACTTGTGGTAGGGAAAAAAAAATCCTTCAGGGGAACAGCAGCATTGGAGCCAGTCCACATTCTCCTGTGAAGTATTTTAAGGGGTAAACACTTTTTCAGCAGTGCAAAATCTGAAGTCAGTACTCTACCTTATTCCAAAAACATCAAAATCTACCTTTCTAAATTTCTAGAAAGGTGGCATTTCCCCATCAACTCAAAATTGCACAAATATAACAGAAAATATGATGGACTATTCTACCTAGATTACATTATCCTACAGGATCATAAGTGGGACAGTCTTCCCACAAAAAAAACAACCAAACAAAAAACAAAAGAAACCCACCAATAAAACCAAAAATCAATTTGTCTATCTGAGTTTAAGTTAAATTAAATGCTTCTGAAAATGCTACTTGTATCACCAAAGTAAAAATGTGACAAATTCAATCATTCATACACAAAAGTATGTGAGACTAGATGACAGATTCCACAGTGATGTTTATATAAAAAAAAACACTATTGTTTTAACAGTCTAAGAAATACATATTCACTTAGACCTCTCTCTTCCTTTTAAAGGAACAAAAGCTTTTGAAATGCCAAATGGGACAAAAAGAAATAATGCAAATGAAAATTCTCTCTCAGGGAACAGTGGCTTGTGGATTGACATAAAAGAACTATCTTTGCTTGGGACTATACTCAAAAAGAGATAGTCTGACACACTGACAAATGCGTTGTGTGGAAAAGTATCATGACTTTCTGCACAACTGATTTATAAAGGGTATGCCTAGTGCACATATACAAAATATACATACTACAGCTGGCAAAGATTTTTGTTGAGATTAATTGATATTACCACAAATCCTCTATTCATCAATTATTGTTTGCACTGACATCCAGTCTTTTGAAATGACCCCCCCCGCTTCTATGCAGTACTAACACTTGCCAGTGGCGTTCATACATGTCTGAATACTGAGAGCTGCCTAGCAAACAAAGACTGTCCCAAAAAAGGAATAATCAAAGTAATTAAATTGACAAAAAAAAAAACAAAACGTACACCATAGTTATTAGTGTACTTCTTTTTTCCATGTGGCTTTCCCAGTGCCTTTGCTGTTACTGCTGATCTTGGTTGGTCTATTTCTCCATTCAATATGCAATTATTTCCACCCACTACTTTACACAGGGCTATGAGAACTTACATAAGTTTTAAGGTCTAAATTTTTTAAATCTGGTAGGTAATTGCATAGACAGATGCAAGATTTCACTGAACCTATCTTTTCATTAAAAATTACATCTGCAGATGGAACAGGCTTTACTCTCTGACAAATGACAAAAACACAACATTTTATAAACTCTGAAGTAAAATCTGAAACAAATTGAGAACTACTTTATGATGCATGGACAAGGTTTTAGACCTGAAGTTTAAAGTAGATCTGATGGGGGAAAAAAAAGAATTAATTTCTTAATTGAAATAGAAATGGTACAAATATGATTCAGTTCATTCACATGCATAAATAATGTCCAAATCTATAACTGCTGTGACACACTCTGCCTTTTAAAAGCCAAGAACACAAGGCATTTTTCGATTTTCCTTACACTATGATTTTAAGCCTCCTGATTGCCAGGAATGTGGTCTTACTAACAGGCACTATTTCACAAAATACGGCATTCCCATTATAATTGTGTTATTTTTCTTTCATTTAAATGGATGTGTTAGAACACATGCATTCCTGGTTCCTCCTCTTATACCAACTTCAGAGAACAGTAAAGAAGATGTATGAAGTAAAAGCCAAGGTGACAGCAGTTTGGAAAAAATCCAAATGTTCCTAACTACAGAAAATTTGCAAGAACTGTTAAAATCAATGATGATTGGCAGAGCCAGATGTTCAAAGAAACATCAATATGAAAAGTGTAGAAATCAAGTAATGTAGTAAACACTCTTTTTTTTAGAATTTTCCCTTTTCAGAATGGCATAGCACTTCACAGTATTTCAATGTAGCAAATATAGTTAATTCTCTGAAAACTCTGGTGATTCTGCTTTTTACCTCAACATGTGTGAAAGCAACATGACCAGAACCTCAGCTGGTTTGTCATTTTCATACAGATACATATTGACAACACAGCAACTGACAAAGATATAGACACATATGGATAGAGCATTAATTTTAAATGTCTGTGAGACCAGCATATCCTGAATGGTTAACATTTTACATTCCAAATGCAAGGTTAATACATTACAATTTTAGACGCTATAAAATGGTTTCAGTAGAATGGTCACGTAAATTGAAAAGAAAACTGATGTCTCTCCAGACTACAAACAGAGATAAAATTTGCCCCCAGATGAGAAATTCCTTATCTAGTCAGTGCATCTGTCAGTCAAACTTGTTTCTTCCTAGATGCCTGTCTTTGAAAGAGCAGGGATATAGGTCATTGTCAAATGCTAGCAAAATGAAAAAGCAGCTCTTCACAGATGAGTCTTAACCTGTCTGCTAGTTTGAGTAATCTGAACTGTTTGTTCAAAGATATCCTACTGTTCCTTTGTACTCTCCATTAGCAATAGAATTTCTACCTAGATTAAAGAATGTAGAAAATGTATGGCCCTCACCTGTGCAATAGGTAGGTTTGTCTAGCATAGTGGTAGAACTCATTAATCTGAAAAAAACTAATAAAATGAACAACATTCTCACCCCACCCATTGTTCTTCAGTACATCAAGAAAACTTGAAGATGCATAGCTTTGGTAACTGGCTGCTTAGCATGGCTCTTCACAGATGTCACACACACTGATGTGACAATGGAAAGGACTCAAAGATTGCTCCATATGAATACATAGAGCCTATAGGCCTGTGTAACATGGGACACTCAGGAAAATTAATTCCAATTAATTTATAGAGTGGATTAGTTAAAAATCAAAATATTCCTTTGTCAATACTCTCACAAGAAATTAAGAAGGAAGTTTAACTTAGTTTAGGCTAATTCACTTCACTTGCAGCCATCCAAGTATTTAATGGTTAAGTGATCCCCTGTAAAACTCATACATTTGGTAATTTAGTCAAATTTACCTGAGTATCTAAATATAGACAAGACATTATAAAGGAAATGGTTGTTAACTACCACTTCTCTGTAAAATACGAAGGATGCAACTTATCACAAACATCCTCAGTTAATGAATAAAGGCTCTGATGCACTTAGTTGAAATGCAGTCTCACATGAATTCTGTTCAACTGGGGGAAAAAGGAGAGGGAAGTCACCTTTTTCTAGAGAAATGACCAAAAGTTATGATCAGGCACATAATACTGAATCTGACAAAGAACATATACATTGGACATCAGAATAAACTTAAAATAAACTGCACAGCTTTATGAAATGTTCAATTTTTATATTTACACTATAATTAGTACAAAATTGCCTTTTAAGTTTTCTGTAGCACAAGACATTATCTATTGGACTTGACATCCTAATATGTCAAAACAACTACTTTGAAGTATGATAAAAGAATCTAGGAATAATTATAAAGAATAAGACATTATTTTCAAACTATACATAGTGTTTGCTTTTGCTTCTAAAAAGGTACTTATATCCCCAAAAGGTTTTTAATTTTAAATAAGCAGGACGGGCAGGGAGGGGGCATGGGGGAAGACTGGTTGTTGATACTAAAGCCTTTACTGTAGTAAACTAAATATATTTACAATTTATACAAATGTTTGATTTTCAACAAAAATACAAAATCATACGACAAGATGCAAAATCAGGAAACAAGTTCATCTGAGACACTGCTGCTCTACACAGGACAGAATGCAATTTGAACTGTGAGGAACAGAAAGGTATTTATCCCCCATATTCAGGCAATGAGAACAATTTGCATGAGGTCATAAAGAAAGAAAAAAAATAAAAGGCAGCAACATTCTTCAGTAGACTTGGCTTTTAAAAACTACGTCAAAAACCTAGGCTACATCTGTCCATCTTGCCTCTGTGTTCCTTCTGGTCCATGTAGTCAGTACTTAGTTGCTGGATGTTGCCTTCTATTTTGAAAAATTGGAGTAGTTTCATGGCAAGGTCTGGAACCTCAGCACTTTTGTTCCTCTTAAAAGTCAAAACCTTTCTACTTCTACAATTAAGAACAATTTGGGCTCAGTTCATCTTCTAAAAGTTATATCCCCATCATATTTTTCAGTAGATAACTTCATAGACTGTAGCCTTTTTGTCTCCAGAGCCAGTGACTATGTACTTATCATCCACAGAGATGTCACAGCTAAGCACTGATGAAGATTCTTTTGACTAGAAGAAAAACAGAAATATATTACATTATTAAAAAAAAATATCTGTTACCCTCATCTAAGCATGCCATTTTGGGTAGATCACATACATGAAGATATCCGAGTTCAGTCTTTGAACTCTGGGTGTTCTAATCTTTTCTGGTAAAGCAACATTATCCTCACCTGGAAGATACTGGCTCCATATGGAGTCCTCCAAGCATTAAGAAGGTTATCTTTCCCAGTACTAACAAACCATTTACCTAGAATATGAATCAGAAGGACTATGAAAACAGGAAATAAGACATATGACAAGTTTTGAATTTTCAATTCACATCAATGAAATCTCTTGAAGAATTACAAAAAGCTCCATTGAACCATTATAAAAGCTCTTGCCACTAATCAACATAATACTTTTGCTTACAGTCAGTGTGAACACTCATGCTTTTACAGTGTGTTACATACTAGGAAATCTCTAGACTCTGTAAACAGAAATAGCTTTTTACATACAAATCAATCCTCACAGCAGCCTTGAGACAAACAGATAGTGGTTTGCAGATAAGTGCACTTGAATTCATAAAGCAGAGATTCATTACTTAAGAACCTGAGATACTAAATAAGTTATAATTTTCAAGTGAGTTATAACTATGTAATAACTAACCAGCAGAACATGAATTAGAGAGCCTTGACCTCCAGTTCTGTGTTCATGGTAACTTACCACAGTAAGCAAACTTGAGTGACAATACACAGCTCTCATGAAGGTGCAATTGATACTTGTCTGGTTTATTTACATGTAGCACTTCTACGTTGCTGCTCTCCATACCCACCGCTAGCCATTCACCAGTAGGACAATAACCCAAGGAAAATATCTGAAAATTAAACCACATATACACTTTTTTTTTTTCCTAAAGATAGTTATTTTTTCTGCAGCTAAAATTAATTGAGAGAGGCAGAGAGAGAAGGGTAAAATCACATAGTTCAACAGCAAGAGTGCTGTTTAAAATTCAAGTAACTAAATAACTCCTGTTCTTACCTATTAACATAAAAAAATAGGAAAAGAGAATAGTGTCAGGCTATCATTTTTTTCTAAGTATATGAGAAAGCTTCAAAATACTAAATTGTGAGAAGTCAAAAGAAAGAGAAGGTAGAATCTGCTAGTTGCGCTGGGCACCATCTCACCTCTCATCCTAAATGTTTCTTTCCCATCATACAGTCTCCCAAGCTGTAGGACACTCCTGTTACCTGTGATGTGAAGTCATGCTGTTGTAGCTGTCTCCCCTCTCTCAAGTCCCAGGATCTGACAGTGTTATCCAAACCTCCTGTCCAGAGCTTGGTCCCATCATTAGAAATGTCAATACAGCTGGCTCCATCTGTGTGGCCCTGGAATTGCCTGATAAAACAAACCAGATTGAATAGTGATTTCCTGCCAGAGCTCAAGGTAAACACTGTTGTGGTGTTAGTTTTGGACACTGTACTTGTGTGTCATCTTTTATGTGCTTGCTGATGAGCAAGAATCAGCCTTTCCTTCTTACTGAGCATTAAATAACAGTATTACAAAAACATTTTCCAGGTACTAGAGGAATGACTTGCATTATGGCTAGCTGAATAAAGGCGAATCTTTCCTATCAGGTTTGGAAAACAAAAAAAACCCAAACACTTTGTGAGAATATCCAAGCACAGTAACTACAGTTAAAACCACTATGGACAACTCGGATTAAATCAAGTGCTCAGGGAATGAAACTTCCAATTTCAGAAAGCAGCTTCTGTATTTTTCTTTGGCTGCAAGTCAAGAAGATAAATAATAAGCAGATATTAATAGAAAGGGATCCAGATGGAGATCCAGATAGTTAAACATGAGCATTGCTGAGTCACAAAGTTGCATTCTCTGCAGCAAGAGATTAGAAAAATCTAAATTGTACGGGTTTTTTTATAATCTTCTCATTAGCAGCTCTCAGCTTTCAGCAACCAGAAGTTCATCTCAAGTTTTTATTAATCCTTTGGCAAAAGCATTCTGAGACTCCTGCATTTTTCATCATCAATCAACATTAGCAAAGTCCTATGTATCAACGTGAAAGGTGGAGGGCAGGTGGGGAAAAGACAACGAGCTTGGGAATGAAGGGTGTGAATCACTAAGAGCTGCCACAGAAAGGTCACGTGGCACATTTTGTTTTGTAGCTCTGGTCTCAAAATTCCATGTGTCAGAAAGATCAGCTTGCAAGTGGTGGGAACACTCAAAACAGGACACTTAAAAAGCAACACAGACCTAGATAGAGAGTGCACCTTCACAGGGATTAAACATACACAGGGAAAATTGAAGATTTTATATAATGAAAATTGTATTTATTGACCTAAAAGTTCAACATAATGTAAAATTTCCATGCACATTAACATGACTCTCCGCATATAACCTAAGTACTGATATACAGAAAGTTTAATTGAAGCACAGCAGACTAAGAATACTCTTTAGTGTTTGTGTTCAGAATTTTAATCAAGTCTCTGTCTTCTCAAAATGGTGGTGTAAGCCACCACTCCTCTGGTAAGCGTAACCCAAAATTCATCTTGTAGTAAACCCCTGTGCTTTCTTAAAGAACTGAGAAGATCCACACTTTCAACCATTTTTGTAAGACTAATGTTACTACTTAACATCACTAAATACGAACTGAAAATTCTCTTTATTACTTAACAAGGCTTAAAACAGAGAAAAAGAACAAATCTTAAAGAGTTCCAGTCTATACCAATGACAAAATAGCAGAAATGCTGCTTGTAGAAACCTGCTGACCAATCCCAATTATTTGAAACCCATAGGAGCTTTTACACTGACTGCAGCAGTGGACAACCCATTTGGCCTTGAAAGTACACCAAAACTAGTTTCTGCCTAACTTGAGTACAAACCATATTCTTTGAACAGGAGATACTATTTACTTTGCTGTCATGAACACTACTCAGGGAGATAAATATTTACATAGCTGTCCAAAGAGTAACTTCTATTAAAATTTTCAGTAAACAAGTAATGACTCACCTGACCAGTGTCTGATTGTGCAGATCCCACACTGCAATGTTCCCATCACTGCAGCAGGAAAAACACACCTTGGAATCAGGGCTGATAGCCAGTGCATAACAGGCAGGGGCTGAGGATGTCAGCTCTGCTTTTATGCGAGGAGTTGGTGCTGCCAGGTCCCATATGGATAGTGTGCTGGCTTCCCCGCCAACTATGAGTGTGCATCCATCAGGCAGCAATTTACAAGAGCGGATGTAGTTATCTCTGTTCTGTACAACACAAATCGTCTCAGTTATGTTAATACATGCCTGCCAGTAATGACCACTAATATGAGTCTGACTGCATCAAAGTTTTAAACAGTTTGCTATTCTTTTCCATTACAAAAATACTGAAGAGGAACAAGTAGATCCTAAAAGGTTTCAAACACCTATTTTGAATCACTAATTAGAGAGTGCAGATGCAGAAATTAAAATTGCAGACTCCTGTTGCCACAGTCTACTCAGTTTCAAACCTGATGAATGACAAGTTTTCTCTCTCATTACACAAAAACAAAGTAAGCTTGCATTTCTGCGAATGCACTCCATCAGTGAAGGCACCAACAGTAGAAATATTAAACCAAATACTCTTTCATCTGGCATTTAGAGAACCCTATATGAAAACATAGTTCAAGTCTCATGCCTTTTATGTTTTGGAATTTTTCTTTCAAATATTATTTTACTTTCATGGTATTAAATTTAAATGATTAAGTATTCCCACAGTGGTCTTATGTTGGTCCTTTGTTGTTCAACATAATTATTATTGTACTTATCAGTCTCATTTTTGTGATACTATTGGTGATTAAGGGGTACTATGGGAGAGTTAGCAACAGAAGATGTTTTCACCTTCACTTATTACAAGCTTGTTTTACTGGCAGCAGTTCTTTAGGAAATGAATGTTAAAGAGCCATAACTCAAAATGCATTAAAAGCTACTGCAAAAAGTAGTTAACAGCATTTCTACTCCTATTTTATTTTTAAAATTCACAGCAAAGAAGAAGTAAACAGAGCAGTGGAAATGTTGCCTTAATTAGGCATTACTGCTCCATAACTAAAATGAAGGCTCTGTATCCAGACACATACCTGCCCAGAAAAGAGTATCTATTCAATTGCACTGTTACTACTAGGCAATTAACAAAAGGATAGCAATAAATCAAGGGCAAAGGGTGAAAAAAACCCCAAAATAAACCAAAACAACCACTAAACTAGACAAATATTAAAGCTAAATTATTTCCCTTCAGAATATATATTGCTGTGCTTTATGTCATTATCTCCCGAATTAATGTTTCACAAATATCTGTTTCTAAAGGAAAGCACCTTTTAGTGAGCCATTACCTTTTTTGAGTAAGATTTTCTACTACCTTTTCTACTTACTGTGCAGCTCTGCATGAGCCAAGCTTTAAACTTTTGAATGTTTTTTAGACTCGTGCCCAAAAATCATCAGCATAATGGGGAGTTGGGGGATGGGGAAGGGGGAGGGGGGAAGAGGAGAAAAAATCAGGTACACATTCTCTTCAGAAATCTGATCTAATCTGTTATTTGACCCTTACTGATGCTATGTATCCCTAAACAAACCAGCACTATTCTCTGTAACTCCACCTGTTATGTGCTAAAAGAAAAAAAAAAGACACCAGGAAACAGACTTGCCTGTTATGTCTTTGTCATATGAACAAAATCCAGACAAGGACAGCTATTTCCTTATTGAGTTTCCAAGGAGAAGCTACCCTCATGCACAAGTTCCTGTTCACCTACCAGGCAGTCCAGCTGAGAGACAGGGCTTTTGTTGCCAGGGTGGCTGATGTCCCAGACTTTGACACACCCCTTCCCACCCGTGTACACGTGTCTTGTGGGGTTGCTGATGGTAACTGCACACACAACTTCGCCGTGGTTCAGAGTGTTGATCTGACGGGCATGGCGAGGGATTCCTGGGCCAATGAGGGCATCAGGAGGGAAAGGAACTGGCTGCATCTGACCATCTGCAGTAACGTGAAAGGAATAGGCTCTTTTGGGGAAGGCAAAGAAGAGAGAAGACAAAACAAACAGATCAGCATTACAGTACTATAATTCAAGCAAAACACACTATTTTTTATTTTAATTCTGTGCCAATCACCTTCTTATGAAAATCAGACCTACAGTGCCAACTAATACAGGCCCAGGAAACCTCAGAGGGAGATAAGGATTCATGAGAAATTTTCAGCTTGCTTCACCTTAAATATTTCTGAGGTGATATTCTAAAGGCTAAATTCTACCCTTAACTCTACAGACAAAGATCATGGCACTATTTCCTCAACCATCTGGATAATCAAAGATCTTTCAGCCCCTAGTTTCTAGCCAGCAGTTCCAAGTCTCAGCACCACAAGTCCTATAATAGCAGTCCCTCATCAGGCACTACTCTTTCATCCTTCTTCCATGAGGTTTGCAGTAGCACTGGCCAAAATTAAAGTATTGCTTGATTTCTCACCTTTTAACATCACCACCAGCTGTGCTCAAATGTGCTTCTTTAAACTGGTAACTAATGCTTTTAAAAGAAAATAGAAACATGCAGAGTTGTTTCACGCACCTTTCCTCAGAAAGCCAATATCATCTCCTCATAACTGTTTTCTTGAATTAGTATATTGTAAAAGCTGTAAGGCTCAGTTTCCCAGGTACTTTTGGCCCTTGTGAAACATCTTTTATTTGTATTCAGTGCATGATTTCACATGTACAGAAACTGAGGGTTGAGGAACTGAAATTCCAGCGCTGAATAAAAACATTCCTCCTTAGGGGAAGTACATGAAATTAGTTCTTCATTGTTACTAAAATGTTGAAGTCAGCTCTACTCAAAGACAAAGCCACAAAAAGCAAGTAATTCACGTTTCAGGTGCAGGGGTTTCTTTGTTTGTTTTCTTTGCAAAAGGTTGAGTTTTGTTATACTAGTGATCTTCTTTTCTGCTACTTCTGTTTTAAGCACATCCACAGCTCAGACACCTGATGCTTCTGTTACATTAACAACATTCTTCAAGAAGCCAAAGTGGATAAAAAGTGGTTAGATTTGAGGGGGTTTTTTACTAATTATCTCTCATCTCCCTAGTGATGTCTTTATTTTTCTAATATATTCTTTGTGTTCAGAATTGCCCTTTCTTTTGCAAATCTACTTTCTTCCTCAGAAATCTTCAGTCACTATAGCTCAGCTATTAGTATTGCATCCATCTTCCAAGATCCCAATGACAGATATTTCTAGTTTATCTTTTGTTCTGAGCAATGAGCTAGTATTTTCAAACTACTTTATTACACGTTCCCAAGTACTACATTTTGAAATGGGGGAACAAGCAAGATGCCTGGAAGTGTAAAAGACTTCACAAGACAACTGAATATTCCCAGGAGTAGAGCAGAAGATATTGCTTTTAAAAAGAGTGAAAAGAGGAGAGATGAAAGAACTCTACAATTCTTTCATACAGAAGATAACAGTGGAAACAGTCATCCCATGCAATATCAGTTTTCTCTGAATAGAAGGGTAAAACCCACTTAACAGTAACTGTTATTAAACAGAGAAGACTTTAATAGTTCATATACATGCAATTCCTGTACTTCATTCATGTTTCATGGCTGGACATATGAGTGGAAAGCCTGCTCAAAGAACATACAGAAAGAGAGGATGAAAAAGCGCAAAAGATAATGTCAGGAATGAGAAATGTAAGAAAAGAAAGGAAGTGCAAAGTTCACTTACACAAATATGAAGCTGACAGCATATCAAATGTATTTTGACCCATGGGACCCTTTCTCTTTTTTGTTTGAAGCATTACAGTAATGATAAAGGCTTAACCAGAAATCTGTATCCTTTCTGTGAAGAGGAGGAGAGATAAAAAGTGGACTAAAAAATAACTATTCACTATTCTGCTCAGACATGGGATGGGAGAGGAAGCAAAACAGAAGTGGCAACAACACTGCTTGAGGGTTAGGAACTGCCCAGGTTCATCTACAGAATCCAACTAAAGCATCATTGAGATTATGAAAAGCTGGGCCCATCCTGGGCTCCAGATCAAAGTCAGTTGCAGAGTATTTGTTAACAGTAAGAGTACAAAGAACTACACAATTTTGGAACCTCAGCCTTCCCCTGCTTTTATCATGGTCTGAAGAAAAACAATTAACTACTTATTAAGCAATTTTTTCCAGCATGTTCAAGATGATTAATCTACTTGTCCACGACTTTTTTTTAACTGGAAGATTCAAAATACTGTTCAATTCAAAATACCTAAATAATTTGTGTTTTGAAAAGCTTAGGTGCATACATAGAGATTCTAAGTTCTTGATGAGACACAGTATGAGCAAGACAATTTTTTTAAGCACTTTGTGTGTACTGCAGAATTATAGTGACTCTCCTGCTGTAAAACATCAGAAACCTACTCCCAGTCTACTTTTAATCATGCTGAATTTTACCAGTATGCCTGTGTTTAAAGTGTGGCTATACCAATCAAAGAAATAGTTTCTCCTTTTTATCATCATGCACGGGCATTTGCTTATAAGATTAGTTGCTCAGAACCCAGGATGACTGACTTTGACAGCCCAACAGACAGACAGTAATAGTTTCTTACAAGCCAAGATAGCTTTTTAGAAAAAAAAAAAGTGATCTGTAATTCACCATAGAAAGAAATGGCTACACTTCTGGCTACACATGCCAAATCCTTTTGCCACTGCCATGACAAGCACACAAAAAAATAAATGCTCCTGCCTGCTTAAAGATATGCGGCAGCAACATCACTGCCACTGCACTTATGGTATGATGGTTTAGTGACTTGTACCTGCTAAGCATTATGGTATAACCTTTTATTACACATATGTTTTAACTTAGACAAAATTTGTATCATTTGCCAGACCGAGACAAGGAAAGCTTCTGTCTCCAGAAGAACGCAAGTACTGGAGACAGCGGCGCACATGACTCTTTGCAGCTCAATCTCTGTTCTCCTTGGCTTCCTCTCCATAGGTCACCATGATAAGAGAGCCTAATCTGCTACTTCTGGAAAGGACAGTGCTACACATCTACAGAAGATTCAATTTTTAATGCACTACACATATTCATAGGCCTGAATTCCCAAAACTGACAAGCATTTTCATTGTTCATGCTCAAGAGTCAATAGTTAGTAAAATCTGGAAAATTTTTGAGTTTTCTAAACTCAAGATATTTCTTAAGAAGCATCAATTGACCACTTGTCTTTGTTTTAGAACTGACAGTGTATGCCAGAAACTGCTGTTCAGCCTCATGACTAGCACAGATTTCTGTCTCACTCAGAGCATTCTGCCTATATGAAAGATGATTACCCTATCAAGGGTTCCATGATTATTCATCTTTGTTCAAATAACTGTTGGCATTAACAAATCTCTTCCTTGTGTTGGGCTAACAAATACAATTACAATTGAACATAAACCAAGCTAAGTATATATCAACTATAAGGTAAATATACACTTTATGAAAAAGCAATTACAAGACAAATTTTTGTGCACCTTTTATTTAGAAGAGTTCTGAGAAACAGTACACTGTCACTCATATTATTTCTGAATAACAGAAACATTCTCCTCTGTACAGCATCCAAAGTAGATGCATCACCTATGTCAAAACAGCACTGAGAAGTTGCAGAGTTCCTATACACAGCAACATAGTGAGTTACACTAACACAACCCCTCTTTCTCAGCTTAAATCTCCAATTTTCACGTAGTATATAGGATCATCTGACACGTACAGGAGAGTTCAGAATAATTAATTCACTACTGAAGAACTCAGCAAAATAACTAAACTACCTGCCAGCTACCCCGAGTATTCAGATTGATAAAATGCACACAATTCCTGCCTATTTAAAGTACCATGCCTTAAAATAAGTCACAAAAACTTCCACTTCACTTCTGCAATTCAAATAGTTCTTAAACTAGCACAAAAATACCCTCAAAAGAAAAACATAAAAGCAGAAAGTTTTTTCTACTCATAACCACATTTTCTTTCAGCTTTTCTTTGCACTTCAGCTATTTTTAATTGTAGTTATTACAGGACACAGTTAATATCTAAGTGTGGTGTTTCATCATAGAGAACAAAATGCCAAAAAATAAGGATAGAGGTATTTGTACAGAAGTAACCAAATCTCGAAGTTCATACATGCAATCAAATAATTCTATCCAAAGACACATGGCAGGCACAGCCTCCCCCCCTTACTTTCCTTGAATACAATAAAAAAAGCCTTCCTTTACAATCTCTCTCATCGTACATTCACTGAACAAGTGTGAAGATAGCAGAAATGAAAAGGAGCAATTCCACAACAGTATACCTCTCCAAAATCAGAATGAAAAGTCAGCCTGCAACTAGAGCTGAAAGAGTTAACATTTACCACATGAAACTTGCTTTTCCTACTAAAATGAGACACATGGTATTTTCAGCTCCTTCATATTAGTTCTCAATGCTGCCATTAATTCATTTTAGACACCAGGGAAGCAATAGTGTAGACATAAATCTTATGACTAGTCTTGAAAATCTGTGCTCAGTCCACAAATCCAATTATTAGAAGGCATGATTCACATCAACCAGAGAGACTCAAAACTAAATAAGTACCTGCTAGATATACTATGAAAAAAAAAATAAAAAAAATTGCAACATGCCATATACTTCAGGGCACAGTTAAATGCATCAAAACAACAGTGTGCAGGACTCAGACAATACATGTCCATGTCCAAGTGGGTTCTCAACAGCCTACTAATTTTTCTAACAAGCTAGACATTAACAGATCTCTGAACACACAGGGCTTAAAAAACCTGGGTGCTATCAGCCATGTCTTTCCCTTAGAAAGAAGGGAATTTATTTTTCTCTTGGACGGAGGACTGAGTGAAAAAAACAGTACCAGCATAAACCAATTGATAAAAATATGCAGCTTTAAGCAAACACACAGGGGTGGGGAGTCAACTGTTCAGTCTGAAAATTCTCTGTACCACTTGCAACAAGACTCACTAAATTTCCACATCTCATAAAAGAAATGCAATGTGACACCTTAACTGCACTCTAGGAAAAGGCTGACTGAAAATAAATGAGGCATACTCCACTGCCTTCTATGATTTTATCATCCATGCACTCTGTACAGAAAATACAGGAGACAAACCTAGTATAGGTGAGATACTTAAACATGCTTCTAGCTACCCGCAGCCGATCAAGACTAAAACACAAGATTGTTCTTGTCAATGGAAAGATAACAGATAAGTTTATGGAATTTTAGACTTGCCTCAATAGATTAGCAAAGAAGTAATTTTAGAGGAAATGTACAAGCAACATGACCACAAAAAACCCCCAAACATTAAATCAAGTGGCAATATATGGAACAGTGTGAATAAAGTGCTAGTAACAACCACACACACACATCCCCGCCAAAAAACCCCAAAGAAACAAAAAACAAGAAACACAGACACATACACAAAACACCAACAAAAAATCACAGACAGTAAGTTAGCTATGAAATATCAGGATACAAAGGAGAGCAGCATACATGCTCTGTCCTTTTTTATCTTAATAGTGTAATAACTGTAACAACTAGAACTCAGCTACAGAAAATCTGAGTGAACAAAAGCAGGCTTTGATAGCTTACAATAGAAAATATTGTCAGGCATTAATAATAAGTCTTTGAAAGTTATGAATATACTGCTTTAAAAGTAAAAGCTTACAGCTGCTGTATTGGGCAATCTCCAAAAGTATTTTATCTAAGCACACCAAATTTGATTAAGTCAGCAAGCCACCAAGAGTCTGATTCTTACTAAAAGAATGTCTTGAGAACAAAGCCTGATCCTTCATGCAGTAAATTTAAACACACCACCATCTGATATATAACCCCAACTCACAGAGCGCTCACTTCAGTAATCTTGTAAATATACCACCAATTTCAAGTAAAGTCAAGGTTTACCAGGTTTCTCACACTGCCAACAGATAGATAAGCCTGTTCTCAAGAAGCATGGTGGATAACAACAAACACACATTCAGGATGGGTTTCCAAATAAAGTCTGCTGCTTTTCTACTGTTATAGGAAAAGATTAGAATAGATAGTATCCTTAAAGTAATAATTTCTAAATTTTTCCTGGAACTGTAAGAGGAATAATTAAACTAAAATAGATTAGCAAATAAGACATTATATATAACATAATCATCAAGCACAGAAAGTGTAAAATGTTAAGTTTCAAAATTCTGTAAGTACCTAGCTAGAGAAAAATTTCAGCTTCTAAAGACAACTTAACTGCAACTTCCTGTTGAAAGAGAAGACAGGACTGACTGCCAAGCATGAAGGGACAGAGAAGGGTGTTGAAAAACCTGTTAAGAGTTCTCTCTACCCGTTCCCTTTAGAAATAACAGCTGAGTCAAAGTTGTTCTATTAGTACCTGGATAGACCACTTGTCCTGAAAAACCAAAGAAAAATCATCGTACACATGCTCACAAGTCTACTGTACATGGACAGGTTCAGTGTCAATGGTCTATCAAATTACTGAAAAATCTGATGTACGTCAGTCAATTTATTTTACTGCAACATCAGTAAACCACATCACTGAAGGTGTGTGTAATCTGTTGCTTAAGTAACTGCATCAGATACTGTGGCAGTTTGAGAGGTGCTGGGATCTCTGGGGGTGGTCAAAGGGGGCTTCAGGTCTTGCAAGGGGGTCCTTGGACTTTGGGGGAAGGGGAGGGAGTGTAAGAAGAGCCCACTCACCTGTCTGTAAAATTCTGTTTTTGTTTAAGGGACGGCTCCCACTCCAACCCGCTCTCCCTGGAGCTGGGGGGGTTGTTCTCGGTGTGGGCTGCTCCCCCGCCCCCTGCCATTCCCAGGGCCGGGACGGCTGGGGCTGGTGCCAATCCCCATGCGATGTGGGGGGGGCCGTGGGCTGGCAGTGATCGTGGCAGGGGCACCCCGGGGTGGCCGGGGCCAGCCCCAGTCCCCTCGGGCTGGGGTGGCAGTGGCCGGTGACGATCCCCACGCGATGGGAGGGTGGGACAGTGGCGTGCCGATTCGCAGCCGCTGGTGCATGGCCCGGAGCTGTCTCAGGCTGCGTGGTCATCCCTCGGTCCTGGGGGCAGGCGGCAGCCTAAGAGCTCAGCCGCGAGGGAGCCCTGGCATGTCCGTGGCCGCATAGAGGGGCAGAAGTCACGCCGGGGCGTCCCCGAAATGCTGCGGCTATGAAAACAAAGATGGCGCTGAGGCTCTGAGCGCGTGGTTTTTCGGCGGAAAAACGCCGGAAACAAGGCGGCGCTTGGCCCCGCTGGGCCAATGGAGAACTAGCTTGGCGAGGAAGGCAGTGAGATTCACGCAAGAACTAGAGGGCTTAAAAACCCAAAGACAGCAGCCCTCCTTCTCCTCTTCGACTTTTGATCCGGGGGCGAAGCCCACAGCTTCTCTCCTCCTCGCTCTGAGGCCCTGCGGCGTGACTCCACATATTTCTCTCAGCACAGAATCCATTTCCAGCTTGAAAGCAAGTAGCCCTTTGGGGAGGTGGTGGGAAGGGGTCGTTTTTCACTTCTTTTTGTGTTTTTCAGAGCACTTCAAGGGTCAGGGAGTGATTCCAGCACAGAGGGAGGGAGACAGCTTCCCTACCCTTCCCTGTTTTCTCAGCTAGTCATCTAGCTGAGAGAGCAGTTCCCTTTCTGGTTTTCTCCCTTTTTTTTTCCTTTTGTGTTTTCTGCGTGTCAAGTGTTTTCTCTGTGTAATTTTGGGGAGTCCTGGTGGGACTTCTTCTCTATTTTAAACCGCCTGTAATAAACTGTTCACCTGCTGCTAATTTTGTTCAGTTTTCCATCATCTTTATTGCATGCCCTGAGACGATAAACGTGGTTCAAACTACCACAGATACCCACTTGTCATCAGTTGCACACTCTCGTGCCTGATAGAACAGATGCCAGACAAGGAGTATGCAAGTTTGCACTACACATTTATCCTCAGTGTAGTGCCAAGTTTAGTTTCAACATGATTTTATCTAACACATTTTACCAGCATCTATCAGCCTGTAGTCACCTTACCTTTCTCCAGAAAGGATGAAATTAAAAAACCCTAAAGTATACTTCCAACAACTTCTCCTTGACTGTATGTATGTTTGTTTTGGGATATGACAACTACCTACTATCTTTATGCCTCTTTTACCAGGACAAGTCTAAAATCTCTTGAGAACAACCAAACACTCTCCCCTTTTACATTCTTGTTCACTGACAAAATTTTATTCTTTCCAGATATTGCAAATATTATTAAAATGTTAAAAGTTACTTACGGTTTTCCCCCAGGAATGCCTGCTAGATTTGGAGGGATTCCAGGTACTCTCATGTGAGGAGGAGGATCAAACCCAACCTGTAAATGAAAAGAGAATTAATCTCACACCTGCAATTTCTCATTCAGTAAGACTCTCAGGATACTATGCATTTACCGAAAAGGTTAAAGCAAGATGTTTTCCCTAGGAATGCTTCTGATAGAAGCATTCCTATGCAAACATACATACTTGTAACATACATCTTGCAGTCACACTACTGCGCCAATACAAGCACACCTGCATTAGTAGGGAATTAAGAGTCCTGCATTAGCCCTGGAATTAGAGTCCACAGTATGTCAGCGCGAAGCCATGCCAGTGGTCCACCTCGGAGAAAGTTAGCATGTATGTAGGCTGGCACAGTGCCATGCTGGAAAGCAGCTTTGATCCTCAGCTAGGATCTGTACATGGCTCCATAGAGTTCTGTGTGATTATATCAGCTGAGAGATCTCTCATAGACCCACATTGCAGAGTGAAAACAAATTTTTTTACAGCTTAAATATACTATGCTGTCTTTACATACTGCAATTACACTTATTTTTTTATATCCTGATTAAGTATGTACATCAAATAATCCAAGCAGAAATTCTGGACCAAGAAAAGACTTCAGTTTTTCTTCTGAATGTTATATGTGAGTAAAAAATTGTTATTGCTTTAAAAGGAGAGCATATACTATTTAGAATTCCCATACTGTCACAGAAAAGCCTTGTTTACCAGTTTAAAAACAATAGTCATACCTACAATAATGAGATGACAAGATTAAATCAAATTTTAAAAATTTACAAGTAGCTAAGTTTGAGTACGCATAAAACTACCATCAAGTTCATGTTTGCAGAATCAAGCCCCTAGATTATTCTGTGTGACAGCAGGTATAACTGCTATGCTCCACTTCCTTACTATATCCACCACAGCAACTATTCTTAACACCTTAGCAAAAGAGCTGAAGATATGTACCAACCAAATTCTCAGGTTCATTTCCACAAAAAAAAAAAAAA
>VXBA01006003.1:102731-148902 GCA_013399895.1 Serilophus lunatus
AAAAAAAAAAGAGAACAAAATACAAGGACAGAGACACAGATAAAAAAGACTTGCACATGCTTCAACAGTGTTTTGTTTGTATGAAACACAAATGCGTTTTGGCAACAAAAAAGCAGATGTCCGCAGTTGCAATGAAATACTTTTTTGGCTACCAAAACTACCTTTTCATTTACAGGACAAAATAACTGTTTTGGCATTACTCATCAGTTAAAGCACTGATGAAGATGAAGGAAAAAAAAAAAGGTGAAGAAAAAAAAAAGGAACATATATTAATACACTTAGATTCTTTGTTTTCAAGGTGCAATTTTTTTCACCAGCCATACACCAAAGTGAAACAAGCAGTGAACCTGTCAAGCCTTTTGCACTGTTAGTACTTGGGAATTCAGCAGTGCTAAATGAAGCATGTACCTTTTCTCAGTGAACCACAACTCACACGGCTGAGAATGCATGCAATGTATGGCTTACCATAGGAGATCTTCCATAGGCAACCACAGCAGCTGCAGCAGCAGCAGCACTCATCTGGGGTGACATATTGTGCAGACTGGCATAGGCTGCCCCTGGACTGGTTAACTCTCCATTCATGCCAGCATGAGGTACCATTCCAAAAGGAGCAGGGTATGGTCCTGGTACTGCCAATGGTGTCCGCAAACCTGCAGCTAAGTAATAATGAAGTACTTTTATTTATAAATTACCACATAAAGGGAAGAAAACAGACCTTTCTTTCCCCTACCATAGCTAACCTTCCCCTCTTATATATAAACATTGTCAAGAAACATTGCCAGGATTTGTCAGTACCACTAGCAATTTTTGCTTAGTGTAAATAAGACCTACTGAAGTCTGAACGTGCTGATTACTTCCAGAAATCTCTTCTAGCGTTTCCATTTCTGTAATATTCCCATTTACATTAATCTCTTCTTTGCCAAATTAAGCAGTAAAGTTGACAGACATGATTTACACAGCTCATGTCTGAAGCAACTGTGTGTACCAGCCTGAACAGCAAAAGTAAACTTTCCCCAGCATTTGTCAAGCTGTGCACTGCAGCAAATATTAGTCAGACAATGACTGTAGAAGGGATTGCTTGCAGAACAAGTACCAGAAACTTCTGAGAAGTCTTTTTATAATGCATTCAGTCTCTGGATTATTTGAAAAAAAGATAAAGAAAAAAGTAAGCAAAGAAGAATACAAGACAGAAAGATATTCAAAGTCTTGATAATACAAGCATCTGCTTATCATCAAATCCTCTCTTGATACCAAGAAAAAATATTTAGTTAACAGTCACAAAGAACTACATACATAAAAAAAAGATTAATTTTGGAATCATAAAAACACACAAGGTGTGGTCCATTACCAGCTTGGTTAACCAGAGGGTCCATTGTTGGAGGTTTGCCAAGGCCTGGACGAAGTCCTGCAGTTGCACTAGTTCCTGGGGTTGGTGCATCACCTCGAGGAGTTGGTGTACTGGATTTCAGAACAGGTGTACTGGCTTTTTCATGCTGGTACCATTAAACAAATTAAAAGAGTATTATTTTTAACCCTGGACATATTACAGAATTTATCACAACAGCAGCTGGTGTGCTGGGCACCTACTACCTAGTCCTTCAGCCAGTTTTCATAAATCCATGCAATGCTTGACAACATTAACTTGTGAGAAATATTGACCTTTTTGATTTCTGCCAAAAGTGAAGTAAGAAACATAGAAAGTTATATATCCTCTTCCACTGACATAAGAAAAAGAATGCCACAGCTCTTTTTTTTTTTTTCCCTAGGACAACACCATATGCATTACCAAACTACTTTAGCTTGTAGTCATTAACGTCTCCACTATTACTGGACACAGCAAATCTAAGTCCAAAAACAAAATACCCCCTTGGTTGATAGCATCAAAAAAACAACTATGACACAGAATCTGATCAAATTATTGCTGAAAAAGTTTTCAAAAGTTACAGCTTATTTCTAAGAGTAACAGCTTAAACAGAAGAGCCAAACAAAGGCTTCGAGAATTTCTTAGTGACTATATATAGGCTTTGTTGAACTATAAGCTATTGCTTCAGAAAAAACCCTAAACAACACTTAAGCATCTCTTATACTTTCTAATGAATTTGCAACTCATTTGACAGGAAATACAAGAAATCAAAACAAAGCAGAAAATATTGCTGAGGAGGAAAGCTGAATAATGCTATAACAGTCTGGAAAAACAATAGTCGATTTCAGCTTCACATGTTTAATGCCAAGTACTTTGTGCCAAAAGTAGTTGCACGAAAATAGAGAGTTATATTTTACAAGAAGAGTATTTATCTGGAAAATGAACTGCTACCTACCAGAGCCATTTCTTTGGATTTGAGGGAAGTGGAACTTCCTGAAGAGGCCGTAGATGCTGGACTGCTGGAGGCATCCTTCTTCAGCAGGCGGGTTTTATCTATACCATTTTCACGTGGTGAATGATTCGGACTTGCCCTTGGAGAAGAAGGGTCCTAAAACAATAGGAAGGGAAGAACAACACAAAACTGTGTCATAAGTTGGTATGCAGACACCAAGAAGTCTATAGGGGAAAAAAAAAAAAAGATACAACAGAATTTAAGCAGTAAGTTCAAATAACAAGACATTTCGTTATCTTCTTAGAAAAAAAGATGAAATCCCTTCATTAATTTAGAGACATAAGTAAAATCATATAGTAAACAATCTATTTTCCTTTTACACTGCACGTAATCATAAATTGTTTCCAGGAACAGAGCTTGTAGTCCATACCTAAATACAACCTAAAGCAAGTGGGCAAAATTTGTGGTAAGCAGAAGATCAACAGTAACTGCAGTAAGTTGATACTGTTTTTCTGTGTACATTTTCCACACTCTGCTAGTAATAAACTATTTTATAAATTGCTGATAACAAACACTTTGATAATATCTTTTAGGCAATACAGGCCTTCCTCATCTCTGCCTTCAGAAGAAGAGATAAAGATGCATGCTTTCAGAGATTTCATAGACTATTCCGAGTTGGAAGAGACCCACACGGATCATGGAGTCCAATTCTTAAGTGAATGGCCTCTATGGGGATTTTTATATGCTGCAATATCTGTCCCTTTTCTATCCACCACCTGCAATTGTCTCACTACTTAAATCTATGGAATGAACTCCTGCATCTCAGGTTTTTCTCTGTTCAGAAGTTCTCTCTGCATTTACTTTAACCTGAAATAGGCAGCTCCCCAAGTTACAATGCCATGAGAGGTTCTCTGATGCCAGAGGTGCCATCTCAGGTTCTTCATGCTCCTTCAGCTTATAAGAATAGCATCAGAGAGGAAGCACACCTCACAAGAGGGCACTAAGTCTACAGATGGATTATTGAGCAGTTTCATTGTATGCAGAGCTTCTGAAAGGATTATGAAATCACTAGTTGGATACATATTTTTCTACTTTTCTGACATAATTTGGCACTTGGAGCTGCTTTTCTACCAGCATCTCTCCCTGTGCTTTTCACATAGCCAATTAACCATGTTCAGACTCCCTAAATCACTTTGTTTTACAAAAGAAAAAAATGAAGAAAAGGGAACACCCATTCCGTCACCTTTTTGCCATTGGCAGACTCTGCTCTGAAATAAAAAAATTGTCTAAAACCTCTGTAGAATCTTGTTAACTGACTGACTTAATTCTAAAAACCATTTCTGGAAAATATTGTTCTTTAACATAGGATAGTAAAATACAAGCCAATGTTTTTAGTAACAATACTAATTACAACATTAGATAATGTCTTCTTTTTTCATTTGAAGACAATAGTTTAGATGATGGGATGGTGTTGGGTAGGTTGATAAGTTAGGCAATAGGTTGGACTTGATAATCTCTACTGTCTTTTCCAACCTTGTTAATTCTGTGTGTGATCTGTGTGTGAAAACTTCAGCCTTCCACATGCATCTCACCACAACTCTCCACAGTACAGAGCAGCTGTGATGCATCAGAATGTTAACTGTGGAGAAAAAGAAGGAAGCAGCAGAAGGAAAAGCTGAGGGAAAAAAAAAGTTACCTCATTGGATACATCTACAACCAAGTTATCGTCACTCTTGTCCCCATCACTGTCCTATTAAAAATAAATAAATAAATATAGTGTTAATTTCAATTAGTACAATAAGAGCCCAGAGAGAAAGACTATATATCTACTTAGACATTCTTTTTCCTAAACAAAAAAAAGCCATTCATTAACTTATTAGCAATAGGGAGAACAATTAAAATAGAACACAACACCTCATTTATGCTTCAATAATAAAACCCAAATAAAGTAGAACTAGTTGAAAGATGGTGATCTCACCATCAGTTGCAGATGGTCCAAAATCCCTCCTTATTACAATCATAAACAATGTTATCACTGCTCCTATGCCCAGATCTTAGAAAAAGGAAGATTTTTGGCATGTTTGATATGTCATCTTCCTCCAAGTGATAGGGACCATTTTTTTCCCTTTTCCAGAAAGTTTTGGGATGAAAAATTCCAAGGAAGAAAATCTTTAGAAATGCCAAGGCTTTTCAACACTTTTGCCAAAGAAAGCCAAAATACTTGGATATGTCTAAACAGAAACTCTCCATTGCTTGTCAAGCAGCATTTTGACTGTTTTATTTAGATCTTTGTTCACCTGAGCTGCTCTAGTGCTACATGATTGCTGCTATTCAAGTGCCTCCTGGTCTCTATCTCCATTATAGGCTGGGATGCCCCAGTGGACATATTCTACGATACATAGTGGTGTAGTGATATCCACAATGCCACATGATGGCTTGATTTGAAGGTGAGTCTTTACTCAAAACCAAACAAAAAAAGAAAGCAAGTGAACATCAAAATTTCAGATTCCTGTGAAGGCAAGTTTGACATTTCTAATAAAAGTACTTCTAGTTAAAACATTTCTGGGCAAACAAATCAGACATACAAGATTGCTCAATTGTCCTCCCATCCTTCCTTTCGAATAAGCCCCAAACCAAAGGATAGTTTCAACCCTTCCCATCTGTTTTAACAGCTGAATCTTGCTCCAAGAAATACCACAAACGTGTCAGCAACCCAAGAGTGTCACCACAGACAGAATGGTGGCTCTATTTGCTACTCAGGCAGCTATCCAACCAACAGCTGCAAAACAAAGAAATGAAAGCTTTAGTTTCTGTTATCTGACACTTCTTGAGAAGTATGAAGCACCTAGAATGCTAGAATAGGTAAGAACCCATTTGAGAGGGTGGGAGAACAGTAGATGGAACACTTGTCCACCAGAAAATAGCACTCACTAGATGCCAAGCAATGCTTTAATGAATGTCACTGACTTTTACATCTTGATAAATAGAAATTTACTGGGATTATCAAAGGCATATCCTATAAGTGCTAGGAAGATTCTCTTAACTGATAAACCCACAAACTACAAACTACAATATCCAAACATGAAAATTAAGTCAGAAGTCAAAAAGAGGAAAAAACAAATTCATTTTGCGTCTTTTTTCCAAAAGCAGTAATTCCTACAACTCATTAATGTCCCCTTCTGACAAAAGTAGTATTTTCTTGTCCCTACAGGACCCTCATCTAAAATGAGCTCAAAATTAGCAGCTTTGTATTTGCTGAATTAGGGAAGTTCAAAAAAAAAAATCATCTTCAAGATTAGAACAGATATGAAACTTTCAAATATCCTTGCTTTGCTCAATTCTTTATTTTGATGCTGCCTTCTGTAAAAATTTCTCTGTAAAATCCATTTCAAGCAAACAGCAGGCAGAAATATATTTAAAATACGGATTAAAACACACTTTTTATTTCCATTTCTTCCCAGAAGAAAAACAAGGAAAGCAAGCAAGTTAAGCTTTTTCTTCCTTTTCTTTTTATATCAAATGGAGCTTAAGAATGCTTAATCTTCAAATATTTAAAATGAAAAATGCCAATTAAACATCAAACACTCAAAGCTGAGCAAGTAACACAGAGAAATTTGCCAAAGCCTTCTGTAATCAAAATAGTATAGTTAGAAAGTGGTGCAAATACAACTTGTGAGACAGTAACAGCACTAAAATATCCAATAACTGTTCACAGATATTCACCAAGTGGGGAGAAATTACCCTACCAAATAAAATTTCTTATTTTTTCTTGCATTTTGTTAACCAAGAACTAATTAGCGATCTGAATCACATAAACCAGAAAATGTGTCACATTACTGCTACATCAAAGTCCAGTGTGTTCTGCTAGATTTAAATTCTGCTTTTCAGTATTGTATCACACCAGTCCTAGTCTATTAAGCACCTTCAAGTATCATCCTGTGATTTGGCTGAACATTCAGATGGGAAGTTGAAATACTATGTGAACCTGCTGAAGTTTACATATGTTATGCTGTTGATTGAAATGTCCCTTTGAAATCAACCAACAAGCAAGCAAGTCAAAAATGCAAAAATGTGAACTTTTAATATTTCAATTTGTTTTCTGATGAAACTACTATATCAACCAAAAGCAAACTTTAGTAATTTGGTAGACCCTCATAACACATGCAATTTGCAATGGTAATTATTATTCAACATGGTAATAGTTAGTCATCAGGAAGAATTTACTAAAACCAACTCAGTAACAAAATCCTCCACTTCAAACAAACCTTTGTCTTTTAAAGAAGTTCAGAAAGGATGTCACTCAAATTCTGAGAAACCTCCCAGAACACTTGTGAATGCCAGACAGTTACTCCTGGCTCCATTTTTCCTGTTGAAGAGTATTACTTAGTAATACCTCAAACTACTGAGTCACTTCTCTTTCCACAACATGATTAATGGTCTTCCTGGCACAGATACTCATGTACTGCTTCAACCATAGGAAACACATTTCCTCTTTCTTCACAGCTCTTTTTAACGTTCATACAACCACAGTATGTGCAAATTAATTAATCATTTCTTTGACACAGATTTGCTTACATAGTGGCTAGAATCCTTATCATCCACCTTTCTCTTTTTGATGTCATTGGCATATTCAGGGCCATTCCTGCGCTTATCTGTGCTTCGTAGACTGTCCGGGACCAACAGAGAATTACTCTGTAAAGACAAAAACCAAAGTCAATTAAAAATTCCTTTTAAGGTTCCTTCACATATGCTTAAAAACTCAAATTGGATATGATAGATGCGTTAGTAATGTGATATCTACTTAAGTCTTTCATTCAAATCAAAGTCCTCAAGGCAAGCATTCTAAGAAGCTTGGATTTTAGTTCACTTGTCAGTCATCACCTATTTATCTAATTAATTCAACTGAATTTACTGTTTAGGAAAAGTAGGTGTGCTGTTTATTCACAACCAAGTAACAATGATTTTACAATTTTTTAATATTCAGAATCCGTATAATAAAAGAGATTCACTAAATATAATCTGAATGCTAACTTCTAGAACCATCATAAATAGGTAAGACTTTGGTATATCTGCATCTGCAGGTATGGACAAATAAATGGCAGCTTGTCTTTAATTCTAAAAAAACCAATTATTTGTTGAATCAAGTTACACAGTAATGAATCATTTACTGTGGTAAACTCCAATTGGATTCGTTCAACAAAGGTATAGCAAACAAAGATCAAATATTTTTACTTCCAGCATAACATTCATTACTAGTGTGAAATTAAGGCTAAAGTGTTGTTTAATCAGACTTGATCTGAAAAACTGAGGCCAACACATACACACAAAAGACAAAAGCAAAGACTAATCTTTTCTTCAAACTACATGGACTGCTTTCATTCATGCTAAGTTATGCTAAGTACAAACTGTTGACCCAAAGAGCATTTTAGACATTTTTCAGTCACATGACAATTTGACATGCCTTCCATTCCCATCTCCAACTCCGTTCCAGCTAAAGCATTAAAACGTGTTACAATGAGTTCTTTTAAGTGCAGGATTAGCATATGCAAGACGGCAATTTGTTCATTGATGTGTTAAGGCTGTGAACAATACTGAATGAGTTGAGAAAAAAAAAAATCTCCTTTTACAAAGACCTGGTAAGTCTAGATCCTAAAAGCCATGCTTAGATAAATAAATATATGCTCACAGAAATATCTAAGTAAATTAGCATTTACATGCATAAACGTACCTCTCTCAAGAAAAAAGCTTAATGCTGATAAACACTTCTGTATAGTATACCGAAATACTATACAGAAATACATAAGCCCTCGAAGGAAATACTTAGACCTATCCTACAGTCAAGAGATATTTACTATTAATGTATCATAAACGTGTATTAATAGACACTGAACTGTACACTGAATAGCTTCCCTTTAAAACCTGAAGACATCACGGTAGTTTTGCAGGGACACAAAAGTTTAGCCCCACGGACAAGGGAAAATAAACAGGTCACATAAGGCAATCTGAATCCTCTTTTTCCTAACTCAGAAGCTGCACTTGAAAGCCAACTCTAAGCTCTTTTATTCATGACTATTCAAGCTAAACAAATGCCAAAGGACTTACATAAAAAGCATATAGGAGGGTCTATTGAAATTCAGTATCAAGAAGCCCATAATAATGTCTTTACCCAATTGTTTTGCAGCTAAAAGGTGGGCTCCCCGTTGGATCATTGAACTAATTGCCTTCACAAATACAGTTGGAATGTAACGCATTATCTCCTCTCAGGTGCACACAAATTCAAGTTTTGAAAAACATTAAAACCCATTTTCAACATTTCAATATGGAATCCATCATGTTTGTAGCACTAAAAATATCTTAAGAAGCAAAGCTGTCAATTCAAACTTGACCACAGAAGCTTCTCTCTTAAGCAGAAAAGTCTTTTAGTTAAGGGATACTTTCCTTAAAAAAATAAAATTAAAAATACATATTTTACTACTGAAGAGTTTAGAATGAAACAATCAAGTAGTAAAGTGAATAAACTCAGTTCCTTGTTTTAATTTGCCAAAATAGAGTGTAAATAGGAGAAAGACTGAAGGCTTCTCACATGAAGATGTAATTCCATCACAAGCCTATTCTGCAAAACATATCCCCTATGGCCCTATTTACACTGCCTGTCTATAACTTACCAAAAAATTTAAAATAAAGTTTTCTGTAATCCAAGCATCCATGCTAGAAGCTGTTGTAGAAAAGTTTATTTCACAATAGCTATACCAGAAACTGCAAATACAATTGTGCTGTTGTTCTGACAAAATTTACCAGGAAACTCAAAAATTAAAAAGTTCCTATTTTGATTCCCATAGAAGTTCTAGAAAGTTCTAACAATTGTTACTAAAATCAGGTAAAGTATATCTTCAGATGAAAAAATAGCTTGCAACTGTAACCAACTGTAACCATAATTCAAACCACCAACTATGCATGATTTCACACAACAATGTGAAAATATGAATCTTTTAAGGTAGTGCATATGATAGATCCGGAATATTGAAGTAACAAAGGAAAGAAATACATGAAAATAAGAACTGGGAGAGAGGTGATCATACAAGCCTTGAGCTATTGATACCTCTTACTCACACAACGTTACGGTTCAGGGAACAGTGAGGAGAGTAGAATGTATATTTGCTATATGTCCACTATTAAACATACAGCCAGAGAGAAGACAGCAGTAACTGCTTAACAATATTACAATCTCATTGTCTTTTCTTTAAAAAATAATAATCTCTAGTTCTTCTACCATGTCTACTAACAACTGACTTATTTTCAAAAGTAGGATAAGAATTTTTACTTTGGCTATAATATTTTCAGTTGGGATTGATCTTCAATGATAATCAGTTTGTATAAAATGGACAAAAAGATACATACATAGTTGATTTCATAAAGGGAAAATGCATGGCACCAATTTTTGTCTTAATTTCAAGGATAATCCTTGCTTTCATATTAGGGATTACCAAAGCAACATCTGCAAATCACAAACATCAGATCAGAACAAGTGACCAAAATCAGTTTTACGAGTCTTCCTTTTCTTCCAATAGCTCACTTTATACGCAGGAAGCCCTTCTCTTCAATTAAGTCCAAAGAGAAGAAAAGAAGTCTAATATAGCACAGCTTCCTGTTAGTTACGAGACTGCATAAGGGCTCAATAACAGGCAACTTGGGATCCTAAAACAACTCTAATGCCAACAAAAGTTAAACACTGAAACAACCAGAAGGCAAATGTGAAGCAATAACCTAGCCATGATGCACAGAAAGAAGGCAAGTTCCCTATTAGAAATATAACGCACATTATTCAAATGCACTTCTTTGATTGCCATGCCATTCTTCATAGGAACCACTTCCAAACCACAAGTATGTGTGTCACAGGTACAGGCTGAAAGCCCACAATATTTCATTTACCCACAGTTACAATACAGCACAGACAATTCAGTAGTACATACAGAAGTGACAATTTACTTGATGCTGATCAATACAGCAATTAACTAACAGTATTTACATTACATCTGTGCTCATGGTTCAACTACACGTGATTTCATTATTAGTTATATTTAGTGTAGTAGGCTCGTAGTAGTAACATATTAAGAACAAGCAAATCTAAAAGCCTGGATCTGAGTAACCCTCCACATCAATTTTACAAGCAGAAGACATTAATAGGAATAAGACTCCTGTTGCTTTCAGTATTTTATAGCTGATGGTTGTTAGCATTAGGGTATCTGTAAAAATTTATACCACATCACCCCGACTCCCTGTTCTTCATCATCGTGCTGCTTTGCAACACAGCAAACACACAGCTTATTTATGAGCAACCTCTTTTGAAGTTAATTTGTGGTTTAGATTTATACTTTCTTCACAAAGGCCAAGAAGCATACTTGTGCTACACTGATGAGTACCCCACATTTCAATACAGCAACTCTTATGATTTTCCTCTCCCCTTTAAAAGAATTAAAACACACACAAAAAAAAACAGCTTGCATGCAATATCTCCCAAAAATTAGCATTCAATTCTCCATGCCTCCTTTCTCTCAGACTAGGAGATGAAGAACAGGACAGAGTTAAAGGCACAGAATATTTTTCTACTATAGGAAAATATACTATATTGCTTTACAAAGCAATAGCAACATTTATGCATAACAATGAAGGCAAAAAAAGGTCTTGAAAAATTTTTAAATACTTCCTAACTCTTAGAAAACCAACTCAAGGTCTTTCATGAGGGCAAAAGATAGACATCAACTTAATATAAATTCCAAGCACACAATGAGGTAAGATTTCACTGTCTACAAATTATTACTGATACAACAGAGTGTATCAGACCGTTTTTATTTCTATGCTGTCCAAACAGAATACTAGAAGAGTAGGAAGACAAAGGATAAATTAAGAGCTATTATGGGTTTGCAAAATATTGCCAGTATGTTCTTTAAAGAAAAAAAAATGTGGATATCAAGGTTCTTTCGTATCAATGTCTCTCAAAACTTCAAGCTTCAGTTGCAAAACTTGCTTACTTTCCCTCGTTTCATTATTTGCATCTAGGCTGTGTCACATTAGTAGGGATGCCTGCATTCACACAATAACATGACCCACTTTGGGATGGTTAGAGCTACATCAGCCAAATCCCATCAGCTGTTACCTATTTAGTCCAGCAATTTAATTTTGACAAAATAATTTTAGCCTTCATGTATTAAGTATACTATTACTACTAACTTATATATTTCACAAGCATGCATTTACAAGAACATTTTTCCTTTCACTTCCTGCAACTTGAGATAATATATAAAAGAAAATGTAGCCTTTGCTATTATATAGCAAAAGTAGTTAAAATGGACACTAGTCAATACAAAGAATAATGAAATTATAATTTTATATTCCTTTATAAATACATGAATCATATTGTGATGAATACATTGTGGAGTATTTCTAAATATACATCAAAGCTCATGATCTATTCTTTGCCTAATAAGACTTTAAAAAAATAACCTCAAATCTCATTTAAAAATGAAAATGCACAGATATGGCACAATATGCTTCAACTCCAAGTTATGTCACAAAAACTCAATTTAAAACCAAATGGGCACATGCTAAATTGTAGTTTTTCAAACTTCCACATGTAAAGATGTCAGTTTCTCCTGATGGTACTCAAGGGCCACACTAGACATACTTGATGGAAATCAAACTGTAGAACTGCACAGTAATACCAAATATCATGGTTAATTTAGGTAACTTACAAATAGCATGAGTATTGGTATCTTAGATGGTGAAAGCATGCCTTTTCACGATTTCTGGCAGCACCATTACTCTTAAAATATTACTCTGAAAATCAAAATGATTTTATCTTGATGACCCAGATGTTATAAAGAGATTTGAAACACAAGAGGCTATTGCTAGTAGAAACCACACATAATAACCAAACAGACCTGCTGGTATGCCGGGTGTACTTGAGACTCATTTCATATTATCCTTAAAAATATATTTTACATTGAAAAGAAAACAATTATAAATAAAAGAGAATTTAAAAAGTTTGAGAATCAAGTAATTCCCCTCTGATCATTGTAGCCACAGATTTGAACGTAACCATCTCTTAAATTACGATTCTTCCATTGCAGATAACATTCATTGTTAAGCCAAGATTGTAATGTGACATTGTATTTAAACCATTTTTAGTTCAAGCTCACCTGTATTCAGCTATTAAGGTTCAATTTAGTTATGGAGTATTATTCTCCACTGAGACCAAAAAGAAACTCGGACAATCTTAGTGTACTATCCTGAACTCAGTATATCCACATAGCAAAATTCCTTTATGAAATAAAACCTCAGATTGTTTAAAGGTTACTTAATGGCAAATCCAGCATAAAACCAGTCTGCTTCAGATAATAACCAAGCAATCACAAGTTACATATATAAAAAGACAGAAGTAACTGCAGCAACAACTTCACACAGTTTAATTAAGTAAATTTATACCTGTAGTAAATCAACCAAGTGATACTGTAACTCTTCCACAACACAAAAGCCAGGTTTCATTTTTGATACTTCTCCTTCCATAGGCAAGAACTACTGTCAACTACAAGATGAATTCAGAGTCCAAATTTTACAACACTGAAATAACTGATTTCAAACTCAAAAACCCTTTAGCTAATTACATGATGGACAGGGCAGGGTTAGATGAGAACAAGGAAAGCACAGGAAATGTAAGAACAAATTAAACCACAAAACCATCACTACCATATGTGCACGTATGGATGCACAGACACACAGTGCAAACTTCTTTCCATAGCTCCTAAGAGAATTTATTCAGTTGACCAACATCACTCAAAGTATGTCCCACACAGAGGGAAATGTCCTTAGTAAATCTAAGACTCCATGAAAACCCAGCTTAAAAGTATTTCTGCAGCTATATTGTCATTAATAACTTTGAGCAAGCTAGAATGAATGCTTCTTGCTAAAGAAAAAAAAAAAAAAAGCAAAAGACTAAAAGCAAAAAAAAGCAAAAGACTGCCATAAAAGATATGAAGATCGTTTCCAGTAAATAATTGTCAAGCAAGCCTAGTATATACATAATAGAAAAACAGCAATAAAAATCAGCTTAGTACTGTAAAGCTATCTGTCAGATAATTTTTCCTAGTTCTTGTCTTTTCTAATCGAGAAAAGGAATGAAATAGAACCCAACTTCATCTATGTCATAAAAAAGCAGAATTAGATTTAGCATTTGAGATGACATGGAAGTTGCACATGTCCAGTTCCAGCAGACTAATACAGCAAACAAAACTGTTTGAAAAGCTGTAACAAAGTAGCTCTTTAGAACATTTTTCAGATAAGATTGTCTTAGACCAATTCTACTAAAGGGAAAAAAGTATTGGTATAGAAGTTACACCTGAAGCATGAATTAAGCAGTAAAGACATTAGCATGGCTTAAAATGATTCAGCTAAAAGAGCTCCTAGAGCCAAACACCATCATGACACATTTAAAATTCTCACATTTAAATTTTTCACCTGTTCTGCAAATCTAATCTTAACACTAACAATATTATATTTGCAATATTCGTTTTGATTTGCATCTTCTCTTCCTCCCCACCCATTTATAAGCAAACTAAAGTTTAAGCTTGCCTAAAATCATTCTGCTCAGATACAAAACTCATTCAAAAAGTCCAGCCAACAAATGACTTGGTGTTCTGCATAAATCAAGAGATATCTTAAGAGAAAACATGTATGTCTAGCATCATGAAAATTACTAAAAGGAAGATAAAACAGAAGAATAGTGCAATAACAGATTATTACATTACTGGAACTGGAAACATGAGCAGGAACGTTGGTACTTACTGTGCCTGGCTCTCTGTCTGCTCCCGCAGTAACCAAGAAATGGACAGACATGCCCGTTCAGACACAGAGGCAAGAACAGAAATAAAAAAGGGGGGAAAAATTAGAACACAAGCCACAAACAGTTTTAAAATGGCTTTTATTTATGTAAATCATTGCACATTCCTAATACAGTGATTTCCTGAAAATTACAGTATTTTGTAAACATGATTTACAGTTTAACCATACACAAAGCCTAGTTTTATTTCACGACAGAATAAATTATTTTCTTTTCAAAAATTAGTCAAGTGCAATTTTGCCCAATATTTGAGTACTATGAAATTAAAGTAACAGATGCAATTACCTAAATCTTTTGTTTGAACACATTTATTTCAAAATCTAACTTCTTGTTCCCCCTACCTTCCCACCCACCCATTTAACAACATTACTTTCCTTGAAAAAATTATCTATTACGCAGTTTAACAGTTTTCCACAATACGGTGCAGGCCACTGTTACTACAAGTAAGCATTTACCAGGATGTCAAAATGTCCTGCAAAGTATAAAGCAGGTGACACCCAGTGATCCCCTTTTAAAATACTGAAAAATTCCAAGCTGAATTTTGCTTCAATGGTATATATGCAGACACTTTTGCCAACAGTATTTTCTCATTCTATATAACTTGAATTCTTTAGAGATGCACATAATTTGCAGCAATGAGAAAATTTGACAATGTCCTAATCAGGCCTGCCATGCCTCTCACCTCTGTGGTGGTCTGCATCATGATGCTTCTTGTCATCTTTTATTGCCAAGTGAGACTGCCCACCCAAAGCACTAGAAAGGGCAAGAAGGCCAGCACTGCTTCCAAGTGGAGGGATTCCTGGAGGCTGAAGTCCTGATGGGTGCGGTGTTAGAGGCACTGGAGGTCCATGGCCATGGGAGAGATGTTGAGCCTGCAACTGCTGCTGCTGTTCCCAGCGGTATCATCATCCCCAGAAGAACAACGTATAGCACATAGTTTGGGAAGGATAAGGCAGAATTTTGGTTAATTATTGAGAATCAGTAGTGGATTTTGTAATTTGTTTCTTCTAAATCTAGCCTCTCCCCTTTGTCCCACCACATTATATATACAGTATCATATCATGCTGTCTGTGGACTTCTCTGTTCTTGTCCCATTACCCAAAAAGGCTAGCTAGGTGTTTATTTTGCAGCCTGAGAAATAAGTTCAACTACTGTAGATTGTTTTGGGCAGCTACTGCCTGCCATAGTATCATTGGCAATAAACAGCAGCGGGAAAAGGCCCAAACATCTTTGCCTTTCTAGAAAGGCATATTGCTGCTCTGGAAAATAAAAAAAAAGTTTCAGTGGCAACACTGATTAAACTCACACTCTTCCCCCAGTTTGGAAACAGGAAGTGTGTTTCTATTTTGAATGTTAAAAAATTTGAAAGATACTGCTCAATTTCATACTCAGTGAAGTTAAATTTGCATTTTATTCTAGCCAAGATTTGGGGGGAAAGAGGGAATTATGCCTGACCTAACACTGTGTTTAGGAACAAGCTTTGAGCTCAAAATCCAGGCATTCCAGATAGCATCAATGAGGTCATGAAATTCTCAACAAGAAACAAAGTATTAATGAATTAAAATGCCTCCATCTGTTTCAAAAGCATCTTGCAAGATCAATATCATAATAAATGGACATACAAGCTGTAAATAATCTAGCAAAACAACTGGCAAGCGATTTTAGAAACAGAGTTCTCAGAATACAATAGCTTAAATATTAAGATACTTTCTCATTAAAACTGTAAAAGTTTTATTAATGTTTTCCAAGTTCAGCTATCCATTTAATTTGTCCAAAATGCTCATCAGTTTTTTTTTCAGAAAATGAAGCTTAGTCATAGCTCTCCTTTAGTCTACTACAGTTAAGCAGATTTTCTGCCTCTTTCCTGTTTCCTTGTGTCTAGGCATATGAAAAGAAGACAGAACAAACCTCTACACCTTGGCTACTTCTCTACTCTCTCTGCTGAAGGTAGATACGAAGAAAAAGCTAGATCCCACCCAATTCACAGGATAAAAAAGAAGACAGATAAACACATGTCTGACCAGGATGAACTCAGCTAGACATCAAGTTTGGCCAGGTGAATGCTAGAGGTTCTGTAAGAGCAGGTAGAATTGTTACAGTACTGCTGACAACTACTGAAATAAAACCTAGGCTACAGCCCACAATATTTCACAAATCTCTACAAAAAAACTCAACTCAAAATAATGCAGAAATATTTTATCTGCTTCTGTAGATCCAAAGACTCTTCAAGACCAATAACACCCACATAACATCTACTGGTATATGAATGATTTTATTTATTAATATTTAGATAACTACTACTACACTTCTACTTCTTGTAAGTCAATCTTAATACATGCATTGGGCTTTTTACAAAATTATGCAGAGCAATGGAATGACATTCAAGAACTGTGGAGTGGACCTGCTAATATTTCACTTTTCTTCTGCCTCAAGTGTCATGTAGCTATTATTTACTTATTTTGATGTACAAAACAAATACTAGAACTTACCGTGATCCATTCAGTCAATTCTCTTAACACCACATTTACCAAATCTTTCACACACCATGAAACAAAAATTTATTTTCAAGTGATGCCTAAAGTTCCTCGCTAGTTTTCACTGCAATACATACATCTGTTCACCACTCTTGCTAGCTTTTTAGTATGTTTACAAAACAAAGTAAAAGAGAAGTAGTTCTTATTCTTCTATTTTAATGTGTTTTCAACACCTTAAAGTAACATTTTGAGAAAAGTATCGAGAATAATTTTTCTTTTAAATAGTTAACACAGTCAACCACCTTCTGCAATATCAAGCAGCTACTACTAGTGAAGCTTCACTTAACTGAAGAATTATCAGTAAAAGCACTGCAAAGTCTGACATAACTGCAGGGGTTTGTATGTTTTGTTTTGTTTTATCCAGTGTCTAAAGAAGAGTTCCCTCTTCTCTCAGGTTTTATCAAGACATGCATGTCCTGAACCCAGGAGACAATCTTATGCTTTGTCAGGATCTCTCAGAGATGGTATTTTAGTTGTCCCCTTCCTCATTGACCACTTCAGCTATGTCAGTAATCCACATTCTAGCTATGAGACAGTATGAATCACCAGTGCTGTGCATCATTGATGGCACTGGTCTTACTTGTCCTCTACTGCACTATCACCCTTGATTACCAAATTGTAGTTTGTAATTGTCCAAGAATAAAAAGTAACTTTATTCCTTCCAAGCTGGTTTCATTGAGAAAAGCCTCTTCCCTTCATCAACAGCGAGTTCAAATTAGCTTCTTTTGCAGTGTGAGAATGGGAAGGTTGAAACAGAGAAAAGAAGCTAAATTGTTTCCATTCTTGTCCCTACTCTTCAGGAAATGCATGAAGATTCCCCTTATTCATGCCTCCCTTACTTGGTTTAATTAGCAAACAAGTTAGTCCTCTTGATTTTAGGAACATAGGTTAATGTTTTAAGAAATATTACAGGCACGTTACCTACCATTTCCCTGGCACTGCCTTGTAGCCTACACACTGCACATTTTCAAAGTCTGAGAAATGAGAAACAGATTAATCCCCTATAAGAGGTTCTGAAGCTGAAAGCACGTGATGAGGAGGGCTATATCTTGTGTTCTCTGACAGTACTTAATGAAGCTGGTAGGGAGCAATGTCCAGTGTAATGTCTAGAACAGAGTACAAGAGCTGCAAATACATTGCAAAGCTGTTCTGCAGGCCTTTGTAGCTTTGCAAATGGTTATTTAGGGACATGGTACACAAAGATTCTTAAATATGGCACTAAATTAAACCAACTTTAGACTAAAATTCTGTTTGTTGTCTTCTAAGCCACTAAAGCTGTATTATGACTTCATCTTTATTATCTGAAGTTCATTGGTGTTTAAGATTTTAGTATATTGATTCTCTGCTTATATATTACCTATTCATAATAGGTTTAAAGTTCTCCCTTACATATGAAGATTATCCTTTCCAGAGGTTCATACTCTTTTTATTTAAAGAAATTTGAATTGTTAAAAGTATATTGTATTCTCTTTCTAGAAGGAGTAAAAGGAGTATGTGCTGCACACAAAGGAAGAAACTAAAGACTAGGGAGATAGATAACAGCAGTGTTCATCACATATATTTAGTAACTAAACAATTGCCATAGCAGATCCTAGAAACAATCATGTTATGCATAGATTCACTTTCCCATCACTTCAAAGACACTAATGTCTGCTCTGTAACCTTTTAAGAGCTAAGCACCAGTGAGATATAAAATGGAGTAAGTTGGCAGCAGTATCATGGTCTACTAAGCACGTTCATTAGCAATTAATTAAAAACTAGACATCTGCCATGAAAAATGTGCTCAAAAAAGGATGAGTAACAGCTCTGTCTTACTACTAATTATTATCAGTACTTGTAGAGCTAGAGCTGCATCCACTTTCAGAAGGAAGTGGGAAGGTAGAGAAGAGTGCAATGATGCATACTTAAGTGACTACAGTGAAGTAATTAGCCACAGCAGTGATTTTAAAAATATCAGTAGTTCACCCACCATATTGTTGCAAAACTAGAAATTCTTCATATTTACAAAGGGAAGAAAAGAAATACAAATTCTTATTACTGTACTGTCTAAATGTATGTTTTATTGCCTCCGATTTTTTTCCCCGCTATCTCCATAACCAAGCCGTAAGTTCCCAGAGAAACCCATAAAACACCAGAGCATTTGCTTCTTTGAGCAAGCACCTCTTAACAATTTTAAAGGCGGTATAGCTATTCACCTTCAACATTCTAGGCAACATTCAGCTATAAAGAGATCCTTAATCAAGACTTAAAAATTTGGAATTAGATTTTCAATGTCTGACAAAGACTTCCAGAGACAACAGTTAGTACATCCTCGTGAAACAAAATTCCTATAATTAAACAATGACAGGTGTCCTCTAGACTCCTTGCTCTTCAAGCTACAGCGTAAGTTCCTCCAATCCCACTTTACACCTTAAAGTAGCTCTGTTAAGGTCACGAACACCTAATTTTACTTAAATGCCCTTTTACTTAAAATCTGGTTTTGAATTCCTGTCATTAAACACATAGAGCATTCTTCTTAAACAGATGCGTGACTATTTTTCAGTATCTGTTGAAAAGTATTGAATTTAATATTCAGATGTAATTGTAAAGTAGCAGTGCAAAAAGGTTATGCCTAGTCCCAAACTACAATAGCTGACTTCTCTTCCATCCTTTTAAATAGACACTCAAGAGCAGGAAGTTTCTAAAATCTCATTAGCACTTGCACCACTAGTACAACCAACAAATTCCCCCAAGCTCCATATATGTGTTCTGAAAAAATATCTGCAGCTTTGCAGAAAACATCCTAGCAGACCAAGTTGCACAAAAGCCAGCAATCTGCTCTTGTGGCAAAACACGTGAATGACATCCTGGGTCACATTAGACAAAGTATCACCAGCAGGTAGAAAAAGCGGATCCTTCCCCTCTACTTCATCACTGTTGAAGCCATACTTGGATTAGGGTGTGCTGTTCTGGGCCTCCCCATACAAGACATGTGGAAAACTGGATAGCGTCCAACAGTGAGCCTGAGAAGGCTAAATAGTCCAAGCTCTCTGTGCCTGTCCTCATGGGACATGCTACAGTCCCTTATCTTTACAGCCCATCACTGGATGGCCCAATGACAAGACAAGAGGTAATGAGCGGAGACTGAAACATGAGAAGTTCCTTCTGAATATCAGAACACAATTTTTTTTGACCAAACCCTCACACAGGCTGCCCAGAGAGGTTGTGGAGTTTCTATCCCTGAAGATACTCAAAAGTGGTATGGACATGGTCCTGCACAACTGGCCCTAGGTGTTTCTGTTTAAGCAGGGGCAAGCGGATCAGATGACCTCCAGTGGTCCTCTCTAACCTCAGGCATTCTATGATTCTGTAGTCCCAGAAGCATAGATAGGGTACAGTTAGAAGAACCACAGAGGTAATCTGGTTCGATCTCCCTGCTCAAGTAGGGCCATCCCAGAGCACATTGAACAAGATTACATCCACATGGTTCTTGAGTATCTCCAGTGACCGAGACTCCACAATCTCTCTGGGTAACCTGTTCTAGTGGATGAAGTTCTTCGTGTTCAGGTGAAACTTCCTGTACATCAGTTTCTGACAATTTTCTCTTGTCCTACTGCTTGGCACCACCAAAAAGCCTGGTTCCATCCTCTTGACACCCTCCTTTAAGATACTTATACACATAGATGAGATCCTCTCACTGAGAAGGCTCAAGAATGTCAGCCTTTCTTCATAACAGATGCTGGAGTTCTTTAATCATCTTTGTAGCCCTCCACTGGTGTCACCACTAGTGACAGGCCTCCCTCCAGACCCTGTGCCCATTCTTATGGCTTACTGTTATCTCCCTGCTTAAACACGTTTCCGAAAAATGAGAGTCAGCTCCAGCTGTAATTTCTTCATTTTCTACCTAATTCCTTTGAAATATCTGTTTATTTTGGTTGATTTGGTTTCCTTCCTTCATCTTCTTCTAAATCCTTTATTCTAACAGATAGAAAGCTACATTAGACCACAGTAAACAAAGCATCCACCACTACATCTCTGGCTGATGAGCCAAGAATGTGGTTTTGTAGAAGCTGTTGGGAAACTATCCTTATGTGAACAAGCCACTGTGCCTAATGTGGGAAGAGAATGTCCTTTCAGAAACAAAGAGTGTCTTCAGTAAGTCTCTTCCATCTATAAACCACATGAAATGCCATTGTACTACAGAAATTTAAGTCCATAAAAGGATAATATTAGCAAAAGCTATTCAAAGACATATATGCCACACACAAAATTTGCGTGGCAGTGACAGGCCCAACTGTCTCACAGGGAAAATCCTGTTTCTGTTTCATGCTTTTGTTACAGAACATGCATAGGGTAGTGTCTTTGTGTCTTTATTTTCCACTCCCACAAAAAAACCCAACAAACAAAACTCCACAACTTTCCTGGGAGAACTTGTGTCAGAAAGCACATATCCAAGTCAAAAAGATGTAAGTTATCTTCAGTTTATTCAATTTCTGGATAGAAGGCTCTTCAAAGTTTTCCATATTTCCTGTTTTTACTTGCTCAGACACTACAAACAACACTAATTGCACAACAACTTTTTTTAAGCAGTAAAGAGTGGCACGAACTGTCTGTCATAAAACAGAAAACTAACTGACGCTATACTGGGATAAAGGCAGCTTGACATACACACCTCAAGCAGCCCTTTTTTCACAAATTAAGTTCAGCTCTCAGGTAACTGAAATAAGGCTGAGAAGTTGTATTTCACTGCTGCGTGGTAAAATGGTTATAAGAACACTAATGAAGCCCTTCTGTCACTTTAACAATAAAAAAAATCAGATATAGGATGTCCAGCAGCATGTCCAAGTACTTGATGAAGCTACTTCAAAACAACATGAAATTTATGGTTCTCAAAAACTCTTCTATCTATTTCCCTTTTTTAAATCCTCTACTTATTATTGAATGCCTTCCTCCTTTCTCAGAATTCACTTGCATTCTTCTGCTATGGGATCCTCTCTTAGGAATCAAATTTTTTCTCCTTGGTGTTATTCAGGAAAAAAAACAAAAACAAAACATGCTGATTTCAGCTGGATCATAAAGATTAAAAAGATCCCTTCATGCTCACTACACTTTTACACTAATGCATACTTGCCTCTCTGTAAAATGCATTTCTTTTACACATGTATGTTACACAATTTTGTGACAGAATACTCCTGTCCAGCTCAAGGGTCTATTTTTTTATCCCTACTTCAGCAAGATTCTTTAAATAATGCTAAAGTAAGGGAAGTTAGCACACTTACAAGTATAATTCTAATCTCCCATATACTTGCTCTAGAAGGTTAAAAGTTCTCTGTCTAAAGAAAGAAAATAAAAGTTAGTTAGAGTCATGAAGTTGTCACACTAATAATCTGAAACAAAGCTATGTATTTATTGACTGGTATAATTCAAGAGAAAAGCTTTTCTACAAAAAAAACTGTAACAGAGGAAGAGAACAGATTCAAATAAGGGGCCAGCAAACAACTGGTCAACTATAAAAGGCCCAAAGAAGGCAATTAAGTCAACAATTGTTCAATCTACCTAGTAAAACTCTAAATTCCATTTTCAATTACTACAACAGGAAAATTTTTTTGAAAGTGACTTAAATAAGATTTATAGATACTAAATCTCTCATAACATCCTCACAAGCAAACACAGAAAACATGGTCTGGATGAGTGGACAGTGAGGTGGATTAAGAACCAGCTGAAGGGCAGGTCCCAGAGGGCTATAATCAGTGGCACAGGGTCCAGTATTGTTTAACTTATTCATCAATTATTTGAATGAAGGAGTAGATGCCTCCTCAGCAAGTTCACTGACAACACAAAGCTGGGAGGACTGACAGACACCTCAAAGGGCTGTGCAGCCCTCAGAAGAACCTCAACAAGCTGGAGAGATGGATAGAGAAACCGTCTGAAATTCAATGAAGGCAAAGGCACGGTCCTGCTCCTGAGGAGAAGTAACTCCAGGCACCAATACAAGCTGGGGACTGACCTGCTATAGAGAAGCTCTGTGGAGAAGGGCCTCGGGGTCCTGGTCGACAACAGGCTGTCCCTGTGCAAGCTGTGTACCCATGTGGCCAAGAAGAAGGTGCATTACAAAGAACACTGCCAGCAGGTGAGGGAGGTGATCCAAACCCTCTATTCAGCCCCAGTAAGGCCACATTAAAGTGCTGTGTTCTGGGTTCCTCGGGACAGGACAGACACAGAGCTCCTGGAATGAGTGATTAGCTCTCACATTACCACCATACATTGCACACACAAGGGAGAACAGACTCTATGTTTCCCTTAGCACAAATCTGAGCACCAACTCTAACCTTTGCTGTGCCTTTCTGTCTTTCTGTAAAGAGTCATGTTTCACTGCCCTTCTGTCTGACATTTTTGACAGCAAGCCCAGATACCAGAATTAGAAAAGTAAGAGATAACACACTTCAGATCACTTTTGTAAACAGTAAATGACATATGCGGGTGACCCCCCCCCCCCAATGATTTGTCACTGCATCCAGTGAATAAGCACATAAACTGTTTTTTCCACTAAAGTGATCAGCAATTAACTATTCAACAAATTTTTAGTGGTAATTCTTTAATAGTAGGATTTCTAACATCTCATTGACATAGAGGGAATAATTATATAGTGCTGCCAGCACAACTGGTGCATTCACCAGAGTAGATCTGTACTAGCAGCCTAGCTATGCTATGAAGCCTCTGTGCATCATCCCATCTCATGCAGGCAGAGCTCTGCAGCAAGGATGCAGGGCACTGCAAGCAGATGGAATTCTTCCAGTTCAGTGACATCTCCTCCCTAAGGTGCATTAACACTCCATTGGTGCAGCTGCATCTACAGAAGGGCTTTTGCAAACAGAAAAGAATTTTCTTCCCTCTTCTGCTTTTAGGCACTACAAATCAGCCTAAAATTCTTGAGGTTGTACAACATGCAGATCCACTAAGTCATGAGTAAAGCTTGTATCAGCAGCTATACTGGCAACACAATAAGCAGCCTCCGAACTAAAACCCTTTTGCTGGCATAACCTTATATATGTCACCCCCCCATATTTTATATATGATATATGCACTATATATAATACTACACATGACATATACTATATATTATACATATTATTCTGTGTGTTACATATATATAGACTACTTATATTTTTATGTAAAAGATCTGTGTCTTTGTACATAGTTATTCTTCAAAAAATATGTATTGCAGGGAGACGGCTCCTGTCTCAAACAATTTATAGCAAAAGAAAAAAAGAAATAGAAACGAGGCAGAAGACCAAGTTTTTAAGAATCTTTGTGTTAAGTATGTAATTTGGCTTTGTAACTTTGTAAAATTATGTTAGGGCTAAATTATGTTGTTTTGATTTTTCTTCCTTAGGCTAAATTCTGAAGAAGTAAAGTACGAAGAGCAAAGCAGAAGGCAACCAGAGGAAAAGGACTGCAACAATGCAGGAGCCAGAGAAGCCACAGGAGAGATGCCACAAGGCAGGAGGGATAGAGGCAGAAAATTGATCCTTGCTCAGGAGACCATGTCTCCATCAAAGGACTTCCTAGACTCTAAACGGAAGTAAAAAAAATTCGAAATCTCAGTCTACAAGTGACAGAAGATGACCTTAAATTCTTTTGTTCCCGACAAGACAAAGGCTGGTTTTCTGAAACCACTCACAATCCTCTGATCACTGTCAGTTAAAGAAAAAAGCCTTTATTTAATTTTAGAAAAGTACATATAGCTTTCTCTAAGACTAAGATGCAAGCCTCAAGTTTCTATAATGAAGCTGTCAGTACACATTGCTTCTGGTCTGCAGAAGCTGCCAGCAAATTTCTTTTCTGCAGCAACCATAAATTCCTGCTATTACTCGCCTTCTAACCTCAAATCTATGTATTTGCCTTTTTAGCTACTGTTAGGATACCACCACCATCCAACATTTCAAAAGCATGCTCCTGCTGCACAGCAGCCAAAACAACCAGTTCAAGAATGCGCCAATTTGGAAATGACTTACAGATACTACTCTAGGGCATTTTATTACTGACAAATCATTATCTTAAAAAAAATACCTGTTTTCCTTTCCAGACTAAAAGTCTCCAGAAATTTAACTCTTGCTGAACATCGAGATAGTAATGCTTGAGTAGTAAGGCTTGTTGGTAAATTAAAATACAGAAGTTAAATACAAGATTTGAAATTATACTTATCACCCTTTGGCCAAGCTACTATTAACTACTAAACATTTCAGAGACAAAAAAATTAAAAATATGACAGTCATAAGAAAAGCATTACAGTAATTTTTATTTACTGTTCCAAGTCACAGGCCTCTGCACTCTATAACAACTTCGACACACCAAATAACGATAATTTCTGAACATGCATTTGAGCAATGCACTTTTGCCAATCCTTGCTTTTACTTCCTCAATACTACTGCCTGTTAAGCATTCAATTTGAAGAGCTAACTAGCCAGTGCCTTTATAAACAATACTGGATGTTCCCAGGTAATTAAGTATTATACAAGACAGAAACCTTGGTAGTTCTGCAAGTACACTGAAAAATTAAAAAAAAAAATGCAGTTACTAGAAAACAGCAATTCTGCAATTGATATGAACCTTTTGTATATTGAAGAGTTGCAGCTAAATGTTGTAAAAACTGTGTCTTTGCCCTGCTTTTAATATTTCCTAAAGTTATCCTAAATGCCTACGCTAGCTTCACTCTATGCAATAAGGAAAGCAAGCTTCTTGTCAAGTCCTCCCACACAGCTATTTCAACAGTTTGTCATCCTCTTCCTCTGTGAAAAACAGCAGATTGCTGTTTTCTTGCACATTTCCAAGGTTTAATCCTTATACTTGTGTCTCCCTGTATCTTCCTTCAGTCCCTCTGTACCTTCCTACTCCTATTGACTCCATCTTTGTCACTGTGTGAGGTGTAATTTGCAGTCCACATCACTTCCACACACACACAGTGACAATTAGCTCAACATAGTGTATCACTGCATTCTTCTCAAAATGTATGTATGTATGGTTCATTTTTTGTACCTCTCTCCTACTGCAAAGTAGGCCAACTCACAAAAACTCTCTCCATTCCTACTTACATTGGGAGGGGACAACTTCATGAGCCTAACCACACTTCATCCTTACCCAACTAATTGTTTTGTATTTGATTTCTCCTCATATGCATTCCAAGCTGAGTTTCTCTTTTGTGTGGACCAACCAATTCAAGCTTCCCATTCAAGTCCATCCTCTTCCAAATCTACCATATTTCACACTACTTTTAAGAAAAGGACTGAAGGTCACATTTCTATCTTAGCCTATTGACTCTTCACCTGCTCCAATTCCCCCACTTAACTCACTTGAAATACAAACACTAAGCAGACATCCGTAAAGAAAGATATTATGTTCATCTCTTCCATTTGTCCTTTTGACTTATTTAATAGCTTAGCTTTTGTGAATATTATCCATTTTATCCCTAGTTCCAAACACAGAAAGCTATTCTGCATATACTTAAATCAAAAGTTAGGTTGAATCACTCTCTAGAGGAAGTAATCCTTCCCGCTAGGATTAAATAAGTTACTCTCTGTGCCAATTGCATATACAAAAAAACACACACACTGCTCCAACCACACATGCAAAAGCAAATCCACCTCTTATACCTGTTTTGTCTTTCTAGTAGCCTTCCCATGACCTCCATATTAAAGCTCACTGAACACAACCGCTGCAAATTCTTGCCTTGAACTGTACTATTCTAGCATTTTCACCCACTTTAGTCCCTTCCATTCCACAAAAACTATTCTTTCCAAACCAGTCCAACAGAATCATTTGGAGTCAAGTTCCTAAAATTAATCAATCATGCTCTAACCATATGTCCCATTGGCATTTCTGGTCTTTTTTTTTTGTGTTCGTTATTAGTACATACACATTTTTCTAATCTTACCACTCCCCCCGGGATCTCTCTTCTGCTGCAAAACAGACCAGCTTAGAGCTCTACACCATTCAGTGTGCATGCCACATCCCAAATATCTGTTTAGTAAAAGTAATCTAGCAAGTGGTACCAGCTCACAGTCGGTACCTCACCTGTTTTCTCTTCAGAATCTACCATCTTTCTGCAATCACAGTTGCATCTGCATCTCTTCAAATAGGTCTAGTTAACTATATTTTTGTCCAACCATCATCCTTCCACTTCTTTCTTTAAAGCTGTTAGATTTCACAAATTTGTAACCACATATCTGGTCTCGCCTTTGACTTGTAGCTTAAATACCAGATTTAGATGAGAGCCACCTAAACATCGTTTGCTTTTCTTTTTGGACAAGACCCAAGATGCAGTTTTTCCATGCAATCCACATGGAATTTTGCACGACAAGGGAGGCCTGACCAGCAATTCAATTTAACTTTTTGATGCAGTTTTGCCCCCTCCAGAATGACCATCTGTAGGACATTGTCTCATTTAGACACTGCCCTCCTCTGTATTGCTGCTCTAAGGGTCTTCACTTCCCCATCAGTCCACAATGCACAGTGTGTAAGGGGGATACAGGAATGCTGTCAAGTGGAAACCAATTTTAGTAAACAACATTCATATTTTACACACCTTCTCCCAGATTTTTTATTTTGAGTAGGTTAAACTACTAATGCATATCAACAATACTTTTTTATTTTTCCTCAATATTAGCAAAGCATTAACAAAAATCTGACCATTGTTTGGAGACTGGTATTTTGAGAATAATGACTGTCATGCGGACAAATACCTTCCTCTGTTGCTTTACTCTGGAGTCTTTGTATTCTAAAAGCATAACAGAATCCTAAGATATAATTAAGGTTTCTATATATTTTAAACTACGTAGAATAGCCCAGGTTGTTACCATGCAATAGAGTTCCTTTTGCCAGAGTTTAGTAATTTGGATTTGGGGTTAGCTAGTTTATGTTAGAAGTGAGAAGAGTGCCTTGTGCTCACTAGATCTCATTTTATTTAATTCAGAAGGACTTGGCAATTTCCCCTCCCTCAGCACATAATGCAGATCCCGGCTAAGAGTATCTAAAGTAATGCTACAGCTGCTTAGCTCTTCCCTTACACTAAAGTCTGCATTCACTTCTGCTCTAGTCTGTTTTTCTATCTTATAATAAAACATACAGCCTAGTTATTTATAGGCTTTCTAAGGATTAACTACGCACTCATAAGAATAAACCCTCAAGAGGTTAACCTCATCCTCTTAAGCTTCACACACTACAATCCCAAAGATAGCTGGAAATCACAGCCAAAACAGAAAAAATAATCCCACATTTTGCTAATCCTTTAGCCAATCACCTCATGCAACAGTGGAGAGGCCTCTCAGAGGCCAACAACTCAATCTGTCTCAGGAGCACTGTCAATCCAAAAGATACATATTTCACAGAATCATTACCAATCCACCCCAAAAGGCAAAATAAGATATACCTGGCTTCTCAGTGGTATGCTGAAATCATGCATCAAAAATGCAATGCTAAAGAAAGTTTTCAGTTTCTTGCTTGTATCTCTCATTCAGATAGTAGCATAATCTACTCATATAACTAGTTTATTGATTAGAAAGTCTAACAAATTTTGCATTCTTCACACCTAGAAATACCAGTTTAACCTATAGCTTCTGCTCTAGTTCCTAACATGAACTTTGAGTACATGTGATTTTCTTGACAGACCATACTTCAAGAAAACAAACAACCAAAACAAAGCAAAAGAAACAAAACAAACAACCCAAAACATACAAAACCCCTGAAACAAACTAAAATCCCCAAACCAGACCAAATCAACAAATCCCCAAAAGAAACAACCAACCAACAAAAAAAATCATGCACAAAGAAACAAAAAACTCCCTTCAAATTAAACCATAATAATTTATTTAATTCTTTCATACCATGATTTTGATTTTCCCCTAACCTCAGAAGTAGACATTGTCCAGCTGCAGAAATGCCAAGGAGTTAATGGGTACACTTGTCTTTTTAGTTGAAGGTTTCTGCTTTGTTCATTATTTATCTAGTTAAATTGCTACTTCATTCAACTCTAATATAAATACCATTTTAAAAAATTGGCAACAAGTTTGTTAACAACACTGCTACCCCATGAGTGTAATTAAAGCCTTCAACAACACGCAGGATAAATGTAAGGCCAGAGGTATGACTATTGATAATCAAATATCATTCATGGGGTTTTTTTCTGAACTAAGAATTTTGAATCAAAACAGAGGATTAGCACTGCTTGCCACTTCATTGAGTCCAACTATATTACTTTTTAAAAAAATGTGGCTACTTATTCATTTTGTTTTGTACGTGCTTAATATACACCAATCCCAAAACCTGGCTTTTGACTTTGTAGGCAGATTTTCTGAGAAATCTCAGTCCTGTGAGACTGTGAGTCCCTATCCTCACAGTCTGTCCTCTAAAAGGCTTCTATCTTTCTAACATGAAATAAAAAAAAATCTAAGATAGAGTTCAAACTAACTCTGTATTTCAAAACATTATTTCCAGTAATTAAAGTCTTTGTTCCCTTCTAGAATTCACATATATTACAGCAGCAACAAGACTTGCTGTAACTCAGCCAACTGGGAAACTCTTGAACCATCTAGTGTCAGGAAACAAGGGCTTATAAGGACAGAAATGAAAGGGGGCAAACAGCCAAATCCTGACAAAAAATGCAGAATTTTATTCAGTCAAGAAAAACCACACAAGTGAACACCAGCTAGGAAAATTAAACTTTCCTTCTACCCTCAAAATTTACCATATGTAAGTATGCTCGGTGGTATGACATCAAAGGCTACTCAATTGCAACTTCTACTGTTATAGATTGGCCCTGCCTATTTGCATTCTGCAAAGAAGTTTCATGATCTTTCATGCTCATAATAGGTGTCTAAACTGTTAAATTACTGTGTGTTTTCTTTTCTTGAAAGACACTGTACTTTAGCAGCAGGGCCCTTCCATTGTTCTTTACACTAAGTTGGGTTCCTGAATAATACTGACAGCTGCTATCAAACTGTACCGTGCTCAGCCTCAGTGCAGCTGCTGCTTGTATGAACAGACAGGCTTCTAATGTGTTCTCCCCTCTGGGGAAAAGGCTTTGACACCCTGAGTGCTCAGTGAGGGGGAGCAAAGGTCCACTGAATTGTCAACCTGATTTTATGCTATTCAGGTTTTCCAGGACACATACCATCCCTTTCAAACAAAACTAAGCATATATCGGAGCATGAAACTTACAGTGTGGCACAAGATGACTACTGATTAATAAAAGAAGGTCAATGGGACATTCACCTAATGTCCCTGTAGAAGGTCACTGGGACATTCACCTTATTTTAGCATTATGTATACACACACGTCTACATGATCAAACAAATTTTGTGCCTAAAATGTTAATTCCCTCATTCAGATATTTTGGATTCATATGGCATTATTCAGAAGTCTTTCATAAGACACAGGAAAATACCTCTTCAGGTCAACCTTCGATAATTAAAAAAACAAAAAGGTGGAGGCTTCTATTCCTTCTTCAAAGAGTTTACCTCCCCGCTGCACAAAAAAAAAATTGCATGGGATACTTGTAGATATGATAGCTTTTAAAAGAAAATATTGTGTAACTTTAAGAAGTAGATGACATGCTTAAGATGGTAAAGTTTGGTTTGTCCAAGTAGCACCATCCTAAGTCAAGCAAGAATGTTTGTAAATACATCTGAATACATATTTCCTTTTACTGCATAAACTCTTCTTTAGGACTAGCTCATTAAGAAGGGTTTTCCATTCCATTTTCATCCTAAAGAAATTGTTTTTAAAAAGTGTGAGAAAGTACAGTTCAATCTTTGTTAATCAGATACTACAAATGTACACGTGCTGTATTTCAAAGATCAACTCAGGTATTCATAAAGTAATTCATTACACAAGTAAAGCATAGAGATGAGTCTGACAAATACAGATGTAAATGTATGAGTTTCTAAGATACGGTTAGTAAATCAACTAAGTAACAGTCAAAATTTGATAAGAAGAAAAAACAGCACAGATTTGAAGGGGGGGTATGTTTATGCACAGCTAATCTGTCAAGTGTAATAAAGCAGCTTGAATAAAATTTAAGCTGAAAATCCACTGAAGCTCCCCATTTCAGGGAGGAAAAGCTATTAAAAGGAAATGAAGGTCACCCCCTCAGTTTATTTCACCTAATTGACTGCCAATAGCTTACCACTGGCAAACCAACTGCAGATCTGCAATTGAGAAACTGATGAAAGGAGCATTTTCAAGCTGAGGCTCATTCTTTTAATCCTCCTTCACTCCTATTTTTTTTCCATCTCCAGTTGGGATGTAATTTTAAGCACAGATGGATTAACTGGTTCCATTGTCTGTAGACGTCATTGGACTATGGCAGTGTTAATCTGTACAGCAGCATGTCTAATTATCATTACAAAGTGTCTGAGGGAACTATAAAGACCAGCAGGGCATCTTCTCACAAGCAATTAACATAAATTGATAAATGAGTAATTTGAATCCACTCAAGGCGCTGACATATGAATAAAATGAGAAAGGACAGGTTCTTGTTTCAGCTACTTCTTTCACTTAGTCTGGAAGTGCAGAAAACATGAGAAATATTTTAGACTTAGTGGCAGGGGAAATGAACTCATACAGTGGAAGGAATTTGTGGTTCAAAAAGTTCATTAATACAAAGCAAATGACTTGTGATTGACAACCAGTCATAAGCAAGTAGTATTAACTGTTTTTGCATATTTAAAAGCACATTCTTGGTGAAAGGCTATTAGAACACTGTGTCAGACAATTAATAGTACTTCAAAAGCAAGTGAAGTTTCTATTCAGTAGCTTGCTAATTTAAAATTCATGAAAGATTCACAAGAAAGGAAAGAAAGAGGAATGAATAGTTGTACAGTCTCCAAGAACTCAAGTGTCAAAAAAACAGTGAGGCAAAAGTAACTGGATCAACTGACACTCAGTGTCTATAAATAAACAAGCAACTCCCCTAATAATTATATTTCTTACAGGAAAAGTTTTCTTCAGCATTGCTGAACAAAACGATGTTCTGAAAAAGTAAACTATTACCTTTATTTATCCCTGATAAAAGCTGCATGAAGCACAAATATTCCAGCAATACTGGACATCAAAACAGCGGCAGATATCAAAACATTAAGTTTATTTTAAAAATAGCAAAGCAGAAAGATATGAAAGCAAGTTATACACACTGTAGGAGGTAGACCTGGAAGGCCACGTACCCCGATGATGGCATTCAGTTCAGCCATGGTCACTTGTTTGGCACGTTCTACAGCTTGGGCCACTTGTTGCTGATGCTAATAAAAGAAGAAAGGGTATGGGGAGGAATTTATGTTAAAGTATTGACCACATCAAATCAAATCAGGATCACAAACACTTGAATAACCAGTATGTCTGCAGAAGCCCAGGCTATCTATTTCAAGACATCTTATGTAGGTAAAATCTAACAGTGCCTTATTTTTCACCTGTTCAGAAAGAAAAAAAACCCTGAAGTCAGCCAGCATATCTCTTACCCCATCCCACTTCATTATTAATTTTCTGGCAAATCATTTCTATTGAGTTGACAGGATGATACTGTTAACTTCACACTAAAGTAAATTTTAACATCTATTTACTCTTTGCCTACACAGCAGAACCTACTGAAATTTCAAACACGCAAAAGTGCATCACTAAACTTGAGAATAACACTCTCTGTAAACTGTAGAGTTTGAAAATAACAAGCCACAAAATTTAACAGCAGCTGCCCACAATATGCTACAATCACAGTCATTCAGACCAGATGAAAGTTTATAACCTTAAATAGTGTTTTACGTCTGAGCACTTTTACTAAAGCTAGGTACAAATTATATAGAGAAGATAAGCATGTTTATTTCACTAGATCAACATTTTACAACTGAATATCTAATAAGCAATCACCATGATTAGAAATTAAAGCATTTTCTTGTATTGGTATGATTTTACAAACTCCCACTCTTCTCAGCCAATGAATGAGGCTGAGCCACTCTCACTAGTCTGTTAGACCAAATTAGCAGGGGGTTTGCACACTTCAGCTCTAACATGTTCCTTACACTTGTGTATTCTGATAAAAATTAACATCTTAAAACTAGCTAATTTGCAAAAAGAAAAACAACATAATTGCACTTTAACAGCTGAACAGTTTTACTTACTTCCTGAGACAAAAATGGGATGACTTGTGCACAAATTGTATTCAATCTCTTGGCGATTTCTGTCTACAGAGGAAAAGTATTTTGATTAAAAACTGTGGTTTAAGTGTTTTGACATACATTAACTAGTATGTGGATTATATTAAGTTCAGACAGTGAAGAAAGTAACAAAATATCCATTTTTTATACTACTGCAAATATAAATACTTACAAAGTCCAGAAAATGAAAATGATTTAGTTAGCTACTCTAGGATATCTGCCATGTCTATATGTCTACATATACATTTGGGCAAAAATCTGGTTCTCGTATATAGTTAACAGAGAATTTTTTTAATTCATTAAGTCGTAGATGAAGCTTTTTAAAAGGTAAATACATTATTACTCAAATTATCAAGCAGCATAGCATGAAAGTGACAGGCATGGAAGAAAAATGATCAATTCTCTCTGATCCATTTCATCTGCCTATTAGAAGGTAGAAGTAGTTTTACTGATAGAAACACATCATCAAGACTACAAAAGAAATACCAAAACAACCGAGGAAGAATGGAGACAGAAAGTATAGACTTCTAAAATCCATATTGAAAGAGAATTAAAATAATGCAGACAAGAAAAAAAATCAGACAGTCAATAACAGCAAACTAGTGAAACCATGAGGAACAGGAGAACAATGTTCGGAACCAGTAAAGAACAGAACAGTCCTTCGCTGAAAGCAACAGAGATTACATCAGAGCAAAGCATTTATGAGTCCCACTTTAGGCACGACAACTTAAACACAGGATTTTTGGTGGGGTAAAGGGATCTTTTTCTTTCATTATGCAGTGTTACCTGTGCTTACAGCTTTTCAGACCTATACATCTGCCCATCATTTGAAACCACCATTATAATAAACCCTCAAGGTACTCAGACAACTCTTGTAGTTGTCCTCAAAAGTGTCTCCTTCAGTCACTGTAGCACAGTTGCACAAAACTGAAGTTAGCATCCAGACATGCACACAGCCTATATACAAGGCACTCTCAACAGCTCCTGTCAGCCTCCATCTTACCATTAAACTGTAAAGATATTTCTTGGTTAGGTGGGCATGGGTTGTGTTTTAAAACAGAAGAAACAAGAGGTCACTGCTGCAAATCATTAGGCCTTACATGAAATGATGTATTAAACCTGAGCAAAGATAAACTCTTCACAGAAGTCACACTAAAACGTTGCTAATTCTTTTACTAAACCTTTTCCTGAATCTTCCCATTGCTCCCAGTTTTTTTTAAGAAGACATTATGATGTGTTGATCCTTATAGATCAGCCACACAATAATCAGGACACAAAAGTCAACCTCTCCTTTTATGACTCAGCACACAGGTGACCTGGGATCTAAATCAACAAGCTTTTAACACCTCCTTCCCAACCTCTGACAGACACTGAATACACATGATATACATGAATATACATGACAGCATCTAGCACTGAAACTTGTAAAACACCACTTTTCTGACGTGAATACCTGACCAAAGCCCGATATTTGACACATCCACTTTAGTTCTGCAGAAATAATAGCCTCCAAAGCAGTACTGGGATGATTTCTTAGGATAAATAGGTTTTCCTTAACTAAGGTCAACGAAGTGAGTTACTTTAGAGCAAACCTTTTCTTCCCTGCTATCATTTCACAGAGTACCACAGTGGTCTGTTGTTATTCTGCTTGGGCCACAACCATAAAATATCCATAATTCTATGTGTAGCCTTTAGTACTAGTACCACATATATAATAGCAAAGTCAATACTAGGAAGTTACCAGGTTAACTATTATCAGTTATTAGACTTGACTATTACCATCTGTTGGTACTTCTCTGTGAACAGGAAAAAAAGAGCACACATACTAAAGGGCATTTTTCCACATACCTACTGTGTCTCTCCAGAAAGCAGGATACATCAGCTATGGAAAGAAAGTCTGATACATAGCAACCTCTTTGGCTGATGTTTAGGATGCAGGGAGTTAACTGCCCAAGACCAATTGGATTACCTTTCTTTTCAGGACAGAATCCAAGATGAATCATAGCAGGCGACACAGGAGAAAGAAAAAGAATAAAGAAGCTCACTTGATGTCTACCAAAGAGTTCTTTGGCCTGTATGGTCTACACAAAAGTCTCCCTATTCTGAAATAAGTATCTTTATTTAGTCATTGTAAGGAAAAAAACCCACAACAATCCTATAAAACATGCATGTTTTCCATATTATTGTGTTTTTCTGCCTAAGTCCCAAATATCTGAGGTTCACTGTAATAACAGCACATATGACATCACATAGTAAAATAAAATAATGCAGCATCATGTGCACTATGTGATAATTACCAGTTCCAACACAGGTCAATTAGATTTTTTAAAATTTATTTATTTTCTAGAAAAGAGGGTATAATCAGCTTTTCCCTTTTTCATGTCACTCTTACTTTTAAAATTGTTGTCTTACTGTCATGTCTGATTTATTTCAGATAATTTATATCATTCCTAGACTATCCTTATCAAAGCTGTAGCCTTAAGGAAGGATTAGTCAACCATCTAGCAGGACCTTTTGAATACCCAAGGGATAAATAAACATTGTGTTTTGTGTTGCGTGTGCTTTCCAAATATTTTATAGTTACACACATAAGTAACTGAATAGGTTCCAGCACCTAAATATTTGTTGGGCATTTTTGGCCAAAGGTGGTTTATGAAAATCTAAACTGATTTAGAAAATTAGAAAGCTTTAACAGCATGTGTAAAACTGAAGAGTCACAAAGATGGATGGATGAAATAAGTTATATTGGTAATGCTTCTAGGTTTCTTTCACTGTTAATCTCACTATTAGACCAACCTCAGATGAATTTTTTCATCTTTTAAACAGGTCCAAGTGGGACTGAGTTTTCTCCTTATTCAGGGGTTTCATGGGAAGATGATGAGACAGTAGAGCTGAGGACTCAATATTCTTTGCTGCAATGATTATTTGTACACAGTTTTCATCTTCACAATGTTTATATTTGCACATGATTTGCCTGAGTAGTTTTGCAATATGTATATGAGTATTTTGTGAGCACTGCTTGGGATGTTTGTGTCTTTTATGATTACCACAACATGTGAAAAAGGGTCCCCTCCTGAACTGAGTTTAATTTTTAGATTGACTTTGTCAAACAAGGAATATGTGAAATGATGAACTTCACTGAAGAATCCTGTGCTAAGGAAGCAAAAGCAAAACTGAAAGAAGTACTCATCCAACCTGTGGAACTCTCCCAATCACCGTAACAAAAGGACTGGTTTTATGAACTCTCTCCTAAGTCCTAGTTCACATTGTGCTTAAACCCTTGATAATATCACTGGGGATGGGATGATTATTTAAAATTGTTTCTAGTTGTAACAAGTACTCTGGATTTAATGTTAACGCTATGTTCCTCACTTTATAGAAGTAAATCATCTCATGTGACACAGAGGACACTATAGCATGGAGGCAAGAGGTACCTGCACTACCACTCCATGAGGTAAATACGATTGACTTCAGCCAGCTTCAGGCACAGACTGAGGCACAAAAGCCTACCCCAGTAAGGCCTCAAACATGCAAGCTCTATCATGAGATATTGCTGCCAGTGTGCTGTTTTGGTATTGCACAAATTCCACATCCTCTGTTTTTGATGACACTTCCACAGCTGGCCTGTAAGTTTGTGACTAGCAGCCAATCACTTTATAAGACAAAAGTCTAGTCCCTTTCAAGCTGTCAAGTTATTCTATCAAAACGGACCTGAGAAACAGCTATTTGCAATACTTATTATCTGTGTTTGTGTATTGGCTTTCTTTATGATACAATGTTGTAAATGTTGTCATGTAAGTAGTAGAGACTTACAGGATTAAAGTCCTCTAAAGTCTCTAAAGGGGGGATTTTGTAGCCTTAAGGAAAGTTCTGATAATTTCCCTTTTGTTTCTTTTAGACAGTTTCTGTGTATCATTCTTTGTTACAAGTTTTAAATAGGCAGAAAGTTCAGTAAAGAAGGAGACCACTCTGACTCTGAGCCAGACACAGATAAGAAGATGGAAAAGGAAAACATCATCTAATGAGCTGGTCCAGGAATCTTGAAATCATTGCACAAGGCTGATCTCCTGACAGAAGGGGCGGGGAGGTGGGGGGGGTGGGGGTGCCAAGGAGAGGTGAGCTGAAGGAGGACTGTAGGGATCTGGAGACTCCAACCCTAATTCTAGAGGCATGTCTAGGGTGAAGAGACAGATAGAATGGCCTAGAACTGTCTGGAAGGTGTGATGTCATGATTTAATATTATAATTAGGGAATGATACTAATCTGTAAAGCCGATGTAATTTTATGTGTGGAATTTGGAATGGATCCCTGCATGCCCAGTACCATGATTAAAGGAATATGTTCCTTCTAATACCCAAAAAGTTCTTTTCTGGCCTTTTTTGGCAACAAAGCTAGACATCGTTGATGATCATATATGAACAGCAACCTTAATTCATCCATAGTACTTAAATGTACATGCCATAATATAAGTTTTTCAAATTTCTTGCTATTGTTGCAAGTGCCAGCTAAGAGACATCTACACTGAAAAGTAACTGAAATGCCTATTCTATAGATCATTACAAGTCTGCTTACATTAGAAGGTAATTTGCCTACTAGAGTTATTTCGTACACATAAAGTACTTAAAATTATTTATCCACTATACAATTTCATACATCTCCTGTTTGCTGCCACATTAAATAGTTGTTGTCTAGTAAGTTCTAAAAGCAAGGTTAAAATGCACAATTCACCTAATCTAGCCAATCAAGAACTGCAGTAAGTTGTTTTCAGAATTGAGAAAAAGGACCATTTGTTACTTTAAATATAAATCTATGTGTTCAAAAGGCAATGTATATTTATCTTCTGAGGTGAAACACCTTTGAGTATACATATGCATGTGTGTGTGTGTGTATAAATTCCTTCTTGAAAGTAAAACCTTTCTGAAGGAGTCAAGGAGTTCCGCTAATCAAGACAGGTATCGGTAATTGGTGTCATTAGAGTAAGCCTCCAGAATTGGGACTCACGAATCTCAGTCTTAAAATAAAGATCCTTATCACCTATTTCTAGATGTCTTCCAATATAACTATTATCTAACTGCTGACCTCCAGACATGCAAAGAGGTCAGAGCAATGAATAAACAAAAGAAATTTTACAGAAAGCTGCTTAAACATAGACAAACATGACTAATAGCCCGTGTTCTTTGGCTCCTTGGTAAAGCAGACTACAGAATCCTTCATTTCTCATGAAAGTCCTCCAAGCTTTATGGAGGCTCTTAGCAAAGCATCTCAAGTGCTCTTAATTGCTTGTATTCTTAATTCAGAGCCTCTTGAGTACATTCATTTTTAATAAAGAACTTGAGTGTGGGGCCCATCAAAGAATAACAAAACTACATCATTCACTGGTCTTGTTGTCATAATGATTGTCTTTTTATTTGTTTGCAAATTACAAGCTCGTCAGACCCCTGACTGAAGTGCTGCCCTCCTTTCTGAAGTATCATTAAAAATTAACATGAAGGAATTCAGCCGTATTTAAAAAAATTAAGTTGAGATGATGGATTTTTCTCCTCTTCAGTCATGTAATTTTTTTGCCTCCATCCCATTTAAAGACTTAAATGTTTTGACCTAACTATTGCCAAACTCAAGTGTTTGTACTCAAGTTTGTCTCTTGCTAAAGTGAATTCTTAACATAATGAGAAAGAAGAAAGCAGTCAGACTAGTTACTAAATATAATACATATTTAAATAGGGCATTTTACTAAGCATTTACGAAAGCTTGTATACAGAACTGCAATTTTTTTGTTTCTGCATTGTTAGAAAAAAAATACTGAAGCGTTTTCCTTTACAATAGTGTATTCCGGATAATTTTGCAATTTGATAGCACATACATTCCAAAGCACCACATAAAATACCATAATTAAATCAACATGATTTCTTGACAAGCACAAATTTTTGCACTGGAATGGAAAGAAAGAAGAATAATACAAGGAAGGAGAAGGAGGTATAATACAAGTATTCAAATTCTATTTCCTGCCATTACAAACATCCATGTATATTTTAGTACTAATGATGGAAGCCCTAGCACATGGAAACCACCACTCTCAGTTCTGAGCGAAGAATGTAGACTTCCTCTGAGAAAAATAAGCTAATCACCTTTCAGCTTCAGAGGTTTCAATATTAATAATTTTGGGTTTGCTTTAGTCACTGACTACCAATACATGTCCCAGTAGTAATTTTATATATTTCATTCATTTCATACAATTTCATAGCATCCATGATGATTTAAGGAAAAATTTAAGTCTTACAAAATATTAGTTTTAGCAACCACTTGAATGCAACAGCTGCTTTGTTATTAGTGTTAAGAATCCTCAAAGGTGTCCAGACCTTATTTTACAAAGCTATGCTGAGCTAAAAATGTCCACTGTACATCAGAAGCTTATTCTTTCTTTTACTCAACTTCCAGAACCACAAAGTTAGATCAGATTTGAAACCACTCTATTATCAGTTCTTAAGGATGGGTTTATGCATTCTCATTTATTACATTTTTATTTACTTTAGAGACTCCAATTCATAATAAATTGAGAAGACTATGATTAAAGTAAGAAAATCATAATTGTAATGATACCAAAAAATATACCTTAATTCATTCCTTTCAAGCAAAAGGATCAAGAGAATCAGCCTTTAATGCTGAATATACTCTCATACCACAATTCACAAAAGCTTTAGAAGGTAATTCTTAAGCACTCTGCTCCCACTTACACTCTAAACATGTAGAAAGGTAAGTACAACACTGAAGTCCTTCTGTAAGGACAAAATGCACCTCCTGCCATTAAAAGCATGTAACACAGTAATCCACTGGGGAGTGAAGGTCAGTGTTGCTCTTTTGGTCATTACTGAATCATTTGAGATTATCCATAGTGAGGATGGAAAGAAAATCAAAGCCTATAAGCATGCTGCAAATGGCTTCACCTCAGACCAACTTTCATTTCCATCTGTTTAACACACATGTGGATAAAATTCTGCTTTTGGAGACACGCTTTACCAATTTTTTTTAATCCCTGTTGCAAGCTAGAAATCATTCAAATACCCAAAGACTTTTATAATGTAGTAAGACACTGCATGTGTGTACTTTAGTCTTGTGCTAAAGTTTAGTATTCATTTAGTATTTTCATTTTTCCAGCAGAATGATTGAAACAAGCAGTACACCTAAACGATGCAGCCTTTATTCTTTCTGTGATTGACATCTTCGAAGACAACAAAAAGCACACACATTCACAGAGCAGTTAGAAGAAAAAAAACATTTCACTGTGATTTGCTTTCTGGATGCTGAGTTAGAACTTGCTACAGAAAGACTCCAACAAATCCAAAAATTTGCTGCTAAGATTTCAGGGGTTGAAGGGATGTTGGAATTATAATTAAATCTCAAAACTTAAACACTCAAAAGCTTCAGCTGATTAAAGCTAGCATTCTGTGAACTTTGCTGTTCATGAGTTATTGAATCCAGGTTCAGCACTGAGATATGCATGTATTATGAATGCCCTTTTATTTAAAATTAATAAACTACATTCCATTTTGGCAACGGCTGCAAAAGCAAAAAAAAAAAATAAAAAAAATAAAGGCAACACGTCATTTAAAAGTTTAGGCCCCCATAGTATATCAATGTCAAACAAAAGCATGTCAAGCTAAGATTCAATTGAGGTAAGTGCTACTGCCAAATTTTCTTGTTCCCAGACGTGCTTTAAGATTATTTTATTGCTTAAAATTTAATTTGTTCCAACTCGCGTCTCCATGACAACGTTGGCTAACCCTGCAAATCATTTGGGTAATTGGATATCTTATCTTTCTATTGCTCTGAAATCCAATGATTCTGAAAGAACTGCAGCAGCCAATCAAATTTACAGGCCTCCTGAGTAATAGACTTGCACAAGTAGACACATTCATCTCTCCTTTACCGCCATATTAACCATCCTGCGACAAACTGTGGAAGTTGGCCTTCAAACTATATTTTAAATTATAAACACTGTCATGACTAATATTCTCACCAATAGGAGACAACAAGAAGGTTTATTCTCAATAGATACTTGATAATCCATCTGACAAGCAGCAATGGGTAGCATTCATTTCAGCAACAGGAACGATCTCTGTATTTTGGGCATGAACTGTCAGTTTAGCATGATGTACCATTAACAAATACAGCTTTCCCTGTATCAGTCACCCACAAGATGATATTAAAACCCACAGAAGACTAGCATTAAAGATCTGTAGCAACCTAAAAAAACCCCCAAAACACCACCATATTGCAAGTGGGAGTGGGCAGAGGAAGAAGTAGCAGAAATATGAACACAACAAAAAACAACAAAGCCACAGAATGCTAGATAGTTTCCAAAGTGAAATTAGTGGGTTTTAATTCAGTACTTATACTGCATTTATCAGAATCCTCTTAAATGTCAGTTTAAATTACAGAAAGGTCATGTTAATTTAAATATAAGCTGCATATGATGCACAAGACAACAGCTACACTTGCCAAGTATCTACTATAGGTTTGGACCTCATTCAACTGTAAAGCAACTGGATATATTTCAGATGTCTAATTTCCATGCTCTACAAAAATATAGAGAGGCTATGTGCAACTTTCAGTGACACACTGTACACAACTGCCCATCCCATTTACAGCTGTAAATTCTGTTGAATCCAAGCCAACTGGCAACAAAGAAGCTGTTGTCAGGATGTCAAAGCACTTCTTTCACAAACCTTCGCTATGTCAAGTCTCTTCTTAAACTTGGCTAAATGGGACAATTATCACATTCAACAATCTCCTTTAACTCATTAACCTCATCTCTTTTAACTTTATCTCATTTTGCTCAAGCACTGACGAGTAAAAGAGGTGTGTTTTTTTCTGTTCCTGGTTTAGTTTAGTTTCCATACAAAAACCTCCAATATACACAGAAGTATTTAAATCTATGAAGTGAGCACGCAACTTTCTGTTTCTTTCTAGCTGTTTTCCAGCACATACAGTTTCCACTTTCATTTAGGTTCCCGGAGATGCCGAGAAAGTCAGAGGCTGACTCCAAAGTATAAGAGGTCTTTGCCACCTTTGCATCCAGAGGTACACCTTATCAACACTCAAGTGAGACTGTAACAGCAGTAGAGTCTGGACTTCACTAGAGCAATAAGCCTGTCATCTGACAAAAGAGACATAAGACACAGGCCTGAGGTATGGAGGAAAAAAAATCAAGAGGCTACAACAACGACTTTATATGTAACTATCAAATTACACTTACTTGGTAAGTCACCATGATTTTCACCATGTGGGAAAAAGGTTCACAAATCTTACAGCAAAACTTTGGGAACATGATATTAAGTTTTGCACTCATTTCATTATTATTATATATACTCTATTGCTTACACAATAGGAAAAGTAGAAAAGACACCACCTAAATTTTATTCTAATAGATAAGAGCTGATTGAAACTGTCCAAATAGAAAAAAATTAAGACTGCAATCACTGTAGAGTTTTTAATGATCATGAAAGAAAGACAAAGTCAGTAAGGCTTGAGAAAAGCAAATGCCAACTAGTAAGATGAACTTTATAGGACTTATTACTGACAAGGGAGATATAGTAGCGTTAAGATGATGGGCATGGACGACAGTTAATAGATTTGAGAATGGAAAGGGGACAGAGGAAAAATGGGAGGGATAAAACTGTGCCAACAGACTAAATCACAAATTCTTCACTGATTTCATATAAACAGGAAAACATACATGAAGTCACATAAAGTGGAAACTAGGTTTGGTGAGGCAGGATAAACATATACAGCACAAACACATACATGCCACTAGTAAGAAACAGCTAAAGTAAAGCTTCTGCTCTACATGTTGAAATAGCCAGAGATTCAGTTCCCTCAACTAGAAAAGGAAAGGCATGGTGAAAGGACACCAAGAAGGCCAGAAAGTCTACACATTTTTTCATGCATCTTAACTATGTAAGAATCTTTAAAAACCACTTACTATATTACTAGTTACAGAAGGTTTACATTGCAGCTTAAACAGCAAAGGAATAGGTGACAGTGTTCCAAGTAAAACATCTTCATATTAACTAGGTCTGATGAAATATGAAGAGCGCATTAGTGATGACTGAGCAGCTAGTGGACACCCTGCAGAACACCTCAAGTCAAAAGGATAGGAAACTTTGAAGAGTCTAGCAGTGCCTAACAGATAGAAAATAGCAAATCAAAGAGCAAGTCACTCAAGCTTAATTACTATTTAACAATTTTGAGTCATTAAAAAGCCTCTTATCTATAAAGTGAAACAGATACAAATCGCAGCTCAGAAGTATTTTTCAGCAGTAACATCAGAATTATGCAAAGTCAAAAAAAAAAGGTAAAGTAATTATGGCTAGGAGAGGCAGATGACATTAACATCTTTGGTAAGAATCTGACACTCATAGCACTACAGGAGCAACATTAACAGCACAGCCCATCTGAAACTGCATGGGAACAGGAACAAAACTTCTTGCTTATTAAGCCATATATGGATAAATTCTTCTCTTCTTCAGATTAAAAAGTTCCACATGCATGATAGGTCCAGTATTTTTCAGTATTTCCCACTAACAAGCATAAAGACATCTTTCTTAAACCTCAATTTGCAGGAGTTTCAAGCTGAGAAAGACAGAATATGCTGGAGAATAGCTTCAGAACTCACTTTACAGTGAATGGAAAAATAGATTGCAAAGTAAAAAGGATAGAGAGAAGGCCCACAGCATGCCTAGCAAGGAACATAAAGCAAAAGCAAAGAATGGACCTTAGGAAGGAATCTCTCAGTCACAGTGCCTGAGAAGTTAAACATAAGTCAATAGTAAGCCGTTGGAAAAAAAGGCTGCCACCACAGTATGCCGTACACTAAGAAAACCTTCAGTGCTACTCAGCACGGCACTTCCTCCCCTGGAGTACTGCACTGTACTTCAGCTGGGCAACAACATTCAGAGAATGAACAATTATCTTCAGAGGTATGCAACACAGTTCTGCAAAGCAGGGAAACAATTTGCTATCCTTATTCAGGGTGAAGAAAATGAAGAGCTGAAACTGCAACAGAAAAAACTTAAAGTTTTAACTTCAGAAGCACTTCAACAGCAACGACATAAAAGCAGTCTGCTATCTGAAGAGCTTGCAAATTTCCATCACTATTAAGTCTTTGCTAACAGATAGGACAAGCACCCTATCAGCACTGACACTGGCATATCCGATCCTGCTAGGAGGACACTAGGTCCTTTCTAGTGATGTGATTCCACACTTCTTATATATAGTCAAAGAAATAACCTAAAAGCTTCCCATAGGTCTTGTAAAATATCTTGCATTTGCTTAAGTGGCAATTTATATTCATCACTGGAGGCCACATCTACCTGTCTGCAAAGTAATGGCTAGAAACCTTATAACCAGTTACAAAAATAAGAGTTCTAAATAACTTTATACTCAAACTCTCATTTGAATAGCAATATATGTTTTGGCTTTTCTTTTTAGCAAAATTAAGTTTGTTGTAATAGAAACTACTGCAGCAACAGTGCAAAAGAATGTTCTTTCTTTAGGTTATTTTTCCCCAAGAAACTTCGACGTTTTCATCTCTGCCTCCCAGGGACTCAAGTTTCTATACTCAAGTTGCGATCATCCTATCATGAAGCAAAGAGCACAGGAATATAGAGGATTTATAACACTTAAAAAACAAATTCACAAATAGGTAGATTTCCATAGATCCCCAAATGCACCCAGTTTCAGATATCCTATCTTTCGTTGAACTAACAAAAGCAGGTTCTCTCAGACTTAACACCTAATAAAGATGCAGCTGAACAAGCATACCCATTCTTGCTCCCCTTCTACAAAACTGAAAGCTATCTTTTGTTTTTGCTTGCTAATCCATAGAAGCCTTTAAAATGGAACAAATAGAGATGGTAACATTTTGTTCTCTAAATCAATTTTATACTCAGCCATAAACTAGATGTTCCAGCACACAGAAAGACCAGTCCTTCCCTTCTAATTCAAAAATCCATACTACCATTGCCCTTGCAAACTGCAAAACAAGCAGTATTGGCAATTCACTTGTGTTCTGTAATATATTTACTGCAAATCCCAACGGCTTACCTCCTAATGCAGTTTTCTATTGTGTCTGTTCTTGTCAATACACTGACTGGTCACCTTACAAGTAAGTTGCTTTGACTGTCTATTTACACAACCATCAAAGAGCTTCAAGAGAAAAAAAGACTGAACAGAAAAAAAAGAACATCCATACTTTTGGGGGAGAAGAACAGAAAAAAAATCTAAAACCCCAAACCAACTAGGAAGTCTTACACCAAAACAAAAATTAACCCCACTTTTCCATTTTGTTATCACAGTTGAGAAGGAACGTTAGCTATTTGAATCATATTAGAAGTACATAATATTTTCAGATAACCAGCACTGATGTAAATCTTACCCAGTACTCCTAACAGAATGTTAATCTTTAATCACCAGTGCTAACTTGTTCACACATCTAGATTATAAGGAAAAGGCAGGAGAAATTTAACCAACCCCCAATTAGTGATTAGACTCTTAAACATTCTGCAATTTCTTATTAGCCACAACACTGTCATCATAAAAAGTTCAGTGAAACCAACCAAACAGGTTGATTTCCTCATTTCCCTCTACTAGAAAGTGCATTTTATAACTAAGAGTGTTAACAATTGAAATAACACTTACCATTTAAACCCCCAAAACCCCAAACCAGGGGTCCTCAAACTTTTTAAACAGGGGGCCGGTTCACTGTCCCTCAGACACTGTCGGGGGCCAGACTATAGTTTGGAAAAAAATGAACAAATTCCTATGCACACTGCACGTATTTTATCTGTAGTAGTGCACAAAAAACAGGAAAAAGAATGCAATATTTAAAATGAAGAACAATTGTAATCCACAAAAACAAATAAAACAAATAATATTTCAATTTTGGCTAATGAGATGGTCAATGTTAGGTTCCATATTTGTCACTGCTAGTCGTAGCAAGTGATGCAAGCGTTCATCAATTAGTCTGGATCTGATTGGAGATTTCAGATGTTTCATTCGGGAAAAAGTCTGCTCACAGGCATAGGTGCTGCCAAAGACGGTTGCAATTTTGAGGGCATGGTTCCTGAGATTATGATATGTCTCTGAGGGGAGAGATGCATAGAAATTAGTAAGGCTGCTTGATTTGAATGCATCTTTCAGCGAGTCACAAATCTGTCGTTCAGCCAATTCCATTTTGAAACTGTTGATCTGATTTAC
>VXBA01006004.1:0-24320 GCA_013399895.1 Serilophus lunatus
GAGGGCTTTTCCAATCTAAATGACTCGCTGGGATGGGGCAGAGTTCCCAGTGCCAGCCACCCCGGTCCGGGTGAAGCCCTCTGGCCTCTCCCCAGAGCTCTCTCCCTCCACACGCGGACGCTTCAGCCGTTGCCTGTGTGCAGGTCGGGAGGTGCCCTGGCTCCTGTCCCTCCTGCACCCCATCGTCTGCATCACTCCGGGCTCCTGTCCCTCCTGCACCCCATCGTCTGCATCACTCCGGGCTCCTGTCCCTCCTGCACCCCATCGTCTGCATCACTCCGGGCTCCTGTCCTGGGAAAACCCCCGCACAAGGGCCCTTGTGGCGGGGCCAAAGCTGCTCCTCTGCTCCTCTGGCCTCGTGAATAACGGGCTGACACGGCCCGGGAGCCGCACGGGAAAATTCCCATCGCAACCGGAGAACACCCCGTGGTCCTTGAGCTTGTGAGGACTCGCAGCTATGTCATTATGCGTGCGGCATCTTCCCCCCGGGTGCCGCTGGAATTACAATGCCGGGTTCTCCCAGGCTAATCGCTGTTTTGAGCAACAAGATTGATTGCTTTCTCCTTTAATTATTTGCAGATCACTGAGACTTTGCAGAATGCTCTAGGTGACATAAACCGCAGTTTAGTGTGTTGGCATTTGCCCATCTCGGGGATTTTTCCAGCTTAGCCACCAGCCGGGCTGTGGGAAAGGAGGAGTGCAAACATCCCTGTCCTCTAATGACCCGACTCGCATACATGCATTAATTCCGCCTTAATGGGGTGCTCTGGGGAGCAGACTGGGTGTCTCGTCCCTGTCCCCATCCCTTTCTGATTACCGTGCTTGAAATCAAGCACTTAACAGGTTTTGGCTGCTAATTTGCCGCTCAAACCCCTCGGTAGCAAATCAGACGGTGCTCATCTGTGTGTGCCAGGGACAGCTCCACCGGCGGCAGCACCTCGAGCTCCGCGTGCCCGAGGCTCGGCCGTCGGGGGGTCACTGTGCTGCCTTCATCTCCGCTGACCTGGAAATCGGCCCTGCCGTGCCTCGTGTACGAGCTGTCTGGCAGCGCCTGTGCCTGGGAGCCGTCGTGGTGTGCTATTTAAACCTCCCGGATCTCTGCCTTCTTAAAAGGTCACAATATCTGCATCGACTTTTACAGCTCAGGCTGCTGGAGGGCTGGGGAAGATCTTGTGCTTGTCGAGTCACATTCGGGAGAGCAGCTATTCCCGGCGTCACACCGAAATAGCTCTTCTCGTTCTGGGGAGGACGTTTTGGCTCCTGGGCTGCCGAGAAAGGAGAAATGTGCGGCTCGTGGAGGCTTCAAAGCCGCGGCAGCGAGATTTCCTCGGGAGCCAGCCCTGGCTGTCCAACTGACCGAGCCCCTCCCAGCATCTCGCATCCATCTCCGGCTCCTGCGAGACACAGCAAGAGACTCGGCTGTCCCTGGGGTGGCCTCACATCCCATCAGGAGCAGCAGGACACATCCCAGGCCAGGCAGGAGGATGCTGAGTGCCACCTTGTCCACTTGACTGTGGATTTTTTTTTTTTGTGCTGAAGAAACGAGCTGCAGAGAAATGCGCGCCTGCCATATAATTCCAATTAAAGCACAGCTTGGTGCTGATTAGATCTAGAAGTTACATCAAAAAAAAAAAGGAAAAAATGTAAATAAGCAGTATTATTTTTCCCCCCCTCGTCCTTTGGACAGATGGAGCCGCGCTGATTAGCTTATCTGATCTCTTGCGAAAGAACAAGTTGTTGATGGGAAGCTCTTTGTGGGTTCTGCCTCTGCCCGGGCTGCGGGGATGACGCCGTGTTTGTTCCCGCATGCGGAGCAGCCTGGCCCTGCCCCCAGAATGTCCCCAAAATGCCCCCACCCCGTCCCCATCCCCGTGAGCAGCCAGCGGCCCTTCCTGCTGGAGACAGGCTGGCTCCGTCTGCTTTCGGGAATAAGGTCTTTCTTAAATGAAATCACTTCCTTGGAGTAATTACATCAGCTAATTAGGGACCTAATTGGCTAATTAGAGCGAAGTGACTGTTTCTTCCCCGCACGGAGAAGGAACGCGGTGTAACGGCAGGAAATCTGCCCAGCTCCCGGCTGCCAGGGCCCACGTGCTGGGACCAGTGTCGAGGAGGTGCTGGGACCAGCGGCGAGGAGGTGCTGGGACCAGCGGCGAGGAGGTGCTGGGACCAGCGGCGAGGAGGTGCTGGGACCAGCGGCGAGGAGGGGCTGGGACCAGCGGCGAGGAGGTGCTGGGACCAGCGGCGAGGAGGTGCTGGGACCAGCGGCGAGGAGGTGCTGGGACCAGCGGCGAGGAGGTGCTGGGACCAGCGGCGAGGAGGTGCTGGGACCAGCGGCGAGGAGGTGCTGGGACCAGCGGCGAGGAGGTGCTGGGACCAGCGGCGAGGAGGTGCTGGGACCAGCGGCGAGGAGGTGCTGGGACCAGCGGCGAGGAGGTGCTGGGACCAGCGGCGAGGAGGTGCTGGGACCAGCGGCGAGGAGGTGCTGGGACCAGCGGCGAGGAGGTGCTGGGACCAGCGGCGAGGAGGTGCTGGGACCAGCGGCGAGGAGGTGCTGGGACCAGCGGCGAGGAGGTGCTGGGACCAGCGGCGAGGAGGTGCTGGGACCAGCGGCGAGGAGGTGCTGGGACCAGCGGCGAGGAGGTGCTGGGACCAGCGGCGAGGAGGTGCTGGGACCAGCGGCGAGGAGGTGCTGGGACCAGCGGCGAGGAGGTGCTGGGACCAGCGGCGAGGAGGTGCTGGGACCAGCGGCGAGGAGGTGCTGGGACCAGCGGCGAGGAGGTGCTGGGACCAGCGGCGAGGAGGTGCTGGGACCAGCGGCGAGGAGGTGCTGGGACCAGAGGCGAGGAGGTGCTGGGACCAGAGGCGAGGAGGTGCTGGGACCAGAGGCGAGGAGGTGCTGGGGAGGCATCAGCCCCTGCTGACCTTGGGCTGCCTCGAGTGGAGGGATGGAGATCCAGCTCCAGGAGCATCCTGCCCTGCCGGCCCTGGGGGTGTGGGCATGTGGGCTGGGCGTGTTGCACCAGTGCAGAGGGTCCCGTGGGAAGCAGGAGGTTGGTGCCATCAACCTCCACAGGACCTGCTGGAGGCAGTGACCAGGGCACAGCAGAGCCCAGGGAGTCATGGGATGGTTTGGGTGGGAAGGGGGCCTCAAAAACCATCTTGTTCCACCCCTGGGACACCTCCCACCATCCCAGGTTGCTCCAAGCCCCGTCCAACCAAGCCCTGAAGGGGTCCAAGGATGGTGAGTCCACAACTTCCTCCTCCCTTCTGCTGGGCTTGGCTCTGCTGTGTTTCTCCTCAGGACAAAGGTTTGGGAAGGACCAGAGGGAAATGATTTTACTTTCACCACCTCTTTGCTTCAGACAAAGGGCACTGCCCGGGTCTGTGGTTTGGTTTGGCTGCCTCTTCGGGAAGCCCTTGGATGTGGTTTCCTTGTCGAGGGCCTGGGGTGGGAGCTGCAGGCCTGGATGCTGTTCTCTGCTCTGGCACTGGTTTGGTGTGGCCTTAAGCAAATTTATCCACAACTCTGGGCTGCTTTTTCTACCCTTTGCCAGCCTTCTTTGTGAGTGACCTCCTTGGAGCAAACCCATGTGTGTGTGTGTGTATCCACAGCAGCCCCTGATCTCGTCTGGAGCCACGTAGACTCCATCCCAAAATGACTTGGGCATCTAAATACAGCCTTACTATTCCTGTGAGCATCCAGACTGGAAATGTAAGTCCTCATTCACGTGTGTTCCAAGCCTCCATGTGTTAAATAGCTGGTGTCTGCACAGACTGGGTGTTCCTCAGTTGTCATCAGAGGGACCTCAGCCCAGTAAGACCCACGAGGGTCAGAGCAGCCTCTGGGACACCTTCTGGGAGAGCAGGTGGACAGGTTGCAACAGGCACCAGGAGCAGCTGGAGACAGGATGTACCACAGGACCATGGAATATCCCAAACTGGAATGGGCCCACAAGAATCATCACGTCCAACGTGAGATGCCTTCAGTCTCTTGCTTGGGAAAGTCACACTCTGCAGCATCTGTGGCTCCAAACTGGTGATTTTTAGGTTGTGTGATACAACCCCATCTCTTTATACATCTGTTCTTTCATCCCGAAGCTCCAGATAAGCCAAAATTGTGGCACAGCAAGAGCCAGAGGTGTTCCCAAATTCCAGCCTTCCACCCCTGCCACTTCCCAGAGTCATTCTGAGCTCTTTGCTGGTGCCAGGTTTGCTGAGACAAGAAGAGGTGGCAGGACCAGGCCCATAGCTGCGAGTCTGCTGCTTTCCACAGGCCCAAAGCCCCCCAAAAACCGTGGCTGCAGTGACTGAATTTCATGTGAAACCCCTGCAAAGTGGAACTTCTCACACTCTTCACCCCACAGTAAAACCAGCTGGCTGAGCTTGCTCACAAATCAGCCCCTGTGCAGATATAACCTGAGCTGGGAGCGTGGACTGAGCCAAAACCAAGAGAATTTTGCAGGGTTTTAAGTTTACTGTGAACATTTCAGCAGGTTTCTAACACAGAGTTACTCTTCTGGTAACTGCTTATTGGATCTCTAAATTACAGCACAGGATACTCCCTGGGATGCTGTCACACACTCCACAACCTTCCCATCCCTTTCTAGATGTGCCACGAGGTGCCAGGGGGTGAGGCCACAGCCCTCCCAGGGGACAACCCAACCTGCTCCGGGATGTTTTTGCAGCTGGAAGAAAAAAGCCCTTGTAACACTTCAGGATAAATCGGTTTCAAAGTATTTTTGCTGCACATAAAAGAATATTTTATATATAGAGAGAGAAGAAAACAGGCAAGGAAAGGATGTTGAATTCCTCCAGTAAATTGCTTGGGGAATTTTGGTTTGACTCTGGTTCTACCAGAGGAAAAATCTTGCTGTGATGAAGATGTTGAGTGCCAAGCAAATGTCTCAACCAAGAAGAGCCAAAGCTGCACGTGGTCCCCGAGGGCTTGAGGGTGACAATTGGCACAGGTGGGTGAGGGCACACAGGTCTCTGCAGAGCCTCTGGGGACATGGGGACAATGCTGGGCCATTGAGCTTTCCTTCATGGAATGAATTAGCTCAGAACCAGCATCTCCCCAGAAGTATTTTTTAAATGAAAAAAAAAACCCTTAAAGCTGGTTGATCACAGAATTTGGGCTTCCTGGAGTGTTTGCTCAGCAAATCAAGGAGAAAACAGCCCTCAGAACAAGCCTTTCTCATGTCTCTCTTACTTGAAATAGAATTTTGGTTTCTAAAGTAAAACAAAAAGCTCCAGTTTCGAATCGACGTTTTGACTTGAAATGTCATTTTGTTTTTAATTGAAGAACCAGAGTGAAATGACATTTTAAGTCAAAATGTTAATGTTTTGTTTAGACTGCTCCCATGGGAAAATTTAAATGTTTCAGCAGAGCTGACATTTGCCTGCGAAAGAATCCCCCCAGAACGGGGGTTTTTCTCCCAACGGGGGTGAGAAAGGTCTGCAGGGTGGGTGCTTGAAGAGGCTTGGCAGGTGCTGGTGGGGCTCAGAGGGGCAGGCAGGGCTGTCCTGGGGGGGGGCCCATGCTGTGGCTGCTCCTCCCACAGCGAGGGAAGGGCTGGGGGCTCCCTCTGGTCACCAGGCTAATGCTCAGCTATTAAGCTGCTGCATCTCCACCAAATCCTCTGGCACTTGAAATAATGAGCTCTGCTAATTCTGTGTGTTTTCTACGCCCTTGCAGAGATGGAGAGCTCCTGCCTTTGCTTCACTCGTCAGGCTGAGCGCCTGATTTCACTCAGTCCCTCCCCAGGAAAGGCTCTGCTGGACACCCCCCACCTGCAGAAGCCCCTGGGCAGCAGTGAGATGTCCCTCCAGCCGGGCTTTGTGGCCATTCCAGGGAGCAAGGAGCAGAAAATCCAATGTGCTGACGAGGATTTGTGGCCCCTGTTGCCTGCCCCGTGTTCGTGGTGAGGTTCCCTGGTCCCGTGGCACAGTTTGCTCTTGCTCCAGGGGCACGTCCAGGGCTGAGCACTGAATGGCTGTGACGGGCAGGAGCAGGTCCTGGGCTGCCCTGGGAAGGGTGAGGGCTGGGGATGAGATGGGCAGTGACACCTCCTGCAGCGCTGGCACCGAGGCAGGACTCGCTGCCTGCTGCTCGGGGTCCTGGCAGGGCTGAGGAGCTGCTCCACAGGGCTGAGATCAGAGGAGCAGCACAAGTGGGAGCCTCCTGAAGCACTGCCTGGTGTGGGGAGACCTGGTGGTCTGTGCCTGGACTTTGGTGTCCCTGCTGCGAGGGGTCCCACTGAGTCCAGAGCAAACTGCACCTCTTCTGTCCCCCTGTTGGATGGAGGCAGCTCCAAGTCAGGCAGAAATGGTAGGGCAGGAGTGTCACCCAGGAAGGCTAGAAGAGATTTTGATAAAGTAGATCATCCCTGGGGCAAGATCAATGATCTGGACCTGTTCAAGGGCAGGAGAGGGGAGAAATGCTCTTGGGATCCAGAGCTGTGTGTGCCTCTGGAGGGCCAGGCTGCTCCAGCTACTCAGAGCAGGGAAGGGTGAGGATGAGATATGAGCAGTGCCAACATCCAGCAGCACAAGGTGATCCCTCACTGCGGTGCCAGATCCTGCTGCCCTGTGTTGGACACCTCTGTGCAGGTGCTGGGCTCCTGCAGTGCTGCTGAGGGGCTGCTCCCCCAGGCTGAGCCCCAAACTGCCCCCAGCCATAGCAGGGAGCTGCTGTGAGAGCAAGAGTCCAGCTCCTCAAAATTCTGAGTGGGGTTTGCCCTCGGTACCTCCAATTTGACTCTTACCTCTATCAAATGAAACCAAAATCCCACCCCAAAAACAGAGCAAAAGAGGCCCTGTCCCTGCTTTGCTTTCTGGCTAAATCAGGGAAAATGGTGAGTCTCTGAAGATGCCAAGGGATGGCTCCAGAGGGAGCAGAAGCAGGTGGCAGGGTTGTCTGAGCGTCCCAAAATGTCCCGATTCAGGTGGTTTTGGCTTCCCCACACCCAGGACACGTGAGCAGGAGCCAGGGCCGGTGCTGAGCCTCTGGGAGGAGATTAAAAACACCTCGACTCTCCTCCTCAGACAGACGGCCCGGGGGTTAATGCAGTGTCTGTTTTCTTCCCCCTCAACCGGAAAGAAAATAACTTTCAGAAAGCTTTGGTGCTCGCTGTGTGTTGGCAGCCTCTGTGCCGTGGGACTGTGCTGGAGGGATGGGCTGGGCTCAGCATCTCCCTCTGGGCTCAGATGGAAGGGGAGCACAGCGACACGGAGACACGGCACGGGGACAAGGGGCTTGGGCGTCACCTCCGGCTGTTCGGGGCCCGTCTTCTGCACAGCCCCCCCACCTGTAGCCTCTCCAGGAGATTCCAGTTAGGAGCCAACAGATGCTTCCAGCACAGAGCCCCCCTTCCCACGTGTGCTCTGCAGCCCTGCCCTTCCCCCGGCGTGCTGGGAGTGTCGTGGCTCTGGGCCCTTCCCAAGACGCCGGTTTCCCATTTCTCTCCCTGGTTTGGTTTTGTGACAACGAAGCCCCCGCGGGGACGCAGAGCCCTGCAAGCAAATCCCCGCTGGTAAAACACCGAGCCCGCAGAGCATCCTCCCCCCGGAGAGACGGGGCCGCGCTGGGGCTCCGCCGCTTGCTTTCGAGGGGTTTGCAAATACTCAAATTGTCTTTAATTACTGCTGAAAGCCAATCCACCGACGTGTCCCGCGTTAGGCACCGCCGTGTTCGGGGCTGGGCAGGGGGCAGGGGGAGCTGCCCGGCTGCCAGCGGCACCAACCCCCCCCCCCCAGGGGCGACCAGGAGGAGGTTTCTGACCCGTCCCTTCGGGGGGAGCCGAGCTGTGCGAGCTCTCCAGGGCTTGCCCTGCCTTTTGCCCGTCCCCTCCCGGGTGGGAGCCCAGCGGGATGTGCGAGCAGAGCAGGGAGCGGGGCACTCTCCCCTTTTGGCCATAGCACGAACAGCCCAACATCGCAGCTCCCGGGAGCAGCATCCTCCCCTCACCGCCCTCGGGGCTGCGGGAGCCGGACTGGGGCCGAGGGCGCCGTTCCCAGTTCCAGCTGGACATCTCAAGGTTCCCATTACCCAGAGAAACCACAGACCCGTCTGCGCTGGGGTTTAATTGCTGCCTTTCTGAAACACTTCAAAGAATGTTTCTAACCGCAGTATGTGGCACATATTATTAGATTTGTTTTTGGAATATAATGATAAACTGTTGCCATTATGGAGGTAGACGTAATTATCTGAAATCTATTTTAATCTATTCTGCCTTTTAAATATTCTATGTTCCCTTTTAATAAGAGGTAGCATCCACCCTTTGATGTTATAGCGGAGGTGTAGAAAGCTCTCCTCTCCTTGCTGCAAATGTTAATTGAATAGCCTCCCTTTCTCTTCATTAGCCGCATTAGCTTGCATTAACACCTTTTAATATCTCTTTAAAATCTTGTTCAATTTACTTTCTTTAATCTTTTCCTTTCCCAGAGTGTTGCATCACTTTGATCCTCATCTTCTTCTTTTCTTTGATGACAACTTGGAGTTTAATTTGTATTTGAATTGAAATGGAAATTTCCTAATTCCCCAGAATTCAGCAGGCATTTTACAGGGGTTTGGCATCTGCATTAGCATTTGGGGCTGTCCGTGCAGGGAGGGGGGGATCCTGCAGCCCCCCAGATTGCTGCCCTGCCCTCCCCTCCTCTGCAGCTCGGCTGGCAGATGCCTCGAGGATCAGACGAGGTTAATAAAGGGCTTCTGCAGCGCCTTGTTCTGGGCCTGGCTCCCAGATCCTGGGTGCTCTCGGTCGTGCTGAGCTGGGTCAGTGCTCAGCACCAGGCAGGATGTTCCACGTGCGGGAAAAGCCTCCATCCCTCCACATCAGCCGGGCAGCAGCTGCTGAGCTTGTCAGAGACACCAAGCTGCTTAGAATCCTGAAATCCTGGAATGGTTTGGCTTGGAAGGGACTGTTAACCCTAACCCTAACCCTGGATCCTTCTCTTCTCCAGGTGAACACCCCCAGATCTCCCAGCCTGGCTCCAGAGCAGAGGGACTCCAGCCTCAAAGCATCTCCATGGCCTCCTCTGGACTCTCCAACTATTTAAAATATAATAAATCAGCTCTCTTTAGAAAGACTTTATTCCTGATGCTCTTCATCAGGGGATTTGGTATTTGTTAAGACACCTTGCCATAGACTTTAACAATAACCTCAGAGATGAATCTCTGTTTTCTGAGTGCTTTGAATGGTACTTGGTGAGTCCAAAAGAAGATATTGTTGATTGATACATTATTCTCAGGCTTGAATCCTTGATTTCTGCAAATCTTCTCCTTCTCCATGTGCATTTGCCCAGCCTTTCAGATGAATGCCTGAGTACAATGGCTGGATCTTATTTTGCAGTGGGTGGCTCAGCAGGAAAATTCATATGGAGCAGAGAGAACCCTGGGATCCTCCCTCTTCCAACCCCCAGCATTAGTGTGCCAGTGTCCAGAAGACTTGTCCCTGTGTTACCCATCCCTGCCACTGCCCTTGACACGAGGGACAAGAGCACCCAAAGCAGACCTTGGAGTTGTGTGTGTTGTCCCTCGTGTACAACCACAGGTGGGATGTGACCCCGAGCTCGGCTGGATGCTGGATGTGCCCCAGCCCATCCCACCGGCTCATCCTTCCCCTTCCAGCCTCCCAGCTCTTCCCCCGGCCTGTCCCTCTGGTCCCCCAGGGGCTCCACCCCTCCCTGGCTGCCGCGGGCAGGGCTGAGGTGAGGATGTGGGGCCCCGAAGGGATCCTCCCTTTTGGATGCAGCCGACGTTGTCCCTCTGGAAGCTCACAAAGGATCAGTGTGGAAAGGAACTGATCTCAGATCCCCGGGGAGAAGGTGTTCTGGAGGCAGAGGATTGCTGTGCTGCCCTTGTCAGATGGCTGCATCCTCACCTCTGCAGCTCTGCCTCGGAGAGATGGCAATTCACGGGGTGCTTTGCATCCTTTCCCTTTCAAATCCCTGTAAAGGAAGCTCCGCTTTTTGAAGCATTGCTCTTTTCCTTCTCTTCCTTTTCAGGGACGAGGAGCTTTGCTCGGAGGCTCGTGCTTTGCGGATGCTCAGGGGGAAACGGCAGATTTGGCACTTCCCAAGAGCTGCGTTTGCAGCCGCGCTGTGTGATCCTCCATTTAAACCAGAGGCAGCAGCTCAAAGCACCTCCCAGGCTGGCAGGGAAGAGCTGTGTAAGATGGAAGGATACAGGGAAGTGTCTTTAAGGGATCACAGCTTATCAGGGAGAACAGTAGGTTCCTTGGCTGGGGAGGTGCCTTGATGTCGGGTTACGGAGCACGACCTTCCCCCAGGCGCCTGTCCCGGGGATGGCACAGTGCGAGCACGTGGGGGAGGCAACTCAGAAAGAGAGACACAAATTGTGGCAGAAGCCAGAACTCGCAGTGTTCTCTGTTCTTCCTCAGCCAGATATTTCTCTTCCTCCTCTTCCTCCTCCTCCTCCTGCCCATAGCTGGGGGGGTGCCCCCCTGGGCGCACATGTGGTGCTGTCCTGGGCACATGTGGCCTTTTGGGGGGAAACAGAGTGAGGTTGTCCTCGTGTCAGGTGAGGTCTTCTCACCTCTTACGTTATTTTTGTGCTGAAAGGAGTCCGGGGGTGTCACCAGGGTGTCTCCAAAGGTCTCTGTTTGGGACAGGGATGGGCCAATCCTGGCTGAACCTTGGGCCATGTCCCCTCCCCACACTGGGACTGGGGGCAGAGGGCCTGCACCCAGTGCCACCTCCAGCAGATCAGGCTCACCCTGCTCTCACTGGCTCAAGGGTGCAGGGTGAAGAGGTGCAGGCTGTATGTGCACAAGTTTCCATCCCAATTTTTCCACACACCTGGTGTGTGCAGCGCTGTTCTGGCTGCCTGTGGTCCTCTCCATTGCTCCAGATCCCTGGGAGAGAAGAACAGCCTGGAGCATTGTTGGTTTTCCTCCCTTTTTACGTCCTGGGAGAGATTTGTCTGTACACTGTGCTTGATTGAAGTGGACTTTTATCTTCCTGCTTATTTTCCTGTCTGCAAACCCCCTCGGTAAACCTCCCGTGCCGGGGAAAACCTCCAGCCACAAAACCCCAAACGCGCCCCCGCCGCTCGGAGCCCGGGTGGCTCGGAGGGGCACAGGGCTGGCTGGGGGTTGATGCAGCCTGGCAGCCCCTCCGTGGCTGTTGTGGGCACCTCGGGCTGCCCTTCCCACAGCGGGGGGGATGAGTTACAGCCCCTCTGGAACAAACCACACGCCCGATGCCTCTTGCGCAACGTCCCCCCCCCCCGAACGAATTAGAGCAGCTCCCAGCCCAGCCCGGGAGTGTCCCGCTCCAAACACATGTTGCTGCCTGATCCTGCCCCAGGGGCCCGGCGCTGTGCCCGGCTCTCGTGGGAGCTCGGCATTAACGAGGCCCTGTAATTCCAGGCCGCTTCATTAGGAGCACTCAGGAAAGGTCTGACGGCTCCATGTCGTGAGAAGCTCCCTGCCTGATGTTTGCGCTGCTGTCCAGACTCTCTGTTGCACTTTTACACTCAGTGGTATTTCTCTCATGATTTCCAATATTAAAAAAATAAAAAAAAACCAACCAAAAAAAAAAAACAACACAGAGAATGTGAAAACCAGCCTCAGTCGGGTTTAATTAGTTTATATGTTGGAAGAACAAAGAGCTCTGAGGTGCTGAGGACCGCAGCAAATTAAAGCCTTGCTCGCTGTGGTGGGGAGATGGTGAATGGGATGTGCCAGGATGCTCTTTGCCTGCACCCTTGGGTGTTTCCACCCTACTCTCCTCCTACCTCTGCTGCAGCTGCTGTAAGGTGCCCTTATACCCCCCGTTACTGGCTTTTGACTGGGAACTAGAGCAGGATCCTTTTGTGCCCATGACCTGCCTGATGGGATGGTGGGGGACCCAAGGATTGCTCTGTGCTGGGAAGCTTTTCCGAGGAGACAGGCTTGGGAAGCTCTTGGAAAAAGGCTGCAAGAATGCAGCTCCTTGGTACTTTTTGAGGCTATAAGGAAATTTAAATACTGCCAGGAGGTTGTGCCCACATGAAGGGAAATAAACCCAGTTTTCCATGTGCTTTGGTCCAAAGAGCAGCGAGCATCCAGCACAGACTCCACTTTGCTGGAGAAGGATGTCTTCTACGAGGGTGGTTTGACTTCAGAGGCGTATGCACAAGAATGATGAATATTTCCCATTATTAAATCCAGTTTTATTTGCTTATAACTCTGCAGTTCGCTCGGGGGAAAAGCTTTCTGTGGGCAACGTCTGCTTTAGGTTGAAACTTTGTATTTGGGAAGTTTTGGCGAAAACAATCCGACCACATCTGAGAGCACTGGGAGGGAAGCAGGCTGCTTTGACATGCTTAAAAGCCAAATCAAAGTCATGCAGGAGCCCTGCTGACACGCTGGGCTGCACAGACAGAGCAGGGGCTCCGAGCTGGGAACTGGTAGGATGGGGGAGCCCAGCTCTCTGACCCACGAGGCTCTGGGGACTGGACACGTCCCAGTGCAGGACACAGGCTGAGCTGGGCGTTCCCTGCTGCTGGGGCTGGAGGGGCAGCCAGGGCATCACCCCTCAGTGCTCAGGGGAGGGGTCCTGAAGGGAGGAAGAGAGGAAAACAAGTGGAAGGCAGGAAGCTGCAGAGGGGCAGGGAGCGGTCCTGGGTGCTCCAGGAGCAGCACTTTGGGAGCCTAACTCCTCCATCCTTCCCACAAGGCTCCTAGAGGAAAGTACAATATCCTTGTCCTGCTCAGAGGGTGCTGGGCCTGCCCTGCCACCCCTGTGCCAGGGACAGCAGGGTTAGCATGGGCTGTGTCACAGGAGGAGAGCAGAGATCTGCTGTTCCTTGCTGTAGGGTTGTTTGTGTTGGCCCACTTGCTCTGTCCCACTCTGCAGTGGGGGAAAGTGGGATTTCATAGGCTGTAAACTGGCTCCTGAGCTCAGGCTGCTGGGCTGAGTAACTCCCATCCAGGGTATCCATTGGATCCTTCACCTGCTAAACAGTCACCTTGGGCCTGTAGCATCGTTAACACCAAGAGCCATCTGAGCTAAAACATGCCTGGGAAAGAGCAGAGCATCCCCAAGGCCATCAGCAAGGCTGATGTGCAGCAGGATGGACCATGCTCTGCCAGCACTGCTGCTCCTTGCACTGAGCAGCTCAAATGGGGTTTGGTGGCTTCATCCCATCCTTTCCTCTGGGGGTTTGGGGACTCTGCCACAGCCTCTTTGAGCTGGCAGCATCTCAGGACCAGCTTCACTGCTCTCCTGCATCTCTGCTGGCCACAGGCCCAGATCCTGTCCCTGGGAATGAAACTCTGGTGTTGCTGCTGGCCAAGAGATCTGGGGATCTGCAGTGGAAGCACTTCCCAGCTGCAAATACCTGATGGGGAGTTGAGGGTGGAGATGTTCAGGCTGCATCTAAACTGAAGTGTATCACCGACACTGACTTTATTTCATCAGTCCCAAAATATTTTTCCTCCCTCTGCAGTAGGAGAAAAGCCCTTTCCCCTTCAATCTGGGCTGGGCTCTTCTGGGCTGACTCTGAGCTGTGACACTGCCATCCATCTGAGGGGCTCATGGAATGAGAACCCATTTTTGTGGAGATATTTAAATGGAAATCTGGCAGGGTTATTAAGGCGAGAGCAGTGAATTTATTCTGGTCATTTATTATTGATAGGTAACATGACACTATTTTAATAATGTTCTCTGATCCTGCTGCAGCACAGCGGGGTGGGGATGGAGCAACCTCAGGAGGAAACCAAATCTCCTTTCCATGTTGCTGCAACATGCTGGTTCATCTGAGAGCATGGCTGATCCTTGGTGTTGTTCCTTCCAGCTGCCCAGGTTGGTCTGGACCATGGAGTGAGCAGGGGGGTGAGTGGCAGAGAGGGTGCTGCACACAGAGAACCTGGAATGCTTTGGGTGGGAAGGAACCTTAAAGCTCGTGCCATTCCACCCCCTGCCATGGGCAGGGATCCTTCCACTAGACCAGGTTGCCCCAAGTGCCATCCAGCCTTGTTCCCTGGAGAAGGAAGTTATCCTTAACGCTCTCCAGGGACCTCCTGCATGGCTCATGTCCTGCCGTGCTGTCCCTCCGGCGGAGGCTGGAGGAGCAGGGCTTGTGAACGTGCCCCTTCCTGTCTTGCCAAGGGCTGGGAGGCACCGGGTGTGACCCCGGGGCTCTGCAGGGGCTTCCTGCCTGCAGTCACTGCCTGCAGAGGGCCCTGGCACAGCCACAGCCGGGGTTTGTCCGGGAACAGGCGGATGGTCCCCTGGGCTGCCAGTCTCGCATGGGCGAGGGGCTGTGCACAGCCCCCAGGGCACAGGAAGGAGGAGGTGCCTGGGCTGTTCCCACACAAAGCTGCAGGAGACCCCAGCCCTGCCCGAGCTGCACTAATCAACTTGTTAATCCTCCTTGAAATCGTCAAACCCTGGATCTGCACAAGGGACCCCTGGTCCCTGCAGAACGTGGTGCTGGGCTTGGCTGGTCCCTCTGGGCACCGAGCCCTGGCTCCAGCAGTTCCTGCAGGCAGCGTGGGCAGGGAGGAGGCTTTGGCAAAGCCCCAGCGAGGCCTCATTTGTCCCAGGGACTTGCCTCTCCTCCCACTTTGTGGCTGCTTTGCCATTGTCCCTGTGAATGAGCCATGGCCCTTGAAGAGCATCTGCTGCTCAGCCCTTCTCCCCGGGCTTCCTGCTGGAGTGGGACCCTGCTGCTCCTGAGGGATCCATCCGAGAGCCCGTTTTCTGTTAGGTCCACGTGGCAGCCGACCCTGCCGGGGTGCAGGGGGTCCTGTGAGGCTGCAGGGCATCCTGTCAGGGTACAGTGGGATGCTGCAGGCACAGGGAGTCCCAGCACCCACAGAGCTTCACCCCATCTGCCCTGCCAGAGCCCAGTCCTAGTCTGCTGTGTGAGGAGCGGCTCTCACCCCCCTGCCAGCCTGGCCAGGTGCCCCACAGGTGTGTGCTTCGGGGGCAAACTCCTTTTACTCTGAGCAGTGATACCCCCAGGACACTCCAAGCTGTTTATTCCAACCCGGAGCCACAGGGTTGCCGTGCAGCTCCACGTGGAGTTTGCTCTGGGTTATGATGTACAGAGGTCTGGAAATGAAAGGGAATATTTTGCCTTTGAAAAGGAGAGGAGTCGTGTCTGCTGTGTTAAATTCAGAGACCTGGATGTGGGGGGAAAAAAAGTGTGCTGGTGTGATGAAAAGCTTCCCAGGAGTTCATCCCAAGTAATTGGGCTGGGAGCTCTTGCCTTGTGTGGAATCACGATGTTGGGCATGGAGGGAACACATGAGCAGAGGGACACAGAGTGACACAGCCCGGGCTGGTGGTTGAACGCTGTCCCCAAATCCCAGAATGGGCCATTTAGAAATTAAAGAGATGCTGTTAATCTGAGTTGGAAATAAAACAGGACACACACGAGCTCGTCTGGTTGGTCTGGACTGCTGCTGGTGTCAGCTTCAATTGGAATAAACAAGTGTTGCTCGACTGTTCCTGGCTCCTGGAAGGCAGAGCATTGCTGGGAGCGAGAGGCTGCGCCGCTCCCAGATGAGAAGCACTTGCCCAATTCCTGCTCATTTTTAAACACAGGCGGTTGTGAAACCGAGAGGGTACTCAGGGGTGCTCATTACCACTTCTGCCTTGCAAGAGTTTTCCTCCAGCGCCCGTAAAAACACTCCTCGCTCTCACGAGAGAGACTCCACATCAAATATTCAAGGCAGATTACACCGAGAGCCACACAGGAGAAGGGGGGAGGAGGAAAAAACCTCTAAACTGTTCAGTTGCTTTAATAAAAGAGCCAAAAAGGTTAAGAAAGGGAGGTGGGAGGGAGGGGAGAGGCTCCCTGTTGCTCCTGGGGCAGCGCTGCTGGCAGCGAATGCCAGCACAGCCTGGGTTTGAAGTGGGTGCTGCTCCTGCTGAGCCAACTCGAGGCACAGGTTATATCACCTGCAGCCAGGAGCAACATCCTCGGCAGGGATAACGTGCACGTGGCTGCTCCAGAAACTCCGTGCAGTGCTGCTTTAATAAAAAAGGAATGAATGGGTGGTGAGTATTCCTGCCCCGGAGCACTTGATGGCCTGGTGGAAATGGGTTGGTTTGTGCTTGGTCTACACAGAGGGAGCTCAGCTATTGCTGCTGCTGCTCTGCGGAGGTTTTTGGGTGGAAAAAGGCTGGATTTGGGTGTCTGGATGGGCTGTGAGTGTCCAGCTGGGCTGTGACCACCCACCCAGGCTGTCTGTGTCCAGCCCAGCTCTGTGCGACCAACCCTGTTCTGTGTGTCCAGCCTGGCTCTATGTCCAGCCTGGCTCTGTCTGTGTGTCCAGCCTGGCTGTGTCTGTGTGTCCAGCTTGGCTCTGTCTGTGTGTCCAGCCTGGCTGTGTCTGTGTGTCCAGCCTGGCTGTGTCTATGTCCAGCCTGGCTGTGTCTGTGTGTCCAGCCTGGCTCTATGTCCAGCCTGGCTGTGTCTGTGTGTCCAGCCTGGCTCTGTGTCCAGCCTGGCTGTGTCTATGTCCAGCCTGGCTGTGTCTGTGTGTCCAGCCTGGCTGTTTGTGTCCAGCCCAGTCCCCTGTGCCCAGCCCAGCTCTGTGTGCCCAGTTGGGAGTGGAGCAGAGCCACTCTCTGTGGTGGCAGAGACGTGGCTCTGCCTGGCATTCCGGGTGTTCTCCTGGGGCTGTAGTGCCGCAGTAAAACATTCCAAACCTGTCAAAGCTCCTGGGAGCACGATTTTGCTCCCCAGATAACATCTCCCCCCAAAACACGCTTTGCTGTTTCTCTCTCATGTTTTTGCACCATGTAATTACTTCTCCCCTCCTAATCGTGCTGCCAAGCGTTACCCCGGCTCCCAGGGAGGAGATGCCGCGTGTGTGAACCCCGTGCCAGCTTTTGGGGAGGTTGTGCCCTCCTGGCTGACGGGGGAGGGGAGCGGGTGCGTGCCCGGGGGTGTGCGGGGGCACTTGGCTCCTGTCACTGAGCAACACCCGAGGGTTGTTTTCCCTTCTTGCACAGCCTGGAGGAGGGTGTGTGGTGCTTGTGTGGTCTCTGAGCCTTTCCCACAACCACCATGTGCTATTAGAGGATGGTTTGTTGTGCCAGTGCCCGAGCCCGGGATGCCTGTGATGCCCAGAGCCACCCAAAGCCTCTCCAGTGCCGCCCCGCTCTGTCTGTCCCACTGCAGGGAGGTCTCCCGGGGGCAAAGCCCCGACCCTCCCGTGCTGAGGTGGTTTGGAGGCGGTGGTGAAGCGGTTGTGCTCCCCCACAAACAGCCCCAGGGAGTCACTTTGCCCCACGGCGTCGCCCGATGGGGGACAGGGGTGGCCCGGGGGATGGGCGTGTGATGCCAGGGCTGTTTTCTGTGCGTGTTTGCTGTCACACCAGTGCTGCACAGAGGGCACCCCGGGGACCTCAGTGCCCTTCCCACGGTGCTCAGCCTCCCTGCGGGGTCGCAGCCTCTTAATTGCCGGGGATTTTCTTTCCCCTCCGCAGTGCCTCGTTGCTGGCTCCCTCCACGCTGGCAGCACCTGTAGCGCTCTGCAGAGGAGCCCGTGAGTCACGAGCCACCCACGACGAGTGTTTATTACCCACAGGGGAGAAGCACCCGCCTTTCAAAGCTGCATTCCTGGAGCCTCCTCCCTCCCAGCCCCACACCGGGGGGGTGCAGGGTCCGGCTCTGCCCGTGATGGGGGGTACCAGGGCTTGGTGTGGCACCCAGAGCAGGTGTGATCCCTGTGCCACTGCCTGGCACGGCCGGTGCTCCACAGCCATTGCTCCCTGGCGCTGCCTGGACATGGGGATGCCATGGACAAAAGGACCTGGGAAGGGTCTTGGATCGAGATGACCTTTGGGGTTCCTTCCAACCCAAACCAGTCAGTGATTCCATGGTTTTCCAGCACCTCTTTCCCCTCCCAGCCAGGGATCAGCACTGAGATCAGCTCACGGGGTCCCTGTCCCAGCTGGCACGGAGCAGCTCCATGGCAGGGCACAGCAGCAGGGGGTGGCACACGCGGTCCTGAGGAGCACCCTGGGCTGCTGTGGTTTGGTGCTCACAAGCAAATGGATTTGTGGCTTCAGTGGATTGACTCAGAGCTGAAGTGTCACTCGGCAAGTGCAGCAGAGCTCCCGCCCCCAGAGCCGCTCCCCAAGTCTCCCCTTCAGCAAATGACACATCACAAGTGACAGTTTAGGCAGGATGTGGCCGTGGTTTCTTTTTCTTTTCTGGGTTTTTCTCTTTTTCCTCCTTTTGAGTGGTACTTTTTTTCCCCTCAAACTGAGATCCTGTCGAATGAAAACGAGCCTCTGTGGCCGGGCGGGTGGCAGTGCCACTCTGGCTGCAGGTGGGATGGGAGTGGTCCCTGCCTCTGGAGCAGCAGGTCCCCTTCTCCCCTCTGCTGCCAACCCCCAGTGCTGAGCTCGGGGAATGGGGACAGGGTGCTCTGCTCCCCAGGACTGCAGGGGGGGAGGTGACCTGGGCTGTGGCTGCTCCAGGGCTCTCTGGGGTTTCTGTTGAGTAATTTGAGGAACCTGTCTGGGTGCTGAGGCAGCTCCATGTCCCAGCTGGGTCCTGGGCCCTCAGTCCTGCCTCTTGTGTCTGACTGGAACCTGTGGCCGTGGCCTTGTCAGTGCTGGGGGGGTGGTTGGACTCGATGATTTCAGCAGATGGGATGTGGGCTTTCTGTCTGCTGGGGAGGTTTTCTGGGAGGGGAACAGGGCAGGCAGAGGACAGGGAGGGAGAGCAGAGCAGCAGCAGTGGGGCAGCAGTTCACTGAACCCCCACAGGCACAGCGAGGTGCTGCAAACTCCCATTTCCAGTGCAAGTGCTTCTCCTCTGCTGGTGCCATTCCTTGGGCTCAGTCACGTCCTGCACCCAAAGTCAGATACATTCAGGGCTCAGACGTCCCTGAGCTCCTCCAACCTTCCCAGCTCTGTCTGCAGGGCTGTAAAACCTTGTTTCCCTAAAAAAAAGACAGGCTGAGAGAGCTGGGAACGTCCACCTGGAAAAGAGAAGGATTGAAGGAGATCATAGAGCCCCTTCCAGAGCCTCAAGGGGCTCCAGGAGAGCTGGGGAGGGACTGGGGACAAGGGATTGAAGGACAGGACACAGGGAATGGGTCCCCACTGCCAGAAGGCAGGAGAGATGGGATAGTGGGAACAAATTCTCCCCCATGAGGGTGGTGAGGCCCTGGCACAGGTACCCAATGCTGGTACTGGCTGTGCAGAGCAAAGCAGGGGCACTCGGCCCTGGGGCTCAGCTCTGGGCACCTCCAGATCACCAAACCCCTTGGTCTCCTCCAAAGGTCTGTGTCAAAAGGTTGCTGGTGCAGGTATTTCTTGGGATGGTTTTTTATTCTTGTGGTCTTGCTCCTGGTGGAAATTACTCAGCTTTCCAGAGCACAAACCTCAAGCCACATTTGTGAGCAGGCTCATCACTGCCACCATTCCATAAACCACTTCCTCCCAGGTTCCTGGCAGCTGGTCCCAGTGGGCAGTTGAAGGGCAGGGGCATGGCTGGCACTGATGAGCTGGGCATCCCCAGCCAGGCTTTGCTCCAGCAGCAGCCCAGCAAAAGGGGGGGCTGGCAGGACAGGGGGCATGGGGCAAAGTGTGGGAGAGGAGACAGCACAGAAGGGTGAGGGGTTATGGCTCCACTGGGCACTGTGGGCAGACGTGGGGAATCCCCAAGCCACACCCTCACAAGCCTCATCTCACTGGGAGTTTGGTCAGATCAGCCCCAGTCCAGCACTGGGATAACCACAGATCCCACTCCTGCTCCATTAGCAGCCCAGGCACACACGGTCCCACATGGAATCACACAACCCCAGAATGGTTTGAGCTGGAAGGGATCTTAAAGCTCAACCAGTTCCACCCTCTGCCACGGGCAGGGACACTCCCACTCTCCCACGTTGCTCCAAGTCCTGCCCAACCTGGCCTTGGACACTTCCAGGGATGGGGCAGCCACAGCTTCTCTGGGCACCCTGTGCCAGAGCCTCACCTCCCCCAATATCCAGCTTTGCCATGAACAGAGCATTTAAAAAAGGCAGATACTTTCTGGGATGTTGTTTTTCCTGGAGGTACCGCAGAGAAGGGGGACGTATAAAGGAACTCTGCAAAGCCCCCACTTACACCTTCCCAAACCACAGCCCCCACAACAGATTTGTCCCTGCTAATTTCTTTCCTCGATGCAATTTCTTTCCTTGGGTGGCAGGATGCAATTTGTGTTGGAGTTTGGCTTTCCAGTGAAACTCTTGGCTTGTCACTCTCAAGGCACAACATGCTCCTTAAATAGCAGGCTAAATTTCTCCACCTAGCCTTAAAAAATGAAAGAATCCTCTGCCAAATGAAAGGACATATTCCAGTATTCTTTGTTGTTGCAACAAATTGGGTGGATACTGTCAGACTTCTGTATTCTGGGAATACTTCCAGAGCCTCTTTTTGTGTGCAAGTCGGTTACCATGTAATTGTCAACTTAAATTGCAGTGTTGGATAACTGAGCTTGGGCTGTGAGATAATCTGCCTGTCTGGGCTCTGCTCCCCCTGCGAGCGAGGAGAGGGGTCTGCAGAGCCCGGGGGTCCTGCCCTGATGTGGCCTGGGGGGTATTTCTGGCGGCCCCGTGGCCGACACATCCCTGCCCGTGCCAGGAGCATGGGCACGGAGTCATTAAGTTTGGAAAAGCCCTCCAAGGTCGTGAGTCCAACCTGCGAGTGGTCCCCGCCTTGTCACCAGCCCAGGGCACTGAGTGCCATGTCCCTGGACATCCTGGGGACTCCAGAGCTCCCTGGGCAGCCCCTGCCGTGGTCGTGCCCGCGTGGGTCGTGCTGGGGGCAGGGGGATGATGGGCTGTCCCCTCCCTGCCGCTGCCTCCGGGCCCCGCCGGCTGCGGAGATGAAACGCTGCTGCTTTCGCTGCGATGGGAATCGTCTTCGCCCTCTTCCTTCCCCTTTCAAATTGGCAGCTCGTTTTGTTGTGTTTGTTTTAGCCCGAATCCCAATGACAATTAGCGCTGGAAGGCTAGATTAAGCTGTTTTTGCTTGTTTTCTTTTTCACTTTGATTTCCACCTCCTCCAAATTCTTAATCCTACTGAATATTTCATCTCTTGTAAGCCCATCAATTGAAAGTCTCCCAGCGGGACGTGCAGGACCAGCGCTGTTACAGCTGCTTTGCTTGAGCTGCTGCTCTCAGCCCTGGGTTCCTTGTGCAATGTGTCTGAGACGAGAAACCCACAGCATCCGCTCAGGAGAACTGCCGAGCGATTTGGGAACTGGGCTGGGCACCGAGGGAGAACTTCAGGCAGGGCTCGATGAGAAAGCAGAGCTCCCCTCCTTCCCACCTCGTGCCTCCTCCCACCACAGGCAGCTTTGGCAGGTGGGAAACCCCTCGCGTGGCCACAGGTGGGAGATCCCACCGTAAATGTGGGAAATTTTCGCTGCGGAGGGTGGGTGTGGTGGTCACCCCGTGCGAAGGGGGTGTGCTGAGGTGATGATGGGGGATGATCCTGGAGAATAATGGAATAGCCTGGCTTGGAAGGGACCCACCAGGATCAGCCAGTGCAGCAATCCCACCCTGTCCCCGAGAGGATCATCCAAACCCTCCTGGAGCTCTGGCAGCCCTGGGGCCGTGGTCAAACCCTGGGGAGCCTGGGCAGTGCCCAACCATCCTCTGGGGGAAGAACCTTCTCCTCATATCCAACTTAACCCTGCCCTGACTCAGCTTCCTGCTGTTCCCTTGGCTCCTGCCCGTCTCTTTGTGGTTCCCCTTCAAAAACTGCACTTCTGCCTTTTTTTTCTGGGGATGCTCTGGGACTTTAGTGTTGCCTTACACTTACACTGTTGACAAAAAAACCCCTTTCAGATAGGGAACTGTTTTTTTCTCCCTGTCAAAATGTCATTTTCCAGCTTGAACCTCTCCAGGCCAGCTCTGTGCAGGGCTCTCCATCGAGACATGCTCCTGCTTCTGCTGCTTCCTCCTGCCTGGAAAGGAAAGCTGGGGAGAAGGTGTTGGCTCAGCCTGTACTGAAGGCTTTGTGTCAGCCTCCAAGGGGATTACATTGCAGCGGGGTGTCTGCTGTTGGTGGCAATGCCTTTTACCACCCAAATCCCCACTTTATCCCCGTCGTTCTGCAGGGCTGTGTCTCCAGGAGGACTCTGGCTGCTCGCACGGCCGGCTGCCTCTGACACGAAGCAGTGCTGCAGCAGCTCTGCCAGCGGGTCCTTTGATGCCTGCAAAGCTTCAGTGCTCTTCACCTGCTCTACGTGCTCCTTCTCGAGAGCCCCAAAGTGTCTGCAGCCTGGATGGGAAGAGCATTCCCTGCCAGCAGCCGGCTCCAGGAGCCTCTGCCAAGGGAGCTGCGGTGGCATATGTTCCCTCTCAGAGCAAGGTTACACTCTTGACTCATTAGAAGTTCCTTTCCTCGTTTTGGGGCATATGCAGGAGATCCCGGTGCCAAGCTGGCAGGGAGGGCTCGGAGAGGCTCCGGAGGAAGTTTGCTCTTGCACTTCTGTCCTCAATTATTGCGTTTTGGAAGCAGCACAAAGCCAGCCCTGAGTGAACGCCGGCATCCAGCTCCCCACGGGGGTTCCTCCCGGCCCAGGGACCGCTCCCAGTTATCCCAGCACAGGGAGCAGGTGTTGGCTCCTGGTGGGGTGGGATGGGGTGGGATGGGGTGGACAGAGGGTCGGGCAGCCCCAGGGATGGGGTGCAGCTACTCCCGTGGCCAGAGGCGGGGGCAGGCAGCCCCGATCGCTGCGGAGCTCCACCAGCCCCGGGGAATTCAGCACATTCCTAAATAATGGGTCTGGTGGTTTTGCAGGATCTGTAGCCCATACTAATGGCTCGTTGCTGAACCATAAGTGGTTGTGTTATACTTTGGATTTATTGGAGGGCAAGGGATTAATTTCCTGAAATATATGGTCATGATGTTGAGGTTAAATTAAGATCTCATTCAAAAGGATTCTTTTTATTATATTTAATTTGTAACCCCTTTTCTGTAGCCATTTTACAGCTATTCCTCCCCCTCCCTTCAATGTTCAGTGTCATGTTTCCAGGAAGAATCTTATTTCATGCAGACTAAGAGCATTTTTCAGTATAACCTTTTACAGTTCCTCACCGTTTGAGTTCCTCCAGTCTCGGTTGTTTATCCACAACAAGGTCTTAAATCCTCTCTTAGAAAATAAAGATGTTGATGCAAAAGCAACAAGAGCTTCTGGCAGAGCTCAAATCCATCCGTTCTCTCCTCCTTCCCCACATGCCACCCCCTTCAATCTGCTGGAACTAAAAGCCCTTTTACTTCAGCGCTTGAGCACTTTGATAAAATGCATGTTGAGTAAATCTTACATGACATTTTTACTCTGGGAGAGATGTATATAAAGTTGAGCTGGCTTGGTGCTGGCCTCGCTTCGCCTTTCTCAATGATGCCATTATTAAACTGATAAATTAACTGTGGAAATCAGTGCTACGAGGTGCTGGAGGTGAGTTGGGAAGGGGACGAGGCAGTCGGGAATGACAAGCGCCTGGAGAAGAGAGAGACCTCAGAGCCCCTTCCCGCACCTAAAGGGGCTCCAGAAGAGCTGGAGAGGGACTGGGGACAAGGGCTGGAGGGACAGGAGAAGGACCAGCATCCCCAGTGTGGGGTCCCCCCCCCCCTCCTCCTGCAGCACCAGCCCCATCCAGCACAAAATCCCCATCCCAGCCCGGCCAAGTGCTGCCCGTGCTCCCGGCAGCTCCTCACCCCGAGCTGTCAGCTCCGTCTTCTGCCGGGATTTTCTTTTTTATTTTTCCCTCCTCCCCCCCTGTCCCCCCCAGAAGTGCTGATGGACAACTTGAGTAACCGTATCTGCTTGTTACAGGACATCTTGAGGCTGATTGCGGAGGTCAGGACTCAACTGGAAAGACCGCAGCGGGTTGCTGACTGGCATCCACGGTCCAGATAAGATAAAAACAACTGATGACAGCAGGGAAGTGAAACAGTCATCTCAGCACTTGGATTAGTGCCCGGCAAAGAGGAAGGGAAAAAAAACCGAGGAGGGCCGATGGGGAGGGGAAGGGGGTGGAATATGTATTAGAATAGAAACTCTGGAAAAAGCTATCAGGAGGCAGCAGATTTGGGTGTTAAATATTTATGAATTAGCGGCACTTGTCGGGTTCTCTGTGAGCCGAGAGTTTCCAGGATGGGAGGGTTGTGTGGCTGCAATCCCGCCGTGCCTGCGATAGTGGTGTGGTGGGGAAAGGGAGGGATGGAGCGGTGGGGAAAGGGAGGGATGGAGTGGTGGGGAAAGGGAGGGATGGAGATATGGGGAAAGGAAAGGATGGAGTGGTGGGGAAAGGAGGGGATGGAGAGGGGTGGGAAAGGAAAGGATG
>VXBA01006005.1:0-18959 GCA_013399895.1 Serilophus lunatus
TAGTTATTCTGTGATTCTGTAAAAGGGGCTTCCCAGTCAGTGGGCAACAGATCCTCTCTCATGCCTCAATGTCTCTGGCACCACATTCCTGTGCAGCTGATGGAGGAATGAGGAAATCCCACCTGAAACTCTTACTTAGGGTGGAGATTTAACTCACCGATCTTTAGTTGTTCATGGCATGAGGGAAGGCTGATGACTTTGGAAAACAAAACATAGAATTAAAAAATATAAAAAATTAAAAAGCGACAAGTTGTCATATATTTAAAAACCTGAGAACATGGTTGTCTGGAAATTAAGAGAAATGGGAAATAAGGAGATATATCTGAAACTCTGGACTTGTTTTAATGAATACAACCTCGGATTTTCAAAGAGCCCACCCTCTTCTAAATATAGCATTTCCTCTGTTATCAGGCATTATTCCTTCGTATTCAGTGGAAAGATGAGCTTAAACATTACCTTCTTAGAGGATAAGTGAGAAGTCCAGGAGCCTTTGCCAAATCCCAGATAGACTTGTATGCCTCTGGAAAGATAATAAGCAGTCTAGAAAAAATCAGTAGAAGGAATTCTGATAACAATTACCACATTATTCCTAAAATGGATTTTCTTTGAAGTTTTAAGTTCGGTTTTTCCCCTAGGTTTATGTTATCTTCCCCATCTGAAAATTCATCCCTTTATTTGAAAATAGGTTATTTCAACTTGAGGCCACACTGAGCTCCAAGTTCTTTGTGTTGACGCATTCACAGAAATTAGTAGAGCGTGATGTAGGCAAAGTCTTCCACACGAATGCTTTTGGCCTTACTGATCTAGAGCATTTCTGCTTTACACCATTAAGTACATTTATGCTTTGCTTTTCTTTAAAATCCCTAAGTTTGATTTCTATTCCTTAGAGTAAAATGTGAATATTACAGTTGTTTTCTGTAACTTTAAACTATACCACTTCAGTTAATGTTTATGTACTGATTTGAGAATTGTAGTTGAACAGGGCTGGGCAAATGCAACATGTCAATTTATTTGTATTTGTTTTATTAAAGGGTTTTGGCCTATGCCACTTCTGCAATGGATGTAAGAGAGTGCTAAAAAAAAAGATACCAGCCAATCTGCAAAGAGTTCTTTTATCTGCAACAGAAAATACAAGAAAACTTGTGATACAAAGAGGAGCTTTCAGCATGAGAACACAAAAAGGAGAATGTACACTTACAATGGTAGGTGGAATTAGGGGAAAAAAAGGCATTATTTTAGTGATTTTTGCTGCTCTTAAATTCTTGGCTGCTGATGTTTATGTATACCCTGCAAAATCAGAACTCTGAAGATGTATTGATGAAGATCTTTGAACTTACATGTCAGCTCTGTGTGTTGTGTTAATTTAATCAATTTTAGGCACAGTATACTAGGCTAGACAGACTCTCTTTGGTGAAGACAGTACACACTAAAAGAAAAGCCTAATAACTGTAAATTGGAGGAGTCATCCTCTCCTTCTGCTTCTTCCTGAAACAGGCCTGAAGAGCAGAAACAGGATTTTTCTGCAAGTCTTATTTCCAGTGCTGCTTATTTCAAAGTCTGGCCAAAAAAAAAAAAAAAGCTAAGAACTGCAAGGTATTCCTCACATATTGAAGAAATAAGAACAAATACAAAGGGAAAAAAATGGATACAACAACTTTATTCTGGGGATTTGAGGGTCAGAAGTAGTTTTTGAGTGGAGGTATATGCAGCTGTGCATCTGATAATTGTCTTGTGCTATATGAGGCTATTAGAAATTATTGGAAATGAGAAAGTATTGGAGAAACTGTCACCTGGGCAGGTAAGTAAATGAGGCTGCCATGCAGAGCAGTAATGGTATAAATAAGACAGTAAGATAAAAACTGTCCACAAAGGGCTTTAAATTAAGATCAGTAGCTTGTGCCTGACTTGGAAGTCAGTGCAGTGATCCCAGAAGGTGGCCTAGTGACTGACCCAATAACAGAGGAAAATTATTTTCTGACAGCAGCTTGAATGAATACAAGCAGAACAGTTTTCATGACCAGAAAAGAGGAAGTTATTGTGTTAGAGATATAAAGTGTTAAAAGCCATACTAAGAGGTTGAGTAGCATAGACAAAAAAGCAAAACATTTTGTAAATGCATGTTATGCATGCTTTTATATGCAGTCTTGATATTAATAAGCTCATCAAACTATATAGAGAAAAGATAGATTTTCTTCTTTCACTAATGTAGAAGTGTCTGTGGAAGTAAACTCCATCCTGTAGAAGCATCCAAGGGTACAGACGGGTGATGTCATTAAAGAAGAAAATTTAAAAAAAAAAGGTGCAAAGTGGTCTTCCCTAAACATGAGGCCTAACTTGTATCTTACCCCAAGACAGAGTTTTGAAATGACATCTGGAGTATGCAATTTGTGATTAGTCAGATCTTTTTTCATATGAATCTTATACAAGTTGGGCAGCCCTGCAAAGTTGTGCTGAAATGTGCGGGGCTTTTGTCATGTAGCACTTTGGTACAAGTTAGTACCTTATGCTTCATTTAACTGACATACTTATCCAGTAAACTTGCTTAATTGGGACATCTCCTAGGGTATTGATGTAAGACCAATAGCACTTAATATACACAACAGCTACTTTACAGGTCCTTGACAGCACAGTGGCTACTGCTTACTGCCCCTGGTTATTCAGTGCTGCTTTTGTCATCTCTCTGTTACACTTTCTTGGAACTTGTCTGTACAAGGAAAATGTTCCCTGCAATTAATTTCCCAAGGGTAAAATACTAGGTGCACTAGGGAAAATAGACTGGTGATGGTGGTCACAATTTCTGCACAGATTGTTACAGTGGGTAAGATACGGTAACTTCCCCAATAATCTTGAAGGAGGACTGAAACAATTGTTTTTTAAATAAAATTTTAAAAAAAATTATAGTCAGAGGTAGTGTTAGGTAACAGTAATTTCTGTGTTCCTAAGATTCATATTGTCATTTGATTAGTTAATCGCCCATTTTCAAAAGTGTGAACATATTTTCACACTTCAACCAAGACAGTGTTAACAATGAAACTATAGATAGAAATAGAGATTAATTATCTATCCCACGTGTCTCCACACCTTGTTCTTACCAGATAAAGGGAGCCTATCTGTCTGCACACAGGTGTGATTTTTTTTTTAAACAATAATCTTGGTCAAATGAGTTCAAAGACGTATTTTCAAGTGGCAAAACCTCTTCTACAATTTTGCTGTTGACATTTTTGATCTTGTTTCATGAAATATAACTTCCAGTAAAAGGCTGTGATTCTTTTCTAAGCTTACCCACCTGAAATACATTCGCTCATAGGTGTGAGATGTGAGGAAGTTCTAAATGAGAATGTTTAGATTCAAAGAAACATTTCCTTCTTTTCATAAGGAGCATATTCTTATGGAAGCCACTGCAAAGTTGTTCAGGGCCTTATTTGCGATTACCATCTGAGATTGTCATTTACTAGAGACATGTCTTCCAGAAGAGAGAAAAACATGAAGAAGGAGTTTATAGTGTCCTTTTGTCGTGCAAGTTGAAACATTTTATGTTTATTCCCCCATAAAATTAAATGCATCCGTATGTCTGTTTAAGTATAGAAGGTCTTTACATCAGAATCTGTTCCTGTAGTGATGCATAAGGCATGTTGAACTATTTCTGTCCTCTCTTATTCATCTCTGATTCTGCTTGTTCTGGATATTAGTATCTTGCAGACCTCTGAACTTGTCAAGTCTCACCTAAATAATGTGAGACTTCCGCGGTACCTTCACAGTGCAGGCACTAGCGCAGTGTTGCCTTGGCCTCTCCCCTTCACTAGGAGAACTACAACTGGCATGTTGATTGAGTGGCAAGATCTGTGGTGGCAGTGCCTGTCCTGAGTCCTCTGTCCTGTCTCTTACCACTTCACCAAAATGGAACCTTTCCCTTCATGGGTCTGGCCTTTCCACTCATGTTTTGGGGCATTTGGAACCATCTGATCAGGGTGACTACCAAAATTTGTTGTCCTTCTAGCAATATGTCATTGAAGTAGTATATATGGAGCTGGCCAACTGCTCAAGTAGAAAAATTCCATCAAATAATAATTATGTTTGCCAGCACCACTGCATATGATTGGCAGAGTGCAAAACACTTCAGTTCCTTTTCTGAAGTCCACACACAAGAACACAATTGTTCGCTGGCTTTTATTTCCACAAAAATTCATGTTTTATCTCAACAGACTCAGATGTATCCCAAAGTTATAAACTGTGATCTACCAGATGCAAATCACTTGACAGGCAACAAGATTTTCAGATAAATAGGAGTTCAGTAGTGTAAAGGCAAGGGAAGGTTCACCAAAACAAAGCAGATTATAAATTTTCATTGTTTGGTTTACCTTGCTTACAAGAATAATTAATTTTCAGACTATTGTCAGAATGCTTTGCTGTCTGAATACATTCACAACAATTATAGGGTAACTGTCTTTGGCATTGAAGGGTTTATTTCAAAATTTATTTGAGCCACTACCAAAGATTTGGATTTTTGTTTTCTCTCCTCCAGCTCTTCATGTAGTCACAAGTTTTCCTTCTGTTTGTGGTTTTCTTTGTAAAGTTACTTAGCCATTTTCTTCTTTATCCTTTCCTATTTTTTTTTTACATGCCACACAGAGAAGGGCTAGTCCTTGTTGAAAAATCTTTAAAAGGAAAGGATTCAATGTTCATTGTGGCTTCTAGGCCACCACTGTAACCACTGTGTGGTGCAGTCTTCTAAGCATGGGAGCTGGCACGAGAACCCTCCTGCTGTCTTGCCATTAGTAGTAGCCTGGACATTTCCTAATTGCTCCTTGGTCTCGTTTTTATTTGTTGGGGGAGTGGGGGGTGGTTGTTGTGCCACAGCAGAGAACATCTCTATGGAGGATAGCCCTGAAGTTTTAAAGGTACTTTCAAATCCATTCTGTAGCATAGACAGGAGTTACAGCTCCATCCTTAGTGTCAGTTGCATCACATGTACAGAAAAAAAGAAAGAGTAAGCCATTAATAGCTGAAATGCACTACATAGTCAGTCCTGTTTGAGTGCTAGTCGTGTTTGTTCATACTCATTTTGTGTAGTAAATCCCTGCTTAGAGACACAAATCCTCTTAACTGCTAGTTGATCCTCTTAAGAATCATTGTCTCTTTCTTTACTTCTGGAAATGTTTGCTTCTCATAGGGCACACCACCCTGTAATGTAGGATCGCCATTCTGCCTTGAAGTGCAACTGCAGTTGCAGATGCTTCTTTCATCTCTAAACCACAAGAAGTCCTAGAGATAGGGCAGCAACAGCGCCAACTGCTCAAGCAATTTGCCTGGTGTTGTTGGGGAATGGTAATGGTAGAGAGCTGAAGATCAAGCTGCTCAATTTATAGTCCATTGAGATTGCTTGAAATTTTAACACTGCTCATAATTCAGGAATTTAGGCCTAAACACAATCCATCCTTTTTCATTTGGATTGCAGACGTTGGAAATTATAAGATCTGTGCCATCAGGGCAGAAGATTAAGCTACTTATTAATGTATGTAGAGAAGGATGCAGAAATGAGAGAGAAAAAAAGTCGTTGCTGAATATGATACTGATGCTGTCTAAAAAAGTCTTTCTGTCAGCAGACAGCTTCTTTTTGTGTGCATCAAGTTCTCAGTGTTTAACTTACAGTAAATCCTCTTAGCTATCCTTACCTAAATTTACAGTAGGAAGGTGTTACATAATTATCTACAATGTTGTATTTGCATACTTCCTTAGTTTACATTGTTGAGATATCTGTGGTTATTTGTCTCCTTCCCCATAAAGTATTAAAAACAAGCTGAGGTATGGGGATTTATTTTCCTTAAAATTTACAAGATTTTAATATATTCCCTGTACTTGTTTTTAATTCAAATTTGACGCTAAAAGACTGATAAGCAGATTGTGAGTAGAAGGAGGTGCTTTCCTACCATGACAGACACTTTCAAAGCAAGGGGGTTTTTGTAAAGGCTTTTCCTATCCCTTTAGTTTTTTAGGTGCATAAGAGTGATGCAGCAATAATAATGCTGAGCACTTATCTTCTTCATACTCATCATTCTGGAAAATTCAATCTGACTTTAAATTTAACACTATTCTGCTAAGGAGCCTCAACTTACCAGCACTGATTCTGTGGTTTTACTTACTGAGATATGAGTGTTGTAAAGAGGAAATATTGGCAGTCATGAAAGTCCATATCCTGATGTTCAGTAGGGGGAAAGATTTTACATGCTGCCTTGTTGCCAATACTTTGAAAATCAACTTCTTAGTTCCTACTGTCTCATCTGTGTTGTGCAGTTAAGCATTTGCCTGTTTGTGAGTACAGGAGACTATTGGTGAAGGCAGTAAAATTATCATGTCACATATTTTTGAGTTGAGAAATAAATTCTCTTGTAGCTGCAAACAAATGTTATTTCTATCCTCCTCTCTATTTCTATTTTTTTTATGTTGCTGAATGTGGTTTTATAGCTGCTGTACTTTCATCTATTCACTTTCATTTCATTTCAGTGTTAAGTGTGCAGGGAAGGGGGATCTGATAGGAATACTCATCCCTTGACATGTGTTTCCCTGCAATATGATTCTAGTATGTTCCTAATTATCCACCTTACCGACACATTTATATCCAGAAGGAATACAGACTTTGTGCAGCTCCAGTTCTGATGGCTGGTGGGTGGCAATGCAGCAAATGTTATTTACTGTTGATGTGGCAAACCATAGTATTGTCTGTAGAACCATGAGATTCTTTTTTTTTTGGACTGATTAATGCGACATGTTGTAATACACAGAATCCAAAAGAAAACTCAAAGGATTTATCCCCTTGATTCCAGATGTGTTTAGAAGGCCTTAAGAGCCTGACAGCTTCTACATTCAAATTCTTTGCTGTAAAGCATTTAATTAACCCTCTCGTTTACTTTACAACAAATAGTCAACTTTTATTCACAACTGAAAAGTAGATGAGGCTACATAATGTAATGGAGCTGGATACAGAAATGGATACTCAATGGAAACCCTTGGCAAAGATAGTAAACCAAATCTTGTAAGATCCTGGAAGTGCTAGACATTTCTGTGGATTTCAGTGATAATGGCAATGGTTTTCATTTAGGAGAAACTGAAACTGGGAGTTGAATACAGGTACTACAGTTCAGGATTGCTTTGTTCATCTCTTTGCTCTCCAATTAAATAAGTATTTAATATGGTGAGGCATCAATCTTGTATTCTCAACTTTTCCTAATAACCTGCAATTTGTAGATTTTATTATTTTTATTACTTACCTATCTCCAGCATTAGTCTAATCATTATGAATTATTAACATCAGTGTCAGGGATTGAGGTCTGCTTCTTCAGCCGTTGTCTGCATATCTGTTCCAAAAATCTCATAGTATAAGCAACTGAAAGGAATAACAAGCAGAATTGAATAAAGGCAAAGAAAGCAAGAAGACTTTACAAATGTCATTCGGTATGAAGACATGTCTGTTATTATTATACATATGTAATATGTGTGAAATGTAGTATAAGTACTAGATATATATATATAGGTTTTTAATTATCTTTCCTACTTATCCTATGGAATTAGGAAGGAGCATAGCATCAAGGAAGACATGGTTGAATGGTGATGTGTCAAAAGAAAGTGTAACTCAGGTTTAACTTTCTGCTATGTTTTTGCATAACTGGGGCTAAGTGTTAATCAATTCAGAAAAGCAGGGATTTTTGGTCAGGTTATTTCAAATTCATTGTTTCTTGGAGTTTGGGGTTTTTTAACCCACTTCTTATAACACCTTTTATTTAATTTCAGTGACTAATTCACATTTTAGAGAAGAGTATATTCAGTGCTCTAAACTTTTAGTATCTCTGGGATTTCCCAGAACTTCTACAACAAAATTATAGGAGAAGAAATTTGGTATTTCTGGTAAGTCAAAGGCTTGAAACAAACAGAAAATGATCCCTTTTAAAATTAACAATTACATAAATTAGCATAGAGAAGTAGAAACAGAGAGAATACAATTAAAATGCCCATCCTTTCAATCTTTCTGTGTTTTACTTTGAATGGGTATTTTGAAATGTAACTGAATCCACTGCAGTGGATAAATTGACTGGTTTTTTGTTTGTTTTTTTTCTTGAGCCTTGTGCTCTACAACACAAACATGTAAGTCTGCCTCCGTATCATAATTTGTATTCAGTTAAGTACCAAAAAGTTGATTGCAGTGTGTGATGAATCAATTCCCATGCTGGGATAATCTGTAGAAAGGGGAAGCTGAAGTTTGAATTTCATCCTTTTCTGATATGGAACAGCAGATTAGGAGTCAAAACAAATTTTTAACCCCTGTGTTCTAATGAAACATTGCATTTGGAATGTGAGAATAACACTTTATCACTTGGCTGTGCTATATGCTGTGCTGGCATGTACAGAAATAAAAGTTCTGCTTGTTCTGTGTGTCCTTTCTCCCTGTTTAGGAAAGAAACAGACCTGCACATTTACATAGTTGGTATTTATTTCCTCAGTTAGGAAATCTTAGTAAAATGGAGACATCCAAGTTAGCTGGAAAAATCATTGCAGCTTTAGAAGATCACTTTTTTTTCTTTTTAGTATGTTTTTATTGGGCCCTTAACAGATGCTTCCTAAAATTTCTTGTTATACTTCTTGCTTAACCATTTACATGTTAACTTGCCATAAAAAGGAATTAATAACCTGTAATGTCATTAAAAATATTGTATACACATTGATTTTAAGTATTTAATACATTTGCACTGCAACAAAAGTGATGGCAGATATTAATTATGCAACTGAAAATAAATAATTACCACAGCAATTCACATCTCATATTCTTTGATTTGACTCGAAATTTTGTTAGCCAAAAAATTTGGAGAAATTCTGAATTTTATTTTTTAAGCTCTATGTGGTTTACACAGACAGGAATATGTGTTAATTTTTTAAAAAAATCAAGCAATTTGCTCTACCTTTAGGCTTCTAGAATAGCATCATGTTTAAGAATGTATCACATTGATTTCAGTTCTAAATTTGATCGTGGAAGACAAAGTTACTCATATGTAAGAGACACAGAATACAATCCTAATTAAGACATCTGGTGTTAGAGCAACCAAAGTACCTCTAGTAAGGTTTAACCAGTTTTGATAGCAGTTTCAGCTCCATTTATGTTCTAATTGCATCCCCAACAAAGACCAAAATGTCAAGGACTGTTCCAAAGAAAATACTATGGTATCTAGCTTTGTATAATTAAAATGTAATTTTGAAATATTTAACATTAAAACAAAATGACTGTCCTGATGATGATTAGGACATAAATCTGTTGAATGCAATTAGCATTGAATTCTGTCTTACAGAGCCCAAGATCTCCTTGAGCTGACACTCAGCTAGAGCATGCCAACTGCCCAAACATAATTCTTTTAATATTAGGGGAACATACATTGCCCATTTGATTGACTCATCAAGGCATGTTCTGCTTTGAACATAAACAACTCGAAATGTTCACTTCAGCATATTTTTCCCCTCAGAATTTCATTCCATTGGTACAGAAAAAACCCCAGTGTACCACCATCTGCAAATTGTGAGTACCAACCAGTTTAGGGCGCTGCAGGCTTCCAGCTGAGGAGCTCTGATTCCTTGGCAGGGGTGACACTTTGTCTCCAGAGTCTGGTCCAAGAAGGCACCTTAGGAAGATGTGCTGTAGAGAACCAGCACTTAGGAGGGTGAGAGGCAGCTGCAGCCAGATCTGCTGGCCAGGCTGCCTGCTGGAGGTACAGGGCTAGGGCAGCACAGAGCCAGGGTAGGGAAAAGCCACAGAATCTCAGCAGTGTGGTTCTTGCCAGGTTAGGGAATGTGTAACGGAGCAGCTGTTGGATATGCAGTGACAGTTACCACGACCACCATGGCTTTGCTGGCTGACAGCATGTCTCCCAAAGGGGGGTAAAGCATGGGCTACTCTAATCAGATGTTCATTCGGAGAAAAATGAACTTTCTGTCATTCAAGTCCTTGTGGGTACTGCAAAGAGAACAAAAGAATACAGTGACTAAAAAAAAAAAAAAGTCACTGGCTTACTGACCTGCCTGTCAATAAGCATTAAAGAAATGTGATGCTACTGCTGAGAAACGATGAAGTTTTTTTTAAAGAGCAATGCTAATGTCAAATATGAAGTGAAAATCTCTGTTGGTTTGTAACAATCATGCTGGAAACCAAGAATGTTTTTGGTTTGTTGTAAAGGAAAAATACTCCATAACAGACACTTGCATTAGCAAGGGAGAAAATCTGATGCTGCAATAGGGGGAGAATGGAGATGGGGAAACGGTAGTTTTTCATTGCAATTACAGTTGTAGTGCATTCTTCACAACGTACTACAGCAATTATGCTCTTGAAATTGGCAATAAACCCTGAGAGAAAATGAGCATATTTTCAAAATAGTTGTTTTTTTAAAGAGGGACATTCACTCTGACTCAGGGAGGAGATGTAGTCTGTGGTGAAGGGAGAGCAGTTAACTCTAGCAGACTTAAACTCATTAGAGTTAGAAGCCATGCTACTACTGTAAAGAAAGTTTTTCTAGGAAGGATCTGCAAGACCCTCAGAAGAAGAAGAAGAAGAAAGCATACACCAGTTCCATTTCTGCATAATTAAATTCTTATCTTGTTTCAAAACGAGAAAGGACCTTTGAGGTATCACTTCAGCTTTTACTGTGTTTGATGTACATCTGAAATACCCTCCTAGCTTTTCACACACTACTAGTCAGAAGGCTACTGCAATTCTGTGGGTTCTGTGCTGTTCTGGCTTGGGGTTTTGCCATAGACTCTTTGTAGCACTTTTTTTTTTTTTTTTCCAGTTTCTCTCTTCTCTGTCATTTACTTCTGACCACTTGTGACTTCTGCAGTACAAAATGGCCAACTAGTAATATATATAAACCTAAATCATACTTGTTTAAAACAATTGGGTTTTTTACTTCTGTCCATTCCATAGTCGTGTTTGAAGTTTCTACCTTTTTTTGTATATTGGTGGTTAGTCGGAAGGTCATGTAGACATTAGGGCCTTTGGGAGAGATCTTTCCTGCTTTTCATTTGAAAGCAGGTCACTGCTCTTATTGATTTCTGGACTACCAGATATTGTATGTGTCAATGTCAAGTTTTAGGCCTCTTCTTGTGTTGATGGTGGTGGCAAAGAATTCAGTATTCAGGTTGTATAGGGGCATACCTAGGTCATTTTACCATTAAAATTACTAGAGAACTAGAAATGCTCCCTTGTTTTCAAGTAATACATCTCCAGATTGTTCAAATCCATTTAGAAAGCTAATTGTTTTGTGTGTTGGTGGCTTTTTTCCCTTTTGTAATTTCCAGGAAAAATTCAACAAAGGACTTTTTTTCCTTTTACTATTTTATAAAAGCTAGGGTCATTCCTGGAATGTTAATATTGGTATTGTCCGTCTTAGAGAAAAAAAATTGAGATTAAGAGTAAGTTATTTTCTTGCAAAATTGATGATGAATTATGACCAAGGTGTCCATGGGAAATATGTAAAATTATTAAGATGTGTAGGAATTACATGGTGCTTTATTTAAGATTTGTGTAATCTATCTGAAATACAGAAAACTTTAAAGAATGTTGTTAAACTTTTAGCTAGAAGTGTATAAATTTCTGTCCATTTCTTATTATAAGTGTTAAACATAATTTTGATCCACATTTGAAAGGAAAAGTTTTGTATTTTTCATATTAAAATGCTTGATATTTTAATATTACCAGGACAATTTCTTGATAAAACTTATAAAACTGAATGCCATTTTGGCTGGAAAAACTATCTTTTCCTATTCAAGCAGCACTGGATATTTTGCAACATCCAGAAGTGCAGACCAACACAAGTCTCTTTGAGGAGAAGTTCTCAAAGATTCAGTTCTCTTAAACCTGCTCAAACCTAGAATGTAGAAATACAAACCACAAAATAAAGTATGTTTATTAATGACAACTTTTGCTTTTTATTTCTCTTCCTTAATTTCATTCTCTTGAGATTGCAGCAGAAACCACGTCACCAGATAAAAGCCTTTCAAATATGTACTTAAATTAACCTCCTGTTCTTGAAAACGTATGCAAAATTAATACCTTAAGCCACACCAAGTGTTTCTAAATGTGCACGTGCATTTGGTGGGACAGGCACATTCTATTTTTTCTAAGCATAAATTAGTATATTGCAAAAGGGAAAAGTAAACCTACTACTTGAATTTATAAATAAATTTTTAAAAAATCCTTGTAAGCAGTTTAGGAAATTGCCATTCAGGTCAAGGTTGAATGAAGTCTGTGCATGAGGTGCAGTGTATTGAATTTCTAATCTGAAGTACATGCAGAAGAAAAACTGCTTCAAGAATTACATTCTGGTATGGAGACAGAAATGGACACATTCTTTTTGACTTACTGAGCTTGGCTTTGAATTGGTTGGCTTTGTACTATAGGAGAAAACTTCCTTCACTTGTGCCATGTCACTTTACCTTGGCACAGAGTTCACTTTTTCCAGTAGGAATGGGATAAAGTTACCATTCAGGTACTCTGTATGCCATCTTTATGGGATTGAATTGATTCTCTCATGGTGTTAAGGCGCCTTTCTGGGTTGCTTGGGAAGGAGCTCTGACAACACTGTTGTTTTAGGGAGTCCATCATCAGGGTAGACTCTGCCTGCCTTTAGCAAATGTATTTAGATTCTTTCATTCCCTCCTAAGCAGGATCAGACTTTATTTGCCTCCTGCCTGTGACCGACAATACCCTGTGGTCTGCTCTTCACAGTCACAGGCTTTGAAAAGTGTCCCTGCACATTCACTGTGCTTGATGTGTGCAGCTGTCCTCAGGCAAGTGGCTTAAGGCAGATATGATTATTTTAGAGTTTTCTGAAAATCTGAATTTGAACATTCCAGACAGTTTTTAACACTGTTGGCTTTTATGCTATATTATCTTTTAACAGTAAGCGCCTTTTTTTGTTATACTTCTGATGCAAGTGTTCCATATTTGCCAAGGGATTGTCCTTCCTCATCAGGAAATAAGAATGGCCCTATGAAGATGGGTTTTCTAATCTGAAAATTCTGTGTCTAGAGGACAAGAAAGAGAAACACAGGAGGCGGGCTCAGCAAGGAGCAAAGAAGAGAAATAAATGACTTCAACAGGATATCACAGAGCTCTTACTACCAATCACTTTAAGGAAATCACATGGAACCTGAACCCAAGCAGTAATTACTGTGGTGAGACAGCTCTGGTTTTTGGTGTGGGAACACAGATTCTTCCCCAGTCCCACTCCAGCAAGACACTGTATTAGGCCTTCTACTCCACTGGAAGGGAGAACAAAGACAGTTGCTGGCTTGATCCAAGCATCAGCATTGAGGTTTTTTTCACACAGTGCTAAATGCATTCTGGAAATGTTCCTGTTTATTGCTGAAGTGTCTTAGTTGAAGAAAGATATTATGTGTTTAGTGTGTTTTGCAAAAAAAACCCTGTGAAAACCAAAACCTAGTCTCCTCAAATCTGTAAAATTTGCCAGCAGTTGATCAAAACTGTAGAACACACCAAAGCCACAGTGTTGATGAAAGTGCAAAAACTAGTATTAAGTGGTGTATTGCTTGACCATGGCATGTTGTCAGTGTTTTGAAGACCATCCCTTCACAGTGTGCTCTACCAGAATGACCAGGCAACCACTTCATTTTTCTTGACAGCCTGTTCCCCTCCTTCTGTAGCTTCATAGATGCTCTAAACCCAACAGGAGTATTTGTTCTAACTGCTATGTCAGTCCACCAAACAAATCACAGAATCACAGAATGAACAAGATTGGAAAAGACCATTGAGGTCATTGAGCCCAACCTATCACCTAACACCATCCCATCATCTAAATTATGGCTACAAGTACCTTATCCAACCTCTTCTTAAACACATCCAGGGATGGTGGCTCAACCACCTCCCAGGGCAGCCCATTGCAGTGGGAAATCACTCTTCCTGTGAAAGTTTTTCCTAACATCTAAACCTCCCCTGATGCAGCCTAAGACTGTATCCTCTTGTTCTGTCATTGGTTTTGTGATGTGAAGAGCAACATGAAGTTGTAGAATGGAGAACAGAGATTTTAGGACTTTCTGCTTCCCTCAGAGGGAAGCTAGTAACCCACAATTCTTTGGGAAAATGTTCCAGGAGACAGTGGACTGGCCTGAGGAGTAAGGGACACTTGAGTTTAAATACTCTGATAAAGGTTCTGGTTTTTGCTTTCAAGCCTCTTAATGTGAATAGGAACATGCTGCATTGGTAAGGAGAGTGAACATTCCATGCACCCTGGTGTATTTAGACCATGGCTGTCTGTCATCACAAATGCAAGGATGATTTTTTTTTTGGTGATAGTTTCAGTTTGACTCATTGTTGCTCACAGAAAGTAACAGAAAGTAACAGAAACCTTCAGTCATGAGAGATGTTATGTAATCTCATCAGTCATTTTGTGTTTGCAATGTATAACGTAACTTTATTTTTTACTAATTTGGATTCTTTATAGATAAATTGTCAAAACATCTGGGCTTCCTATCAAAGTTTAAATAAATGATTACAAAAAACAGTAAGCTGCATGAGCTGCTTAGCAAATCTCATGGAAAACCTTTTGGCAAGAGGGTATTTTAGCATATTTTATGGACTTGTCCAGGGGTATCACATTCTTGGAAAAAAGATAATTAAAGGTAACTAGTCAATTTGTTTGCAATAGCAGCGCAGGAAAAATTTGTATCTGATGGAAGGTGGCTCAATTTGTCTTCTTACTATATTTTTCTTTTAATTAAATGAAACATTTTGAGATTGTGTTGCCTCAAGGAAAAGATACAAGAGGAGAGAGGCAGGGAAAGAGGAAGAAAAGAATAGTGAAGATATTGGCAGAAAATATTTGGCATCACAAAATCAGTAATATATGAATATGTAAGCACACAGATTTACCATTTCAAATGGCTACATTTGAATGAGAGTGACTTTTTATATTTATGTCATTATATCTGGTCTTAGTTTTTGTCATGAAATATCTGTCTTTTATATGCTAACTGAACTTTGAAAGTTTACCCAAAATACAGTGACAGTGGTGATTCTGTGAGACTTGCTGAAATGACCTGGGTTCTGTGCCCTTTAGATAAGATCATTCCACGTCTCATTTTGTTTTAATATTTGCCTGTTCTTTTTCCTAAACACTGAATAGCCTGTGTCAAATGCTGGTCTTTAGTGCAACAATAGTGCTCTGCTTTGGGACCACTGATTAATCATGAAATAGGGAACAGAATTTGTTGCTGTGTATTTGTTCTTCTATTGCTGTTCCTTCGTATTCTCTATGGCAGCACATTAAGTAGAGGTCTTATTTAGGCTCATTTAAAAGAAAATGTACTTGGGTTTGTTGAGGAAATAACTACTGCTTCTAATTTGAAGATCCTGATTGTCACAAGATGAGTCCACAACAGTTGGTTGCCTTACACACTAATGCCCAGTGGAAGAAGAATCTGTGCTACAGATAGCTGCCACATCAGAAATAATTCAAAACTTCAAGAAAGAGAAAAATAAAAAATAACTGAAGCTCCATACAAATTGGCAGGCTGAGTTGTGTAAATAAAATGGCCAACTAATTGTATTCCCTGGTGAATTCAGTCCAAATGGACCAGACGGGTTGAGTGCATAATAGAACACATGAACCACAGTTTGAAAATCTCTGGGAATACTGAGCTGTCTTGTGCCACCCCTGATGGAGCTGAAATTGTAGTGAACAGAATGCTGGAACCATGTTGTATTATCAGAGGACGTGGAACCACTTATTTGAACTAAACACTTAGTGCTGTCATGCTGGTGTGACAGAAAATGGCACTAAAGCACAGCTGAGTGGCTATTTTTGTCTGGATAAATACTCCAGTTTGTCAAGCTCTGTCTTCAGGTCTGCTAAAGCACAAAGGTAGAGTTCAAAATTAGACATTAACAACTTTACATTATGTTAGCTCAGGATGAAGTGTCACTTTTGTGTGTGTGCAATTCCAAATGTGTAATAAACTAAAGAAGTGGATCTCAGGTCAGTCAAAGAGGATAATAAATCTGTGTTTCATGATACAGTCCATGAAAGCGGATTTTGTGTAAATTTTCTTCTTTCACTTTATCAGGTTTTGGAATTGCTGGTGGTGAAGGAATTCTCCAGTTTAAAAAGCATCCCTTGTAAGAGATTGGCTTCAGTACACAAGTATGCCTGTAGGTCCTATTGATACAATTATCCATACTGTGCTGAAACACTTCACGTATTTACTTTTGTGTCTCAAAACAGCAAAATATAAAAAAGATACAGTTTACAGATATAAGAGTCTTACTGGTGGAGCAATCTGGCTTGGGGTATAAGTGGGAATTCAGGGTTTCCATTGCTGAACTAAAAGTCTAAATTTAATACTTTCTTACTAATTCTGGAGGAGATTTTTTGTTATTAAACTTGACTAAAAATGGGCTTCAGGACTGGAGGAAATAATAAATTTAGAGTTTATTATTTCTCTGAAGCATTTTCTGCAAATGTGTAAGGATGGCCCAGTATCCCAAGACATGTTCATGGCACCTTGGGGCTGGGGGAATGCTCTGTGGCAAGCTAAAAGGATCAGGCTGTTGTGTAGTGTTGGGATGAAGAGCCAGTAAAGATCGGGAAGATGGCAGAGAAGAATTTCAGGCATATTCCATGGTATTCAAGGGACACAGATGTCAGGGTATGAAACCAAAGGGGGAGCCTCAGTACATGGGCTACCCATACAGAAAGAATTAGTACATAGAACTTGGAGAAAAGGCTCAATAATACTGTCTTGAGCATAGCTAATGGGTGTTCTTGCTAGGCTTGTGCATGAATACTGGTGATGTTGCCTTGAAGTCAGGAGTGCTGTGCCCTGGGAGAGCAAAGGGAAAAGGTGGAAACAATGTTTTGCCTTTTTGGTCCCCTAAAGGCAGAGCTCTCAAACTTTCACTGCCCTCTTTCTGCAAATAAGAAGAAAGTTATTTGTTCTGTGTGTATCTAGAGGATAAGAAAGAGAGGAACAAAGCAGGCAGGTTCAGCAATGAATGAAGAAGAGCAATAAATGACTTACAAGTTCACCAGGATACCACACAGCTCTTGAGATAATTAAAAGGGCTACTGCCAGTCACTTTGGCCGGTGAGTAGTTCTCTCTTCCTCTTTTTTCTCTTTTAATCTGAATTTTTCTTTCCTGAAACTGATCCATGCCATATAAATAATGATATCCAAGACACCAAAGTTAAGAGTTGAATATTGCTTCAAAAGTGCAACTTATTCAAAACATGTTACTCTTACAACTTTAAGAATTTTACAATTAACAAGTGTTGTTTCTGTCAAAGCATGTTAAGAGGTAGACACATCTTCGAAAAAGTTTTGTTTCAAAGTGAGGCATATATTGTACAGCCAGACTGTGTGTGAATATCTGTGGGGAAGATCTGACCTCTAGTCAGACTTGAGCTGACTTCTGGGAAATCTCCTCCTGCTTGTTGTTTGATAAAAGTATTGCCAGGCAGAAATTAAATAAAATTAATGTTGAAAATAAATAGATTTAATGGATTACTATACTATCAGGGATCTAAAATTGAAGAATGTCTTTTGATTGTATTTCTCGTTTTACATAAAATAGGATTAATAGCTAAGTCCAAGATCTGCCAAATTTTCAAGTGCATTTGGTTAAATATTCCATATATTTTTTAATTTAAAAATTTATTATCTGGCTATCTACCTCAATTCTTAATTATAACTCTTCTGTGCAACACTGTTGACCATTTCAGTAGCTGGATAATGTACATGCACACTCAGATAAATGGAGTTATTACATCACTGTTGTGGCATTGCTCGTGATGTTGTTGAAAAAAAAAAAGGAAGAAGCCAGGCTAAAGATCTGAAGGGAGGAAAAAGGTAGTGTAATGCAGAATCCAAATAGTTTGTGTTCATTTTAATTGTCAGTATTTTTTATGTTAAGAATTGGAAGGGAATTTTAAGAGTAATATGCATGTTTGGCTTTGACAATACCTGTTTTGTAGTGATAGTTATAAATACAATTATGTATTTAGCTTATCGGGATAAAGTGACTAGGATGAGGATTAGTCTTCACCAACAGGCAGTAGGAGAAGACGTATGATGATTCTTGCTGTATGCACCCATTAGCAAAATACATTACAACATTCAGAAGCTCAAAGTGAAAGCAAGACAAATGAAAATGACCAGCATGGTCCAGTTTTTAACAAGCCAAAAAATGGAGTCAGTATCAGTCACTTTTCCAATCAAAATTTTTTGTATTTTGCTTTTGGTTTTTTTTTTTTATATCCTGTATCTGCATATCCTGTACCTGGGAGCTGTAGTCTTTGTTTTAGAACTGTAGTCTTCTTTGCTCAGGAAATCAACCACTAGTCAGAATGACTCCTTCTATGTATATAAATGCATGAAACTAGTGGAATAGGTGTATGATCTGTAATAGATCCATTACCCTTGTAAATCAAGAGACCTTGACAACAGTTGTGAAAGCAATAGTGGATCTGCAAGAATGCTTAACTCTTGAAAATATCTAATTTTGCTCCTATCTCAAATTTGTCATTTTTCATGTTTCTATACTGTATTTAGCCACAATGTTCTTTCTTCAGTCTTTAGCATTTATCTATGTTAATACAAAAGTTTTTCATATTACAGTCATAGCAGAAGTTCCATTGTGCAAAGTTCTTGTCACAGTGTGAATATGCCCTTTGCTCTGAGACACAGGAAGCCATTCACTTGGAAATTTTTTGTGGTTTCAATCTGCTTTGAGTTTAACTTTTTTAAAAGCAGAACAAATAAAATCAATTTGTTTTCTGGGGAAATAAAATAAAAACAAATAAACAGAAACAAAAACACAAACAAGCAAACCCAAAATAAAAGCAACAACAAATACAACAACAACAAAAGAACAATCAAACCCACACACATACACACAAAAAAAAAAAAAAAAA
>VXBA01006005.1:18985-157834 GCA_013399895.1 Serilophus lunatus
AAAAAAAAAAAAAAAAAAACAAGAAAAAAAATCACCCCAAAAAATCCTGGGGGAAAATATGGTGTTTTCACTGTGTATTTCTTTGCTTAGCTGCTGCTTTGCTGAGAAATTTTGTTGCCTAAATGTTTTCAAGCAACACTTTGCAATTTTCAGAGATTTTTTTGTGTATAAATCTGTTGAAGTTTGATGGCATTTTAGTTGGTACATGTGTATGCTAATCAAATATGCCTTACAATTTTACTTTTTCCTCCATGTACCAGAAAAGTACTAAAATAAACTGGAGGTTTTCTTCCAGTGGGATATATTCCCCCCGATGATGGACGCAGCTCCTTTTGGTGCATATCAGAAAACAAAATGCAACTATTTGAGCAAATCAGAGTCCAAGACCCTGATCAATTTAACTTTGATTGGTTCTTATTATCAGATCAAAAGGGAGTGGTCTGAGACTATAGCCTATGCAAACCTTAAGAAACAGATTGAAAAACACTGTTTTCATGATGGATTTTTTTTGTTCTAAATTGTAGTTTGAACATCTACAAAACAGCATTCTTTTCCATCAATTCTTATAAAGCAGTTACTGATTTATTTTTAAGGAGAACCAACTGATAATATTTTGAGACAAATAGCATGTAAATATTTATTTAAGTTCTTGTTTTCCCCTCTGAACGGTAAAACAGCTGTGCTACTGGGCTGAATGTTGTACCTAGTAACACTGACAGATAGGATTGCTGTACCTTCCTCAGGACAAACCCAAAGCAAATGTAAACTTCATTATGTATTGTGCTCTGTACACAGTTTTACATTGCTTTTCCACAGGCTAGACAGGCGTTTCCAAATGACTTTCTTGTGATGGTTCACTCTTGAATTACGTGATGACAACCTAGAAAATTGACAGGAAGCAATTATTCAGATTCTTCTAAATTTTTAATTTTTAAAGCACATTGTTATGTATTTCTCTACTAGGTAGGGTAAAGCATCTTCCTGGCAATACTGGAATGCCCTGAGGACCCCCAAAAGCCTTTTAAAGAATATTTTATTTACTGTGAGGAGGACTTGAGATAACCCTTTTAGGTGTCTGCAAGATTTGTAAAGTCTGGTGAGAACAGATTGGAGCTGGATGCCTTTAGCTCAGACTCTACTGCAAAAGGTTTGCTGTGTATGGTTTGAGGCTACTGGCAATATCTGGAGCATTAAGAGTGCCATTGTAACATTAGTGTTGATGATATGGGAATGGGTATGCATGGCTGAGGCTGAGTCCTAGAGATGCTGATCCACCCAAAACTCAGAAGTAGGTTTCTTTCTTTCTTTTTTTCCTTTCTTTTTTTCCTTTCTTTTTTTCCTTTCTTTTTTTCCTTTCTTTCTTTCTTTCTTTCTTTCTTTCTTTCTTTCTTTCTTTCTTTCTTTCTTTCTTTCTTTCTTTCTTTCTTTCTTTCTTTCCTGTTGCTCTGTGATTGTAAACAGTCTTGTTTTATGTAATAAATGCAAAGAAAAAGAGGCACTAGGAAAAGCATAAAGAGTTTGGGTTTGACTTTTTGAACTCGTGGCAAAGCACTTCTTGTTATTTGTAAACAAAAATAAATTTGCCTTCATTTTATGTCAAGAAACAAATGTTCTCACCAGTATTCAGCCCTTGGCAGCAGGTAGATCTCTGTGAGGAAGGGTGTGGCAAAAGATCCCTGAGTTGGCACAAGAAATACCATTGAAAATTAAAAGGTTTTTAAGGAGAGTGAGTTCTGGAATAATCTCTTTAAAATAGCAATGGAGACAGCACACTGGATTGATTTAAAGGGGACAGTTCATGAACAGGTCTACAGGGTCTAGCTGCCTTTAGCAGCAGGAATCTGACATGAGTCATGAGTAATGTAGCAAAACACTCTGTGTTACCAGTCATTATAGTTCTGATTCTGCCTCCTTTCTTCCAGATCTTTTGGTTTGGGGATCCCAGTTTAGCTGAGCTAATCAAAAGCTAAACTCACAATATTTGTGATCTTTCACAAATGCATTTTCACAAAGAAACAAGTTCTGCACAGCAGGATCAGAGCAATTCTACAGTCTGTCAGCACAGAGATTTCTTTCTCTGCTTAGTATGGAAACTGGTAATTGAGTGGGGTAGGCTGCTCTTTAGGAATATTTTTCCGTGAAATAAATGATAGTCCTTCTTTTTAAGTGGTGTTCAGAACCATCAGAGCTGCTTCTGGTATTTGAAGATTTTATGAAAAATAGGGGGATTAAGTAGCATCTCTCTTTTGTGAACGAGTAATGAAGTCAAAAGTTGGCTGTGCCTGATTGAAGACTGAATTCATTCAGTTTAATCACAGAATGATGGAAATGTTGTTTGGAAGGAACCTATGGAGGTCACCAGGTCCGGCCTCCTGCTCAAAGTTGGATGCGTTAGACAAGTATTTGACACCCTTGTCACTAAACTGGAGACACATGGATTTGATGGAGGGACAACTCAGTGCACAGGGAGTTGGCTGGATGGTCATATTCAAAGTGTTATAGTCAGTAGCTTGAAGTTCAAGTGGAGACCAGTGATGAGTGGTGTTCCTCAGGAGCCTGTACTGCACCACTGCTCTCTAACCTCTTTTTTGGCAATGCTGTCAGTGGCACTGTGTGCACCTTCATCAAGTTTGCCAACAGCACCAAGAAGCTTGGTGCAGTTAACACGGGGAAGGGAAGGGGGGGCATCCACAAGGACTTTGGCTGGCTTGAATGGTGGGCCTGTGAAACCTCTTGAATTTTGACAAGGCCAAGGTTCAAGGTCCTATACCTGGGGCAATCCAAGCACAAATACAGGCTAGGCAGAGACTAGATTGAGAACATAGGTACAAGCTTAAATTGAGAAAACTGACTCTAAGGGGGTTTTTTTCTGTCTGGTTTCTTAAAAATATAGGAAGGTGTAATTTCCTTTGTAAAATGTTCACTTGCTCTTAAAATACCTACTACCAGACAAAGTAAGTTACCACTAATAAGTAGATAAGTTACCTACCATGAAAAAAAATATTAAAAATTCTTTATATTCAAAACATTAAATCTGTGCAACATCTTGCTAAATGAAATTTAATTGTGCAATGTAACTGAAAAGATTTTGAAAAGACTTGTCACATCCAATTATGTTTATTCTTAGATGCAATTAAAATAACTTCATTAGCTTTATGTTTTTCGAGTGTGTTAGGTTGAGATTATTAAGTAAAGAAGGAAAAGTAAGTCCCTTCTATAAATCTCTTTGCTTTCCCTTAGCCTGAGCAAGAGTCACTTTCTGATTTTCCCCCAGATGTTTTCTGTGCCAAACTTCACATAGGTGAAGCACCACAAATGTTTGCACATTCATAGATTTTGTAAAGTCTGTGGTGCTTGTCTGCCTTTCCTGTGCAAATTCAGGCTATAGCTGGCTTCAGTTAGAGGATCAATTGAAATTGTCAACTTGTAGCTTGAAATATAAAAGGTAGCATGCAAAATATGAAATCAAAAGTAGAAGTACACTTCCTTTTACAAAAAAAGAAAGTCCTTTACTTGTCAAAATCTAAATGTCTTAAGCATGCAGTGTGGTAAATTACTAACAAAACAGATTTGATTCTTTTAACAATGCAAGCCACAAACTAAATCTGATAGTTCTATTGCAAGCATGGATTGCATAATGTATTTACATTATTTGAGACAATTTTGTGAATGAGCAGAGACCACAGGAAGATATTTGAGTAGCTACAGAGATAAAATAATGAGAGGTTTTAGCTCTTCAAACTTGCGGTCGGTAGCAGTATACATCTGATGCATTGTCCCCCATGCAACCTACACATGCTGATGTACAGAATGTTGTAGATTGGTTGGGTTCATGATATGCAAAATGAAGAAGACTGATCCTGTTTAGGTAATAAATGCATTGAAGTCTTTGTCCAAAATTCAGACTAAAATATTTATTAAGGTTCAATAGCATACAGTGATCATTCTCTAATGATATGCTTTATTTTTACTACAATTCTGTCTAGAAATGAAAGAGTGTCAAAAAGGTGATTGTTCTGACATAGGCAGCGGAACAAATGGCCGGTCCTCTTGCTAGGATGTCTCTTTTCATTCAGTTTTGCAGATTCAAAAAGATCTGTAGTGTGAATAAAATTCACAGGAATAGAAATCTTTAACTGAACTGTATACACATCAAACTTAGTTTAACTTAGGTAACTCTAACGTTATGAAAAGTTAAACATACAAACAAAACTTAAATATTCAAGGCTTTGCACATATGTTGCTTCTTTCATAGTAAATATTAGATAATCTTGTAACATCTGTGGAAATTATGTTAGCTAAGGTGAACTTTGGACTGAACACAAGATCAAGACAGTCAACATAAGACAAAAATTTAGTCATCTTCAAGTATATAAAAGTTAGCTTATCTCCTTATTGATGACTGCTAAAGTAAATTTTACATATGAGTTTCAAAGTTTCAAATACGATTTTGTTCCAAGTGGTAAGTGTTAATTTGTTTAGACATCTGGTCTTGCAAGAACTGTGTAACAAGATCGGAGAAAGACAAAAAGAACAAACAAAACCTAGGAAGTCAAGACCTTATATTCAAAGTGCAAGTGTTCTTTGTTTTTTAAAGAAAAATTTGAAAAAAGTTGGACTACAAAGGTGGACTACAAATCCATTCCGTTTGGTAGTAAAGGACCCGTTTTTCTTGGTTTTGGCTCTTCTGAACCATTCACAAATGAGTTTCAGAATCACTAAAAAATTAGATTTTTGTGTTTCCACCAGTGTTGCGTAAGATGAAATACCTTCGAGATTTTTAAGATTTACCAGGACTGGCCAATATGTGTTTGGTCTTTTTTTCAGCTTGAAAGAGAATACCAAAGAAAGTCATCTCCCAGACTATTTGAATAAAGACTGACACCAAATTTAGCTGTGATATGAGTAGTTCTAGACTTTATTCTACAGTAATTCATATTTAGGTGTCATTTTAGTTCAGATATATCATTTCAGTGCAAATTTTTCATACAATTTGCCAATTAATGTATATTCTCTCTTATTCACATATTTGCATATAAACACTATCAATATATTCCTTCTCAGCAGATAATGGCAAACATATCTTTGATTTCCAAAATACTGTCTGCAAAAGATTTCTTTAATTAAATCTTTAAATAAGCTTTTAGTAATAGCAATAACCAGGAGAATAAAATATTCCTGTTCTTTAGCTTCAAAATTTTCTCTTAGCTGGCTTACATGCAATATATGAGTCAGATTTTAAAAAGAATAAAAAAAATGTGCAAGTTCTTTGACTCAGGCTATACAGCATATGATTGAAGTAAAGAGCATCATCTGCTTTGTTCACTAGGGTTTTTTATTATTATTATTTCTCTCTGGTCTTCTACTTTTCTGCTCCTCAAATAAGGCTAATTACAAAGGAAAAAGTTGAAACTGGTGGAAAGAGATCCTTTAAAGCCATTCCTTTTGCAGAAAGGAACAAAAGAAAGTACCAAGGGCATGGATAGGCCTTGAAAAAAAGAAAAGAGAAAAACCATCTAATGAGGATGCTGAGATAAGTGCTTGTGAAGAAAACTGGCAAAAAAGAGCTTTTAGTCTAAAATCCATAAATAAGTGGGCATTAGATGGGTACTAGAACATTTTTAACAAGAGAGGCCACCAAACTGTATCATCCTATGCAACAGCTACTACCCTAAAAACTCTTCTTCTTAACAAGATAAGGGTTTTTCTCTTTGAAATATTAATTTGAAAAAGAAATACTTGAAAATTAAGGAGTATTATTCATGTCTGTGAATCCATTATAGAGGAAGACTCCATCAAAGCTGCTTTAGATATAATTATGAATGCTGTAGACTTTCTAAAGGTCAAAGATCCTAAACAGTATGAAGAAATTGTTCACAGTATGTGATGGTTCAGACAGGATTTGACCTCCAATCTCTCTTTGGGTCTTCTGGGCTGTGCTAAAGAAGGAGGAGGCACAGTGTCAACTAAAGAAGAGTTTAAGAATCAAATCATTTGCCCATCCTCCAAGCCTATTTCTTAATACTCCTGGGTAATTGGGCACTCAAACGTGCTTGATATCCATAGATGTGCAGGTCAGGTGTTTGAGATTCGGTCTAATTACCAGAGAATGACTGCCAGCTAGGCATTGTCCATTTCAGCTCTCAGTACCGCTCTTGTAACACATAAAGGAGAAAAACAAATCTGAAAGGGAGAGAAGATAAAAGGATAGAGAAAAATAAACTATAGGACCTGATCCAAAGACTGTAGAAGTTAATGGAAAGTCCCATTAGCTTCAGTGAGGTTTAGATTAACCTCCATTTTTAACCAGATTGCCAGTTCTTTATCCCATCATGCATTAGATCTCCTTTCACCCATGTGTACCAGGAAGTTTGCATTTAGTGCCAGTGATCTGATTTTTTAACATGTTTTGGCAGACTAATGAAATCAGTCAGGGAATTATTTAACTTTGTTTTTTTTAGAACTGTCACTTAATGTGTAATTTTAAGGGCTTTCAGAAAAGGTTAGAATACAGCAAGAGTAGTCCTTAAAATGTAATAATGATAATAACAACTTGTAAACACTACAGCTAAAAACCTGATGTTTACATTGTCTGTGGTGCACTTTGATCACGAATAAAAAAGTAAGAAAATACTTAAAGCAGATTTATTAACAAAGTGTTTCATAAATATATGATACACGTTACACTACTCCTTTCTTACTCACTTTTAGTCACAGTTCTGGCACATGTTCTGTGCCACAGATGGACAACAAGATACACATGTGTCCAGTGATCAGGTGTTTGAACTGGATTGCCAACTAGCAGCTTTTTGTGTGATAGAGGATTCACCCACTGGTGTCCTACACACAGGAGAGCAATTTTTTGGCACTAACTTTTCACAGCAGGTTACCTGTGTGGCTGATAACCATTGCCCATTTTTTGTCACTTGCTGCAGCATTTCCTAAATTCTGTGTCAATGATGAACAAATATAGCAGGATACTACCAAATTGTTTGGTAGGTGTCCTGCAATATTTCAGTTTCATTTCTTATACTTTACTATTTGTTTTACTGAATAGTGAAGCTGAACTAATATGTTGGGTGGTTTTCTTTATATCAACTATCTTCCTTGTATTAGGTTTTTTTCCTGAACCATCACTAATAAAACTGATGTTTTATGAGTTTATGATAGAAAATATCTCCTGCATAAAGATAATAAACCAGCAACAACTGTAGAAGAGATGGTAAGAGTATTTCTGTGCTAAAATCAAGATGGAGAGATAATAATGTTCTTTACTTGTGAATTAGTCCTTTATTTTGCTTTATGTGACACACTCACTGTCAGTGAAGCATCAGAAGTAGTTCCATGGTTCTGTTGATACTTGCTTTTAAAACAAAATTATAATTCTTCTGTTTCACACATTAAAGATTGAGTTCAGTCTCAGAAAAATGCTGTAACTCCTCAGAGGACACTGGAATTTTCTTTACCACATTTTCAGAAAAATAATTATGAGTTTTAGCAGAGAAAATTTGTATAAATGTTCTCTTCTTGACATTGTGCACATTTTTCTCACATATTTGAGTTCAATTAGCTAAATAACCACAATTCCCACCAACTGCAGACTTCATAGAATCAAATAATGTCTTTCATACATTGAGGGGCTTGAAAGAAATATCTGGCTAGGTGTAATAATAAATATACAGGTCGAATATGGTGTCAGTGCTCAATGTATTCACATGCTTGTCACACAGAGAAATTTCCAACTTGTGATACAGCCCTCTCTTCTCCCCTATATCTAAATATCAGCTCAAGTTGATGTAGAATGGTAGTAACCAGCACAAACAGGCTTTTTGTTTGGTTTCTACCAGGAGGGAAAGAAAGGAGCCCACTTACTGTGCTGCCCTCTTCTCACATTTGCCCATTTCAGGATCGTTGGAACCTCTGTGACATCTTTCTCTGCTTAAAGTAAACACGGGGCAGCTGGTTCAGGAATCACCAATGGATATTCCTTACTACAGAGGTAATTTCCTGCTATATACTGATTATGTGGCACAACGTGGCAGTACACACGGAAGATAAATTATTAGATGGTAAACATTTTAAGAAGGGAAAAAAATTAATTTTATTAGCCAGTCATATAACCAAGCTGAACTATAAATTGTTATTTTTACCAAGGTCAAAACCAAAGCAAGTTTATCTAGTTCAACGCAGAAAGATGGCTTTTCTGTTTAATGAAAATGGCAAGGAACTGGTTCTGCAACTGGAAGTAGACTTCTGAAAACATAGTAGAACAAACATGTCAGAAGTGTATCTGCACTGAAAAAATTGGTCACAGAAAATAAATGCTTTCCCTAAATAGTTCACTTCTGGACACAAGTGTGGAAAATGGATATATGATACTAAATGTAAGCTGAAGATGCTGTTTAAACCATAATGCCTAACTATTTCAGAATGTGCTCACAAGGGTAAATAGTGATGTTCAATGAATGAGCAACAGAAGTGGCCTTGCTGGAAGCTTGGTTTGGTTCTTAGCTGTTACCTGGTTAATGGAACCAAGTTGGGGAAATAAACAGAAGTCCTCTGGGAGTAAGGACTAGACTGCACTTTGTGCTCTCAGTAACTCAAATAGCAAGCTCACATACCGCATTCTACATCCCTCAAGAACGCACCGTTGGCTCGCATTCAGTCTCTTCTTTGGTGTAAAACCACTGGTTTCCAGACAAGAAAGCTTCAACTAGAAATGTAGAGTATATGTTACAGTTTCTCAGACCTTTGTGATTCACTAAAAACTTGAAGAGGCAATTCAGTAAATCTTTCATAGGTCCTTTGAGGCCTAAGTCTCAGGAGTCTGTCTAGACCTAGACAAGTGTGTCCTCCTTGCTGAGACTGTACTTAGGCCTAGCAAGATGAAAGAGCAAAGAAATTCTGCATTCTGTAATTCCGGGGATGTTGGCTTCAAGTCAGGGGAGACACTTACATCTCAGACTTCATTAGCTCAAAAAAGCTTATGCAGTTTGCTTGTGGATGAAGTTCAGTCCTGACTGAGCCAATCAAGAAGTGATGTGCCAGGGAGATTCTCACGGAGTGTGCTGGGAGATCAAAAGATGTGTGAAATGCTCAAGAATCACTGCATGTTTAATCCTGGAAGGGCCTCTCGTTGCTGGATGAAGAAGCAAATGAGCCCAGCAAGCCTCTTAAAGTGAGTTGGAGCAATGGGCATCAGTTGTGAGTAAATGTGGAATGACAGTGAGGACACAATTGGCTTTAGCCATTTGTCTTTGAGACCTTAAACCTGGCAACCAAGAGCACATAGATATGCTCAAAATGCTCCAAAAAGATGTAAGATTATTAGCCACCTTTTTCTTGGTGGTGCAACAGATTTACAGTGGTATGCTGGAACAGATTCATTGTGTCCAGGCATAAAGAAAATCTAAGTATATTGTGTGTCGCAGTTATAAAATTGCATTTAGAGAGTAATCTGCTTCATTCTTACTAAAAGTATCTAAATTGTATAGCCTATATAAAATTAGCATCTATCTGGTAAGACACTTGCAGGTTTGATGCCCATTCTAATCTGATATAAACAGAGGTTTTAGATCTAAGTTTCACATTTTAGTTAGTGTTAAAGGACTGCAATAAATGTTGCTTTACCTGCATTCAGATTGATGGCAAAAATAGAAATAGGAAAGCAAAAATGAGGGAGCAAGGCCGAGTGGCAAAGCAAAACAAAAAACAAGGCTGTGTAGCTCTTTCCACTAGTGCTGCAAAGCTTTAGTCATCATTGTGGTTAAGTCTCTGCGTCTGAAAAAAATTGATTATGATGAGGTATTCAGACAGAATCCTGTAACTCCAGAGCTGTTGGCATCAAGACAGGAGAGTTATGTGAATAAACATCATTTGTAGAAGCGAACTGTGTCCGTGTACACACGCTGTTGGACCAGAGGTATCATATGGGCAGCTACACAGCTCTTGTAGTAAGTGAAAACAGGAACGAGGGGAACAGAAGCTTGTTTTCTGAATGGCATTTGAGTCAAAGACTCCAGGAGGCACAGATCTTGGGTATAGCACTGCATAATGAAAATGTATCTTCTGAGTAAATTCTGATGAATTTGTCTACAGATACTAAAAATATTTACAAAATGTATAGACTAGGGTTTTTTTAATTGTTTATGCACAAGTTTACAAACATTATCAGTACAAAAGCACATGTGTATTTATAAACTATGCAAGCTGCACTTGCAGTCAGTGAATCAACATGTCAGTTAAGCTAAAATATTTAGCTGAGACTTTATTCTTATGTTTATATAACCAAATGTTTGAGAATATGATCTTGGTGTAGGGTATTTTGACTGACTATCCAAATACGACTACTTTGAAAATAGAATGATTTGCGTCAACATTACACAATACTCTAGGACAGACAGTGAAAGAAATTGCCTGTTCAATGGGTCTGAAGAACTTTCCTTTTTAAAATTTACCATGTATTAATTATGTATGACATTTCAGGGAGTGTGAGTTGTTGGTAGCCCATGGCAATGAGTTACTGAAATGAGACTTTACTGAGACAGAAAAAAAATGTGTTGGCATATCAAATTACACAGATATTGGTATCCTAGATGTATTTGCTAGTTTGGAAAGCTATGTTTGGCATTGTATGTTTGGTAAAGTGCCGTGCACTGGGTTTACATGGTAAACCATTACTCTTAAAACAATGATTGAAATAGTTCAGTGTAAAGAGGTGGAATTCTTATCTTGTGGCAACACTTCAAAGAGAAACAGTTGCTAAAATATCTTCCTGTATTTTAGAGCTAATAAAAGTTATGATAGAACTACTGAAATGTATTTCAACCGACCCCAAAAAAAAGCTTAGCAATTTCTTCTCATTCAACAAAATAAGTAAAATCTTATTGAGAATTTATGTGCTGTGTGTAAATATTTCATTCGTTTTCCCCCTTCTTTCTCTCATAGTGCCCTTAGCTACAAAATTCAAAAGGAACTTCTTCATGTAAGGAAAGGGAGGATCTCCAACTTTCTGGGAATCAATCATTTTTTGAATTTAATAGTGCTCTATTTTACAGTATGTTGGTTGTTACATACTGTAATAACTGTATTTTTACAATATGTTTGGATGTTCTTTTTTAATTTTTGATCCCATGGAAAGAGAAGCTGTCTTTCTCACAGACAAAAACAAGCTGTTGAAATGGCTGACAGCAGAATGCCGGTGTTAGAAAAACAAGAACAAAAAAAACAAACCAAAACAAAAAACAAACCCAAAACCAAACCAAAAAGCAGCCAAAACCAATCTTGCAAACTGGAAATGGTTGAACCAGTGGGAAGTCTTTTGATATTCCTCTTACCCTGCTCACTTGGGTGCCAGTCTCCTGAAGTGCTTCCGTGAATACTAAAACAGCAAATTTAACGAAAGTGTCTGAAGAAGATTTTCTTCTAATAATATTTTAAGGACATAATAGGCATAAAATGACTCCTCTTTTATGTTGCTGCAATCTCCAATGTCCATTGCAGGGGAATCTGGATGGGAATTCCTCAAGGTCTCATGACCCACTGCTGCACAGTGCAAGATGATCTGGCCTGGGTAAACATTCTCATCTGTGCTGATATGCATCATATTAAATATTTCCAGCCCTGCTGCCCATCTCAAGGTTAAACCAGTTAAGTACATATGATGTTCAATGGACTTAACATTCCAGTTTATGAAACAGTAAAAGTAAAAGCATTTATGTTAGGAAGCAAATGTTTAAGGTGTGAATGCATCGATGTTCATCTGTGTGCCTTAGTATTTTCTTTTCACTTCTGCCCCTGTTTGGAGTTCTCTGGTTTGTACTGGCCATATTCAGCACTGCCAGAGCTTCCATATTCACTGTTCCTATAGGAGGCCTTCGAATTTGTAGGAATACACTAATACATTTCATCCTTATTGACTTATTTTTTTTTAGGTTTCGTAGCCTCTTCTAAGTCATAGTTCTCATTTGGTTTTAAATGTAAATTAAAAAGAAAAAAGTGTTTCCATTATTTTAACAGTTTTCAAAGTAATTCACTTTTGCTTTGTGAAGGTAGTGCATATTGAACTGGTTCAATACTGAGACAACATGCTTTATGCAAACTATAATTGCTTTTCATTTCAGTGATTGATAGTACTTTGCACCCAGCTAGCCTTAACAGAGGTTTTTCATTTCTTATATTCTGCAGTGCTTATGCACTTCTAGTCAGTTATATCTGTACTGAAGTATCCTGCTCTCCCTAGTTTTTACCACTGTATCCATGTGCCTTCCATCACTGTGGTAAGCTGTGTGCAGCTGACTAATGTCTGCCACATTTTTCTTGGACTCCTGACAGGCAACAATGTGTTCAGTAAAGCAGCTTTATTTGGAAGGGATTATATTAGGAAGCTCAGAAGTATATACTTGAATAGGCAGACACGAGGTTTGTGATGGTCTGTAGTTCCTCAAGAGGTGAGCACTTAAAATTCTGTATCTTCTGTGCAGGTAAGATAGTCCTGATTGTTGAAAGCTCCAGTGAGCCAAGCAGAAAATTGTTGTCGATCACCAGTTTCACCTGTGGGGATCAGATCATCTTTTGTATTGATGATCTCCTTGTCAGCAAGTGAATGCCCTAACTCTTCATATTCAGTGGCAAACCAGAACAGGGGATGGTGAATAGATTTGATGCCCCTGTACAGAAGTGTTCCATTTCATCCTCAACTGAATGCCCCAGCTGAATGAGAGGAATGTGGTAATGGAAGAAGTAGCAGCATAAGAAGAACTGTTCAATAGCTATAAAATCTTAACAAAATCATATTTTTGGGAGACTTTGGGTACATGCTGGAAATTAAATGACAGCAAATGGGACTTAGTAAAGTTATTGCAGTTAAAAGGGAAAGTGATGGTAAAACTTGCTGTTGGTTCATTAAAAAAAACCAGCAAAAATCTCTCTTCCATCTTTAGCCAATCTAAAACAAGACAAAATTTGAAAACAATATTAAAGGAAAGTGTCTACACTTAGGGCATTTATCCTGCATTCATCTCTGTCATACGGAACTATTACTGTGTTCCCAGTTACATGTCATAAGTAAAAAAATAGAAGCTGGTTTTGACAAAAGTTAGCAATATATCAGTGAGAATTTTTTCTTTGCAGTGAAAAAGGAAAAATGTCTCTTGCTAATTTAATCTTCCTAGTCCTTTATGTCTACAAGGACATGCATTACTTCATTCTTGTTGCCATGTCATCTTCCTCCTCAGTCCCTGTTAATGTCTTCTTCTGGTCTTATCCTGCTGTGACTGAGCATTACAAAGTTTTTCACGCCTCCATGCGCAAGTCCATCAACCAATTAGTTTTCAGAGAACATGATACATATAGAAGGCATGGCAGTGAGTTCAGACCTAGGTCAGCATGCTCCAAGCTTTCAGTCAATATGAAAAAAGTATAGGTCTACATTATCAGTTGTATCGATTTAGAAAGTGGATGGTTCATTGTTGCTTCTTTTACAAACTTACTTCCAGCTGTGATCACTGCTGTTATTCTGATTTTTGTCTCAACATTCACCACCATGACAAAAACTGATTTTAATCAGGCACCTGAAATGTATCAAAGTATAGGTCTCATATTGGCTCTTAATGGAGCTTTGTTGCATACCTTGCATACACACCTTTTAGAACATTCCTGTAAGGCATCCAATTTTTGCATCTGATCACCTTCTGTTTTCTTTTGAAAAAGCTTGGAGGACTTGTTGGTGAGGACTTTGGTGGTAAGTCTGCCTCAAAAATACAACTTTCTTGTAAACTAATGTGAAACCAAATGAGTAAAGTGTTTTAATTGAAGGAAAGAGCCAAGTTTTCAAAGACTAGATTAAAATAATCAGGGTTCAATTATTATTGACTGTTGAAACAAATGTGAATAAAAAAATGAGACATTCTGGATTAGAATGAACCCATCTTGGCATTTTGATGGAGGTAACAAATTATCATATAACTGTACTGAGGATGTGAAATCAAGTGTATCTCAGCAGAAAAAAGGGATATATTTTTCTGAAAAATATGATGTCTATTTTTTTTCTTCCTTGCTATCTGCAACTTTGGAATTAAGAAAAAGCTTTTCTGCTGGTTGTCTTGTGTTTTATTTTATAGTAAAGAGAGACATTATACCTCTACAATCTCTTTAATTTTATTTAGCATGCTAAAGCTTAAATCCGCTTGGCTGTGATCTATCTGTTTTGTAATAACTTGATTTTTTAATATAATAACTAAAATATAATAACTAAAATAACTAAAAGTAGGTTTAATGGTTTAAAATAAATTCATCTTTATATTATTGTAAAGTTTAGATATTAAAAATTAGATGGTACTAATTATAGTTTAAGCAACATGAAACTGGGAGCAGCTCTGTTCAGCTGCAGTCTGAATGGAGATGAAGAGGGATGTCTGCAATTAGAAGGTACTGCTTAGAGGGGAAGTACTGCCAGTTTGTTCTCTTTCCTTTCATTGCTGCTTTCTGCATTATTTTTGTGCTCTCAGATACAAGAGATTACAAGCTACCCTCTAATCAATAAAATTGTGACAATTTATATTACTTCTGAACATCACCACCACCTCCCCCCCAGTAACTGGAATACACTGATATCTGGAATATACTGGTATCAAAGCTACCCAGGGTAGGTAAAAATATTATATTTATTATATTGTTGCTCTGTTTTTATGCATATAATAATTGTACTCTAATGATGATGGTGTCCCCCTATCATCTATTTGAGTAGCAACAGAAGTTTAGCTTGGATTTAGAGAATTTTTGGAAATCTGCTTTCTAGTTTCAGTTACAAGTGCTTTTGTCCAATCAATCTGTAAAAATCAGTCCTGTAAGTGCTCTTGTGCTGAGACACAGCCCTTCTGAGTTTAAGTTAAAGACTATGAGATTCTTCTTGCAGCTATTAGGTAATTTAATGGATCATACTTATAGGTTTGAAGGATATATAGGTTTATATTTTTTCTTTTTTTTCTTTTTTTTTTGTAAGAAAAATAATTACAAAAATGGGAAGCTTACAGAAACATACAACTTTGAACTCAGAGTATAAGATGTATGAAATCATGAGAGCCTTGCCTTATCCAGACAATTCTGAAATCTTTCTGATCCAAACATAGAATTTATCTGAGTAGAAAGGTGAAGGTGCCGTTATACCTCAGGAGAATCTCTTGATAAATCAGGATTTTAAAAATAACCCAGAACATTATTAGGCTCCCACCATTATCATTCGAAAATATCCTCAGGCCTCTGACATATCCATCTCTCTAGAGCAGCCAATAGTAAAGATGTCTTTAGAAGAAAGAACAAAATAAAACCCACAACCTCTCCACCTCCAAATTCAGACAGTGACATATAGCAAAGACTGGATCAGGGGACTGCCTGCCTACATAGAACTAGAAGTGGTCATCCACAGTCAGATACACAGCTAACAATTCACTTTTGGAAAGCCTTTTCAACTTTAGACACATTACTACATGCTGAACTGCTACTGTACTAGTAGCTTCAGTTCAAAGAGAAAAGAGCTGGGAAAAAATATATCATAAAATAATAAATCATCAGCCCTCAGTACATACTGAGAATTAAAAAAAGGGGGTTTACACATTTTCACATTCTAAAATTTGTCAAAATCAGCAGAGTTCCATCTTTTCTGTACCAATAGTCTTGGCTGCTTCTACTCTCTTGAACAGAGGTGGAGCTATCATAATTCCATATAATATGCTGAGTGTACTGTAATACAACACACAATTAAAAGTAGTTCTGATACTACCAAAGAAATATAATGGTTTACATTTCTTTTTCTACAGGAATGTTGATTATAAGTGATATGACAGAACAAGATTGGTAAAAAATATTTTTTCTTTGAGATTAAAAAAAATATAAAAATCTCAATCCATATTTAGGCATCCAAAAATTACTTGTTGTTTTAGAAATAATGATTATTGTGGACAAGATAAATGGAAGCTGCTGGTTAACCAGCATTGCTCATTATGAGTTTGCCAGACTGAGTCATTCAGTATAAAATACAAGTGTTTAGCTTCAGACAGCAATCAAAACTAAAAATAAAATGTCTGTCATTGTCTCCTTTATGGCCAACTGTGTCCTGCTTTGCCTTAATTCTCAAATCCACTGAACTGAATAGTTATTATCAGTCATCTCAGTTCTGTGTGAACATAGACAATTTGTTCTTTTTGACTAAAAGAGGTGAATTTTGCCCAAAGATCTACAAAGGAAAATATGGAATTATGAGCTAGATAGAGTATTGTTGTGGGAAAGATGGTCTGGAGACCAGTCACTAAAGCCTTTTTTCTTTTTACTCCATTTGAACTATTGACCTTGTGAAAATATTCAGCTTACTGTGAGGTTTTGTTTTTGTTTTTTGAGATGGCTTTTTGTGCCTGGGCTTTGAAACATACATGATCAGACCCAGCTTATCTCTCAGGCTGCTGGGTTTTCTAAGCCGTGGCACTGGAAAACACACCGATCTTGGGAAATCAAGCTAATGTCTCTCAGCTGTGCAGAAAAAGTGTGAACAGCTCTGTCAAATGAGCTACCCCCATCTCCTTTTTTTCAGGCAGCATCTTATACTGGAGCAGTCACTTCACATTTGCCATTTGAGCAGTTGTGATATAACTGCTGTTTTATTGCCTATAGGAGAGTTTCTGTGAGGAATCAGAAGCTGGTCTTTCAGCTACCCTGGCCAAAAAGGGTTTCAGTCACAGGACTCTATTACTGGTGAATGCATAAAGAGTCCTGACAGGATCACAAGAGGATATGAACACACTGCTCTGGCCTAAAGGTTGCTAATTGACCAAATAGTAATACGAGGGGAAGTATTTTCCAGCCTTGAACCTCTTTACCCCCAGATAAGTATATTAAATGCCATCAGTTAACCCCTTGAGTGCAATGACCCAGTGCTGCCAGGGACATTTCTGGTATGACAGACCCATATGTATCCCAATCAGTGGTGATGTATAAAGTACAGTCATAGGTCCAGATGAATCCTAGGTATGTTCCTGTGTTGGGTGGAAAGACATCGTTGGGTGGAAAAACACGTAAAAGTTTAAACACAAAATTTAAAGTGCACGGCTACAGTGGCTTAAAAATACATGAAAATTTTAAAGTAAAAAAGCAGTCAGGAATGAAAATACAACAATGTAAAGTGGGAAAAAACCCTTCCAACAACCCAGTAATTTTGATTTGGAATTGAGTTAAATTTCTGTAAATTTCTTTTATAGGATTTTTACTGCTTTCTCTAGATAGTTTCCAAAGAACAAACATGCTGAATTATCTCATTTTATTCTCACATCATGGACACTACTAAATTTCACTGAGAAATATCAAAGCTATTATGTGAAGTGAATTTATCAATAGTAAGTCAGACTTTGTAGAAATAATTCAAGTCCTACAAGATATGAATTTTCCGGGAGAATATTTCTCTTGTCAAGGTTTTTTCTTCTAAATCAGTAATTTTCCTGTGGTAAAAAGTTGTAATGTTCTGTATCAGATTATGTGTGAGGGAAAAGACAGTCCAGACTTCACTTTTGTTGCCTTAAAATACATTTAAAGTAAAAATTGTCCATTTCAGGAGCTCTTTTAGTTTAGTAAAAACTACAATCTTCTTTGTACTTACATCATGCCGTAGTTTACCTCTTGTCTAATTTCACTGAAATTAGTGGGGTTACTCATGTAATATTGTACCAGTCAGAAGATTTATCAATGGCAGACTCAGCCATGTGGAAGTTGTAGTTATTTAACAAAGGTTTTGTCTTTACTGGCACAGAGGTATTTATCTATATTTTGCGGTGTGATGGCTAATTCTGTTGTTTATGACGGATACCCTACACGTAATGTATATTTGGCCACCAGAAACCATCTCAGTTGCCTTTAGGCACTTCACGTTGTTACATTAATGGATGAGGAATTACATTTGCCATTTCATAATTTGTGTCCATTTTTTTTCATGGTTTAGCATCAATTCTGATAAAACTAGGAATCAGTAACTCATAAGCTATGTTGTTGACTCTTAGATGTGAAATGTGTTGCACAGGCTTAATCAAATGCAACACTTCCCATCAGAACTATTAAAACTGCCAATTGCTGATTCTTCAGGCCAGAAAGCAGAGCTAGAAGGCAAAAGACTTCCTGAGATATGCAGGCATGAGACATTGTAGGTTTTGAATGTTGCCTTTGATCATGAGCTGGTACAGTAATAGATAAGGCATTGCCTTTTAAAGAGGAACATTTAAAAATCATAGGGAGGGGAGAGAGATACTCATGCTGTGCATTACACAGCAACACAGCTGCTCACATCAGCAGTTCTATAGCATTGGAGGCTTTTTAACTTTTAATTTAAAAAAATACTTTGTTCAAAGCCTCAGTCTTTGATCACATGGCAATGCATTAACTGAGGCCGGAAGAGGCTGTTCCTCAACGTGATTCTATGCAGTCAAATTGTTTCCAGCCTCCACACTGTATGACTGCAACCTGAGCTGAGGCTTCCTACAAACACAAGTTGCCACTCTGGCAGGTGATGTTCTAGGAGAGGTTCCTCTGTTGAGTGCCACCTGCATATATGTCAGGCTTATGCATGCTTGAACACAAACTAAAAGGCAGAGTGAACCTGAAGTTTTCTCCTGTGTGGACAGTTGACAAGTTTGGACTTTGAGTGTTTCAAGGAACTATAGTGCCCACTTTTCTGCCTGTGATCTTTTTGATGTGGTATAACTTCATATACACACTCATAAGAATTTTTATCCTTCCTGGAAATAGCTGAGGAGCATGGCATCTGGAAATCCACTCTTGAGTTCTCACTAGCTGCAGGTCATCATATAGATGTGTACCAAATAAAAACTGGGCATCCCACCTCAAGGGAATAATTATGCTTGTGTTTCACCATCTCTTTTGCTTACAAAAGCCTGGTTTACAGGTGGAGGTCGATGAGATACATGATTCCCAGCTGTTTGCAGTGGTTGGCTTGGAGACAAGCTAATAATGCAAGTGCATGATATCATAATATTAATATCCATGTGTGATGTCCCTATTGACTCTAACCTCTTAAAAAGCTGTGTCTTCTCTTTAGAGTGCTAATAAAATGGATGTTAATTCTGTCTTTAAAGTGTAGTTTTTCTGATTAGGAAGAAATCACCACTTCAAATGTAACTAGTGCATCTGGTGGGTATTTTCTAGGAGGAGAAAAATTATTTTCCTTTGAAATGTCAAGCCTTAACCAAAACCAATTCTAGGTTTGTCTTCCCTGGGCTCTAGAGTTGTACAAGAGCTGCCTTCCCCAGTCTACATGTGCTAACAAGATCCTTTTCATGAGACATCAGAGTAGGCCAGTCAGAAGTCATAATTTTTGTATTTGTTTTAATTGATTTTGGTTTCTGAATTATAATAAATTTAATTAGATTGTAGTCACTTGACCCCCGGGGGCTGAACTCTAATTTGTTCTTACTGCCTGATCACTAGTTAACTAGGTCTAGACATGAACCATTCCTGGCAGGGTTCTCTGCACATTAGTCTAAGAAGCCATCATTTTTTGTATCCATCACCCTTGTATTCATTCAATCACACCTCTATGATTTCCTCAATTATACAAGAGGTAGAAATTCCCCATATCAAATTGCCCTTTGCCATGTATGCCATCTTTATCCCATCACATAGTACACATCATTCTGGACTGCCTTGTTTCTCCTGAGGGTAGTGAAGTTTGCCATTCCATGGGCCTGCAGAATTTATGTGCGTGTACTGTTACCTTGCAGTAACTCTAGAGCTCTTTGTCCATCACTCCTTTGAAATTCATTATTAGAAATTCACATCAAGAAATGGGGTAGATAATCTATAAATTCAGCAAGTTGCCTGAAACAAGACATCTGTGCAGACCATGATCCACAAGACAAAGACTCCAGTGTAAATTCAACTAAGATTAGATCCCACAGAATCCACACAGAGGATACTATTTAGTAAGACCTGTGTAAGAAGCTTTACTTACTGGTAAAAGACAAATTGAAGACAAACCAGGAGATAACAGTTCTACCTTTCTTGGAATTGCCCTTCTGTATAAGTAACATATCTTACTGTTCCGAATAAAGCTGTGTGAGCAACTTAAAGGGGATCATCCTCAGGTTTACTGTGGATTTCATTACACAGAAAATAGCCTAAAAAATGATCTAAAATGTGATAGAGTATTTTCTCCTCTTTTTTATCTTCCTTGTAAAGAACACTGTACTAGAAGGAAATGTTTGACTGCTGGGTCCAGTCTCTGCTAACCACGGAGATCCCACTGTGTAATCCTTTTAAGTAACTGGCCAAAATCCACAAGCAGAATAACAGTGTTTCTTGCCATGCATCTTGCTCTGGGCACACTTGATGCATTACAAAGTCTAGCTGATACAATGAAAACCCCCATCATTTAGTAAGGTGTAAAACTGATTCCTGTTTACTGCTAATGCCTATTTAACCCAAACAATTAAGAGGGAAGTTTTCTGTGTAATTCTTTAGACATTTCGTCGCTTCATTTCAGAGCTAAAGCTTCGTCATCGGAAATGATTAGAAAAGGTGAAATTACAGGAATATTTCCAAGGAGCAAAACAAACACTCAAACAATTAAGAACTCTATACACAATGTGGAGAAAAATGAAAATACAGAGGAGATGGCAAGAAGAAGACGGAAAAAAAGGATTCCCAGTCACTTAAGATAATGGAACTATCATAGTTTATTTCCTTAATTATTCGTAAGTCTGTATAATCATAAAAAAAGATATTCAAGATATTAAAAACTGTTTCTTGCTTTCGTAATTTCTGTTTTATGCCTTCATCTCACACTAGATAAGTTTAATTTTTCTGATATATTTTATTGCTTCCTATACCAGATGTAATTAGCAAGCATGAAGTGCTTTGTTGTTTTGTTTTCTTTTCCCATTGATTGAACAGTTAAAGGGAAAAAAGCATTTCTGTTTCTCCTAGAGCAGCCTGATTTCATTGCCTTAATTAATGTTATTCCTAATTTATGAATGTTAATGTATTTATTTTCTGATAGAGTTTATAATAGATCTTTACACAGTCACTGCCATTCACTGTAATTAATATGTCTAATTATCTAGTAAGAAGATAACTTTGCTATGGTACCACTTCAGTCACTGGGAAGCCTTTCTAACTTTCTCTTCTCAGATGTCTCTGCTCACTAACTATAAATCTAGTAGACTCTTAGATTTTATTACCACTTTCATCTAGCTGTTCCCCATTTCTCTTATTAATCTGCCCAATTTGTTCCTGATTTTCCAGGTTTCAGTAAACATGCATGCAGGCATACATAACTGAAAATAGTGTGAAACATCACATTCTGATTTGTTTCTCTGGTCATGAGATTGCAGTAGTTGTGTGTCTCTTGAATAAAATGAATCAAATTCTCTCAGCAAAAATCAAGAGATTCTGGAATCACTAATTGTAGATAGAAGGACAAAATAGTCTACATGAGGAAATATAAAATAGATTCAAATACTAAAATCTTGCTCAGAAATTTTCGGAAGCCTTGTCAATGGATCTCATAATGTGCAATAGAAGCCAAAAGGCTCCTGGATTTTTTTTAACTCCTCCTGTACAAAATGCAGAAGGGATTTCAAAGCAAAAAGATTTCTGAAAATTGGACAGTTTCAAACATGAAATATGATTTTTCTAATCACCATACCCCTCTAGATTATGAGTCTAAAATCCAGAATTCAAGAAGATGGGAATAGGTTTCAGAGACAGCTTAGTTCAGTCACTCGGACCTTTCCAGTTCATTGTGCATTTGTTCAGATCTAAACAAGGCAGGGAGAAGTGGAGGGGAGGAGGGAATAATAGAGAGAGATGTTCTATGTTCTATGTTTCCTAAGTATTAAAATGCTATAAATAATAATACTCATATATGTTTCTGCTACTGAATGTTCAACACATTGGGAAGGTTTTAGAAGATATCCTACCAAGCTTGAGGAACTCCATAGTTGCTCTGGGCTGCCGGTGAAGAATATCTAAAAAGGGTCATGAATACTATTCCAAAACACTACTTTACCCTTTAACTTTCAGATAAAACCTGTTAATTTGTGCAGTGAAATCAGTCTTAGCTCTACAAAGAAGTCGATTGTCATCTAACACTCTTAGGCCTCTTCATTCATTCATTCATTGCTTCCTTCAAAGACAAACAAAAATTGAAAAAAAAAAAAAAAAAGAACTCTGGGATAAATCTTGAGGAAATGAGGGACTACTTATATCACAAGGCCAAATCTTGTAACCTCTTGCATATATTTTGATTCTTAAAAAAGTGCAGGTATACCTACAGGATTATCATTTACAGGATTCACAAAAGAACAGCATTTTTCAAACGCATCTTTTCTGTGACCCTCAATTCTTTGAGAAATTAATAGAGTGCATCATCTGTATTGCCAATGTATTTCTTTCTCTTCCTTGAGGTTTATCAAGAGTTGTCACGCATTATAGTTTGGTGACAGTGCTAGAAAAAAGTGAAGACAGAACTGACCTCTCATAGCATTTTTGTGACCATGGGGCTCACACGAGCAGCTTGGCATCTGCCGGCACATCTTTAGCGAGTTGGCAGCCCCAGCGCCCTTTGCAGGTTGCAATCAAACCTGCCTTCTACAGCAGCCTCTTTCTGGCTGATTAAGTTTAATGTAATTTTAATTAAAAACCACAGTGTCAAAGGGTTTAGCTGCTCGAGAAATGAGCACAGATTGTGGCACAGTGGCAGCAGTCACTTGGAAAATGGAAATGCATCCTGACAATATTGTGTAGGGGCCAGATAAACAAAGCTGCAGCTACTGTACCTTGCAAAAAGCTGGGAGAGACCATCATTGCAAGGAACCTTATTAAAAAATAAAGTATAGAGCAGTTCTGGTTCCTGTCTTTTAATAATTTTAAAATGCATCTCAGCAATTGAGTAGAATAATAATTGCCAAGAATTGATTTTAGTTTTTCTCACCATTTTCACTTTTTTTTTTTTTCAATGAGATGTTTAAGTGTCATTTTAATATTTCAGTCCTTATTTATTTTGAACAGCAAAATACTTCCTTCACTCAAAAGACTAATACAACTTTTTTCCTTCAGATGGAAAGGGAAAAAATCATTACGGATTTTAGCAATGCTGAAAGAAATTTCCATTTTAGGGAGTTTTTTGCTTTTATCTGTTTCCAGCTTTTCTTGTCCCTCCAAGCAGATCACAAGGAGACTCTAATACTTTACATACTGCAGATACTGAGCAACATTTGGAGAACGACCAAAGAAATCACTTCACTGACAAGAAGTTGCATCAGTCTACAAGATTTAATTTCAATAGGTCCCAGTACAGATAGAAATATTGTTAATAATGGTTTCCAAAAGAAGCATCTCTGTAACATTTTATTTTCTTAGTTGCCATAGTTTTTTGAATAAAGAGAATTGTTTTAGAGTTATTAAACACCCTGGTCTTGGCAGAAGATGCTATTTTTTGAACCTATCCTTTGAACATGTGTATTTCTGAAACAAAGATTTGATCCAAAGTCCACTGAGATCAGTGGAAAATCCCCAGTGAATTAGACTTTGGATCTGGTCCTGAGAAGTATACGTACAAAAAAGTAGGTATTGTGGTAACATTGTTTGCAGGAATTCCTTTCCACAAGAAGCCTTTTTATTGTTTGTACTGATGCTCCGGGGCCAGAACCCCAGGAGAATTCCACCTAGTGACGTCAATTCTGTAGAGGAGAACTTCCTCTGTCCCCTTTTAGGTTTGTGGGACATTTTCGAACAGATGGAGCCTATATAGGTGGGACGGGTTCCATCTGAACAGAAGGGTCACAAATGCACCAACTGAGAGGATAGACAAAGCTATAGGGGAGAGTTTAAAGGAGTGGACAGGGGGATGGGAAGTCTGTACAGAATCCAGCAGAGAGGAAGAAGCAGCTAAAATAAGCAGATGGGTAGACAAGGGGAAATAATGTTAAGCACTGAAATATGTAACACACCTAAAGAAAAGGTTAAGAGAGAGAGTCAGAAGACATAACTTCTGTTGCAGTACAATTAGGAGGCATAGGAAAGGCGTCATTGAACAACACACATAGGAGCTCTGACAAAGAAAGTGCATGTATAAAAGTAAAAATATTCCAAGAGAAGGGTTGTCCTGAGCATCACATGGTGGACTCAGGTACTAGAAAGTACGGAAAGGCACTGAAATTACTTTGCTACATAGGGGACAACATGATAGAAAACTCAATGAAGACCTGAATTAGGCCTCTAGACTAGTTTAATAAAGGTAAAGCACCTTACATGAAATAGATTAAGGTATGATGGATTCTCTGCCTCTGAAAAGAATAGCAGTGAGGGAGGAAAAGGAAACAGAAGGATACCAAGGTAATATCCCATCACAAAATCTGAAATGGAGACCACACTGAAAGTAAGGAGCCAGGGGATGGTCACAAAAAGATCACTGTGTATAACCAAATTGTATAGGAGAGAGATCCTGCAAAATTTTAAAAAATATAATAATTTCTGCTACACAAATAAGGAAATGTTTCAATTCTAGTTATACTGACCCTGGATCTACACAGAAAAAGTTATTTAAATGCAGCTCCATTTACCAATGGTTTTGGATACAAGTTTATAAAAAACCTTCTCCCACCCTTAGCCTACTATAACTGTTACTTAAGTGAAAATTTAGATGAACATAAGCAGCTTTTATTTAATAGTGGTTATGATGTGATGGTAAGATTAACTTGTTAGTTTAATTTTGCCTAGTGCAGCATTTCTTCCAAAAAGCAGCTACAAAACCACAAAATGTTTCATATTAAGAAGTGCTACCATCTATATTCCTACAATAAATAATACTATTACTTTATTAATAACTATACAGTATTTTGTTTCTAAATAAATGCTTCAGTCCAGAGCAGTTGTAACTTGGAATTACGGATGATTCTCAGTTATGGAAACATCTATCAAATCCAAAATTAATATCTAGCTTTATAACAGACCAGAGTAAAGCCCCAGAGAAGAGCACTGCCAAGCATTTAAGAATAGTAAGATATCTTCCATTATTTGTAGCACATTGCTATCTATGCAAGAACCTTCTTCTCACAGTTATTATCTCAGAAATCCTTAGGGTGCCAGAACCACTCAGCTTTGCTCCTCATTTCTCTCTGTGTTTGTGAACAAGGTTCTAAGGATATTCCATATAGAAATATGCAAGTGGTGCTTTTATGATCACCAGGGAAGATGTTTCCCTGAAGCCTTTATATGTTTTCAGGAAACATCTGAGCATCTGCCTAGAGCCCATTTAAATCATATATGCAGTTCACTTATACAGCAAAATCTGACTGTGAATGTAAAGGAAAATGCCCCAAGGGTTACATGACAAAATAGCAGGTTACATACAGCACTTCACAGGCATATATATAATCATGTTATTTATGAATAGAGGATTAGATGTTTAATTGTGTAACTATATTTGTATAATTATATATACATATAATGAAATGTCAGAATATTTGACTTTCAAAGCATGCTGAAGAAAAATGGTACTATTACCTTATTAAGAATACTAGGATAAAAAGAGAGAGTAATCAATATCCTTCTTTATCTGATTATGATGGTGAAACAAATATAAGATGTAAATATTTGCATAGATTACAAAAGATTGACTGAATATACTGGTAAATCTGTGTATTCTATGAAGTCACTCAAATTTCATTATAAGGATACATGTAGCTTTGTGTATCTCCAAACTACTGTAGATCTAATATTGAGCAATATAATTTTGGATATGTCCAGTTCTGTTGTGCGAGTAAAGCAAATGCAGGTTAAGTGTGTGACCAGCCATTGTTTATTGAATGTATTTAGCAGTGTCTAAATTATGTAGAATAAGCCTCAGCGGAACCAAAAATTAGTGATGATGTAGTTCAGTTATAGAGATTGGCTGAAGAAATGCATGGGAGGATGAGAAAGGATACAACTCTAAGAAGAGTTGCACTTTTTCAATATTTCCAACAAATTACTTGATCTGCCTCCTGTGTTTGTACAAGCATATTTGTAGAAGATGTGATTGTATAAGCAATAATCTACAAGGTATAAATAAGGTAATTTTTTTAAGTGCAGATTCTTGCAGAAAGTATTTGCTAAATTCTTTCCAGCTTTCTATAGACTATGAAGGTTTTTTTAAATACTCCACTTACATGGAGATAGCATTACAACATAGGAACAAGTTTAAGTCCTAGACCACTAAAAATTATGAACTTTGACCAGAACACATGACTTCAGAAAACGTCTTCATTTAGGAGTCTTTGGGTTTTTTTGTTTGATTAGTTGGTTTGTTTGTATGTTTGTTTCGGGGAACATGTTTTTTCATTTCCAACATACCAAGGTATTTAAATTTTTTTATAATGTTAAATAGAACATTAATTCAATATTTGTTTCACAGGTACCTCCATGAGAGCAGGCTTGGTGATAATGACTTTCTCTCCTGTGTAAGTAAAAATATTTGTATGTGTGAACTCCTTTCTACTGTCAGTGTAACAGTTTTCTCTGTTATGCTGTTTGCAAGGTGGACATTGTATTATATTACTGTGCTCCTATTTAAATAATTTGAGAGGTTTTTCCCATTACTAGTGCAACTTCCTTTCTGTTTTTCTACAAAAATAGCAAAAACTTGGTAGATTGGAAAAGTGTGTACTGTATACTATTTTTTCAGCCCTTCTAAATTAAATTAAATCCACTCAACATAGCAAAAGAACCCTCAGGCATAATTCTACATACTACTTATTTGCAGTATTAAATATTCAGTATTTTTTCTTTTAAAAGCATATTTTTTACAATTGTCATAAACTTCCATGCTAAACCATATTCAAGTTTGCATTTAACCTGTTTTTCTTCCAGGTTGTCAAAACTGAGATCTTCATACTCATCAGTCTTTCTGATATATAAAAAACTGAATTGCTGTGGAAGGGAATTTTTAAGTAGCGTCTTTTTTTCTGAGCTTACGTCCAAGTGTTCTTTTTGTATAATGTAGAAGAGTGAATAAATGGACAAATTAGTTCAAGGAGTTGCATTAGTCCAATATACTCATGAACATTCATGATTCTAGGCCATTTACTCTTTACATACACAGAATTACATACACAGAATTAATGAGGTTGGAAAAGACTGTAGAGATCATCAAGTGCAACCTTTACCTAGGTTAACAACCTATCCAACACCAATCTAACATCTAAACCATGTCACTAAGTTCATCATCCAATCTATCCTTAAACACACCCAGGGATGGTGACTCCACCACCTCCCTGGGAAGCCCATTCCAGTGAGAAATCACTCTCACTGTGAAAAAATTTCTCCTGATATCCAACCTTTGTTTGGGTCAGTTTGATCTATACATTTTGTATATTCTGTTGACTGGCAGTCACTCCAGTATTCATGTTGGAATAAAACATAGACATTTTGAGCTGTAAAAAAATCTCAATTATAAAATTAAATCAATACAATGGTCAAATAATGTTTCTTGATATGTTCGAGTCATACTTGGCCATTATTTATGTGGCTAATTTCACTAAGCATATTAATTTGCCTATCAAACTAGTGGAACATTTACAAGCAGTCAGTAGTGTGCAAATTATCATCTTTCCAACAAGAGACTAAACCAGAACATGGCTTGAGTACAATTCCACTTACAGTGATTGCAGAACTTACATTCACTCTCCAGTTAGAGTGAGCATCTCTAACATCTTTTGCAAGGATGTGAGTAAAGAATTTTGAAGGTTTAATTAATATAAGAGTAGTTCAATAGTACAGCATAAAGTACCTGGTGAACTCACAAATTGCATCATTGACAAATTTCATTTTCCAAATTCAAAGTGTGTGAACAGAAGCCATCTTCAGTAAAGCTTTTTAATATGTGTAGCTACTCTCTTCACCTGTTAGAATTTATTAAGGATCCTTACCACTGGTCCACTGAATCAGAAATTAAATTTTCTCATTAACTAATTATTCTTTAATTTGGCTGCAGAATTAAAACTTTCATGACACCATGTTCCAGCTGCCAGAGTGCAGCAGTGATCAGGATACTGCAGGCAGCAGAGCAAAGATCTCATCAGGCAAGGCCTGTCCTGATGCCTTCAGCAGTGGAGCAGGGCAGGCACAGAGGTGAAGGCTGGGTCCCATCACGAGTCGAGATCACCAGACCAGTTCATGGTGAAAGGCAGGTCTGAGGCCAAGCTCCAGCAGAAAGTGACATCCCTGAGCTGAGGGAAGTCAGTACCATTAGGTCCTGCTAGTGCTCTGAAGTTTTCAACATATTGAAGTGCACCCCTACAGAAATAACTCTGAAGTTCCTGGTTTCAGGTCAGCTGAAATTTAGCATGTTCCCCTAGGCCACTGATCAGCCATATCTTCTTCCTTTTGAGCAAAGCTGCATTTGCTACTCAAGCCTCTCACTTGTTTATCTTGGTGCTTTACACCATTAGGATAGAGGAGTACTTGACCTTTCTTATTTGCTGTTGTTATTACAAGGCTGTAGGTTTATAGGCAACAGTGGCCATAGAGCAACACTGGAGGCCTGTCATGAGCAAAGGTGGTGTGATGCATTGTGGAGTCTGGAATCTGTAAAGCACAGGCATGACACACAGTGAATGGAGAAATTCTGAGACACAATAAAGGAATAGAAGTTTCTGATCAAACATCAAGAAATTAATAGCTGCTGCAAGGTATTAAAGTAGACTAAGGGCAAGGAATATAGATCGTGACAAGAAATGAGAAAGTAGTGCTAAAACACTAGTTATTTTTAGCTTACTAAAACAATGGCACCCAGATGCAACCCTGCATGGTATTTTAATGGCTTAGATATTAATAACTTGCTTGATAATGACCTCACACACTTCTGGCTGCTGAGTACAGAAATGATATATTTTCATATATTGATATATTTTAATATATAGCAATATGGATATATTTCCGTAACTGTTGATTGGCTTGCAAAATATTCTTTGAATGCTCTAGAAGACTACCTTTGTTGTTTTGGTTTTTTTTTTCAGAAAAGACTCTGGGATACCATCCTCCAAAGACCTGTGGCCTTCTATTTATCTGTGGCAAAATAGTAAGTGTGATCCTCTTAGAAAATTAATATGGAGATTTGAATCTTTCTTAGTATTGGCTTACTTAGAGATCATGATACATTTGTTTTCATAATGTAATGTCATAAATACAAACCGAAACATTAACATCTGTGCAAATATATAAAGCTGAGCTCCCATTTATAAGTTTGTATCCATTTTAATATCCTGACATCCAGAGAGGAAGTTGTAGAAAGGATAAGCTGGTTTTATTTGGTGGATGTCTTTTTGATAAATTCTCCTTTTAGAGTAAAATAGCGACATTTGAAAATGAAATCCTCTTTATAGCTACAGTTTCATTTTAATACCAAGCGCTGAATGATATTGCTGCTGTGTAATGTAAAGACGAACCTCTCTCCAAGGATCTTATATCAGAATTTCAGTCTGCAGTGTTGGCTCTTACGCTATCCAGTTCAATTCATCCATCTCCTGCCATGATTTTGATGTGCTCTGAAATTGCACCAAAGTATAGCTGGTCACAAATTTCACACTTACCACTTTAGACAAGTGAAAGGTCAAGGGCTTACAACAGTTGAGCAGCTCCTTCTCAGTAGCATAAAGCACAGACAGGCATGAAAGTGACTGCAGGTCAGATTAGCTGTAATTTATCCTAACTGTGTAAGTCCATACAGATTCATCCTACTACTCCAGAGAGAAGAATATGTATGTTTGAACATTGTTCATTTGTCTCACTTTTCATCTGCTCTGTGCAGCATTGGAATCAAATAAACAAGCACACTTTTGTTTAGTGCCATTCTTTGTTTTCAGACTAAATAGACATTAAGTAGATCTTTCAATAAAAAGCTTATCTTTTTTTGGAGGGACAAGTTCAACTCCTAAGATGGAGTTGAGACTTTAAGGGAGACAGCTAACTAGAGGAAAATCAGGAGATGGAATTATAAGAGGTCTAATATCTCATTGAAAATGCTGCTGGAAGGAAAATATAAAATGACATATTCAGTACATTCTAAAACCTGAAAAATAGGCATTGCATCTAGTCTACAATAAGAAATTTTAGTCAATGGTGGTTTGAATATTATAATACGGGGTAAGGAAAACTCAAAATGTACCAATTGACCTCTCTTGATATTGCTATATCCCATATCAGTGGGCAACACTGAATTTTTGAATTTTTGTTTTCAGTAATCTAATAGTGTAGGACTTCTATTGATTATTTTGATGTTCAGGAGTTAGAGGACTCAGCTATGAATATCTCCCAGATATGGAGAAAAGGCAAACCCAGCGCTGATGACTTAGCTTTCATTACTGAATAGAATAGAAGCAGTTACTGAACCTAAAAAAAATATGACATCTGATGTGTAGGTACTTTATTAGTTGGTTTGGCCCTACAGTGGCCTCAGTTACAGATTCACAATCATTCTTGGCCAAGAAGAAATTAAGACCCCTTTGTCCTGAACAAAAATCCCAATAATGATAATAATAAAAACAATAATAGTCATTATTTAGAAATACGGTTGTTAGTGTTTCAGTTATTAAGCAATTTCTTTCCTGAATTAATATCCTTTTTTAAAAAGGAATTTAAATATATCATGTATGCAGAAAAATAATTTTAAAAAATAACTCCTTTTTGGTTGTACCAACACTCAAGTCAAACAACTGATTTTCTTCCTCACATAGTTTACCCAACAGTGCAGTTCAGCTCATCTGTTAATACCTGATTATCAGAATTTGTTTTGTGGATATGAAATATTTGACTTTGGTTATCCTGTGTTCACTATTAGTGGCCTACTAGAATTGTAGCATAAACTATTATTCCAGCATTTGTGCAAGCAGTTCTGTAGTTGCTATTATCAGGCACTGTAAAATATAATAAATATTTTTGAAAGCTTTAAATGGTTTGATACACTGACAAGTTAGTTTTTACGTAAGCCATGCAAAAGGTAATTCAGTTATTTTTTAAATCACAATTAATTAGTCCCCCATATCCAAACTAGCTCTGAGTACCGATAGCAATGATACTTTAAACCTTCAATGCCAAAGTCTGGTAAAAATGGGGTTTGGAGTAATTTGGAATTACTTGCTTAGTATACACCACATCCAGTCTGTCCATTGCATAATAATTTAAAATTCTGTTCAAGCAGGATGTATTTATTTTGTCTTGAACAGGAAAATTATATGGATATTTCTTCAGACATGATGTTGACATAGAGTATGCTGTACATACTCTACATACACACTCTAGTACATTTGTATTGCTGTATGCAATACAAAACAATAAGAATAAATCTTGGCCTTTTATTTTGTTTGACATAATTGATGAGATATGAAAGATTATTTACACACCTTACTGGAATTGCTGCTGGAAATAGGTATCAACAGAAAAAAGCTGAAGCCATCACCAAAAGGAAATCACAAACACCTACTCATCTTATACTTACCTTTGGAACTCAAGGAGAACTGGATTTGTTAAGCATGACTGCACACCTTTCACATTAAGATGGTGGCATAAGTACATGTAGAAAAATACTTTCTAAGAGAAAAAAGGAAGGATTTGCCTCAGGTTGTTGCTCCACTCAATGTGAACTTAACTAAAATTCAAATTGTGAAATAATAAATCTGACATAAATTAAAAGTTTATTCTTTTCCTCCCAGTGCGTGCAGTAACTTAAAGCCAAACACCAACAAACAAATTGGCAGCTGGCATTTCAGTCTGCAAGGTGTTAGCCATCTGGTCCCACAAAATGAAACATTTATTTGATTTGTCTTAAGTATCTAAGTTAAGAGATTTCCAAGATGCAAAGGCATTAAGATTTTGCTTTCAGAATGTTGGAACACCTTTTCTTTGGAATTTCATCAAGGGTATACATAATCATTACTATGTATTTGTCTCTGCTAAATCAGATGAGGAACTTCAGAATAAAAGTTGTCTTCAGAAATTCCCATATGGTTTTGAATAACAGCTGCTGTAGCACGAGCCAAGTGGCACACTCAGCTTTATATAACACTACCTACATAGTGCTTTCTTTTCCAGGGCTCCTTTCTCTTGTTCCCTTCTCTGCATTGAGTACACTGGTCCCATCAGTTAGAATATTCAAAGGAATTGCTTCCATCATGAAACTGCATTGCTTATGGTTTTTGCAGTACTCCTGATGTCCCATAGTATTAAAAACTTATTTGAAAGGTTTATTAATTTTGGCTGCAGCAACAAAATAATTTGAAGATACTATCTATCCTTCATATGACATTGAAATGGTTGAATACCAACCTAATACAAGATATCCAAAGCCTACCAAGAGCATTTAATTCTGTCCAGAGCACACTATTTGCTTGTGAATGTTTCATCATTAGATGATAAGTGATAAAACTAAAACCAAGCACCCAAAGTGGGACTTAAAAGATTCTTCTTTGATAAGATTTGTCAGTGGTCTTTTTCTGTGCATCTTGCTCAGCGCGTTGGATATGCACAGGACGTCAGGAGTGCCCTTGCCTTCTAACACTCGAGGCTTTCCCACAAAGTAGAGCAAGGGCTCCTTACAGTATCTTTTCCCTGAGGTTCTGTTGAAATTAAAGGCTTAGCTGCTCTGGTTTGTGAAAGTCATGCCCATAGGCCCTGAAAAGTGTTCTGGGACACCACTGTTCTCTAAGGCTTTTTTGCTTATTTGCATGAAATCATCTAATTCTAGCCAGGAATTTTTTTGCTGATATGGATTATCAGTCAATTAAAACCTTCCATGGATTTTACAAATTCAGAGGAACATAATAGTATAAGCTCACTTACTAGTGAGGAACACAAGTGCGTATATTTCAAAATGTCAGTGGAAAAAATAATCTAAGAGTAAATCCCAAATCCAGCATCTTTACAGGTAAATTCCATGTAATTTACAACTACATATATACAAAGAACTCAATGTTTATCCCAATACATACTGCAGGGAAGAGTTAAGGTTGTTGATTTCATAAACTGGTTGGATTTTTTTTAACCAGATACTAAACTGGAATCCTTTAAGATGAACTGCAGTTATGGAAGGAGTATGCACCATGATTGGTCTTTATAGTGCACAGAGGTTATAACACACAATGCATGTCCTCAGTTCCCCATCATCTGTACCAGGGAGACAGGATGCAGAACAAAACAAACTACTTTCAATTCTGTTGCCAGCACAGAAGTGTCACTAAACTGAGAAGTGATGATAGTTGTAATTTGCTATAGAAAATGTCTTCTCTAGGTTAAGTGAACTATTAACATTTTCCACAAAAGCCACAAGGTGTCTCTTTCCAAGGGGTAAACCATCAAGTCAGCCAATACAAAATTAAATTCAATTCGGAGACAGTCACTTATCACAACATGGCAGAATATAACAAGGCACTGCAGAAGAGGGTTTGAGGCAAGAAAACTGGTACTTAACTAGATGTTTTCAAAGGTAATAGAGAGATCAGTACATATTAAGGTTAGTCAGCAGTCTAGAACTGCAAGTGAAAATTTCAATGGGAAACAGGTGATATTTTTGAAAGCTTTTCTTTCGCAGTAAAATTCCAAGTGCTGCCTCTGCTATATTCACAGTAATGTTTTGACTACTTGCTTAGCTCCCAGCTTCATGCATTAACCATTTTTACTGTTTTCATCAAGGAGCAGCAAGCGTTCTCACCAGCCAGGGGCCACCCCATGGTACCTGAGTATGCCAGACACAAAGATAGTAGCCAGGCCCAACCAAGAGTTTAGTTTACCAGGCAAGTTAGTGGTGAGATCTGAGATCAAGCTAGGAAATCAGTCTGCAGGTCAGTCAAGTCCAGCAATTGCCAGGCAGAACCCAGGAAGTTGGTCCATAGATGCCAAAATCAGCTGGATGCATTGACAAGGAGGAACACAGCTACAGCTTAGCTGAAAACAGTGTTCCTCCAAAGAAGCATAGGAAAGAAAAAAGGATCAGTTCTGAGCTTAAGCAGAGCTCCTGGACCTGCGGGCTTGCGTGGAGGCTCCAACCGAGGTGGGCCAGGGCCATTTTTGCTATTAGTTCACTCAGGTACCTTGACTAAGTGTGCTTCCTAAAATTTTGTTACCTGCTGTGTTTGTTGCATATGTCAAATATTGTTTACTCTTGTGCTAAGTTTTAGCTGGTTTTGCTGTATTTGTGCTGCAGCTGAAGTACTTAGCTAGATTCTGGTGGATGATACTTGAAAAAAGTCAATTTCTTTCACACAGGAAGGCTTTTCCTCAAAAACGACCCTGAAATCTGCATCTCAAATATTCTTCCTGTGCGTTTATAAAGAACACCTAGGAATATAATGGTCTGTTTCTCTCCCTAATGGTTGATAAAATGGTACAGACTGGAACGACAAGACAAGAAATACACATGACCAGACAGAAGCAGTTGTAAGTCTCTGATTCAGACACTAAAGGCAGGATTTAACTGTCTAAACACAAGTACTTTCCATTTGAGGTGCCCTAGAGTATCCAAAATATCCACACATATGATCTTTGCCAACAGGCTTTAAACCAGGTATGTCAGGGGATAGTGATGACAGCTTGCAGATAAGTGAGGGAAGAGAAATTGAGGCAGTAAATATATGGGACAGGGTGACAGGAGCAAGAGAGCCCTCAGGAAGGATAAGACAGGTTAGAAGAAGGTTTGCCTCAAGTGTTTGTGCACAAATGCACACAGTCTGGGAAGCAAACAGGAGAAGCTAGAGTACTGTCTGCAGGTGCAGAACTAAGACATCACAAAAATAAGTCAGATGTGGCAGGAGCTCTGCATTGTAAGGGGTGTACAGTCTCTTTAGGAACAACAGGCAGTGAAGACAAGGAAGATTAATAGTAATTGTGTAAGGAAGCAGCCTGGATGTACTGAGCTCTTTTGTGGAACAGTAGATACAGTATCTGAGGATTTATGGGTCACAATCAGAGGAGAGGCTGTTGACAGCAATATTGTCGTGGTAATATGTTGCAAATCGTGTGGTCATTATTAGGAAATGGGTGAAGTCTTGTTTAAGCAACTCAAGGAAGTCACCAGATCACTAGCTCTGGCTCTTATGGATTGCCATGCTAGAACTGGAAGATTCTGCTGAAAAGGACGTGGGGGTCCTGGGAAGCAGTAGTCTAAGGATACTGGGAGGTTTCAACAGGAGTATAGCCAATAGATCAGGCAGGTGACTGGCACATACTGGGAAGTATCAACAGAACTGTTGCCAGTAGATCAAAGAGTGATTATTGCTCTCTGCTACTCTGTGAGGCTGCATCTGAAATACTGCCTTCAGTTTAGGCTACCCAGTACAAGGAAGATGCTGGTAAACTTGAGCAAATGTAGCAGAAAGCTAAGATGGTTAGGAGCCTAGAGTGCATGCTTTGTCAGGAGAACCTGAAGGAATTGAGAGCAGGATTTTTTAGGGAAGGTGTGGGGCATCTAGTAGCAGCTTTTTGATACCTAAGAGAAGGTTTTTAAGAAGGCAGACACAATTTCTTTACCAAGGAGCACAGTAGGAGAATGAGAGTTATAAACTGAAAAAGGGAAGGTTATAGGTTATAAGAAATAAGGAAATAAAGTTCCACTTGTGAGAATAATTAAGCATTGGAACAGAGGCCAAAAGAAACTATGGAATCTCCATTCTTGGAGGTTTTCAAGATCCTAGCTGGACAAGTCCAAAGCAAAATCATCTGCATGCCACGTTGACCCTTCTTTGAGCAGGGTGTTGGACTGGAGACCTCCTGAAGTTCCTTCCAGCTGGAAGGACTTGCAGATCTATTGTATATGGGATGCACATGGTGCAGAAACCACAGGAGACACTAGCTTTTCTGGAATGGTGAGCATACAATATATGGAAAATCCAAGGGCATGTCATATGTCTTGTGTTTAGGCAAGTGAAAGCCTGCTTGACTTTGAAAAGTGGCCAGGTGACACACTCATCTTCCCATTACAGGTGAAGTTTATTCAGAGGAATGTATGTTACAAGTATATACTTCTTTTTTCATCTCTTTTTAGCTGTTTTATCATTTCAGAATTCATTTCAAGGAAATCTGTCATTAAGGCCTTTTGACCAGATAGAAAGACTTATCTGACAATTCCTAATAAGTAAAATTGTCTTTCCAAAATGCCATTCAAATTAAGGTCTGTGTTTCAAGGCTGGATCAGCGCATTCTTGATTAACTTCAAGTCTGTATTATAGTAGACACCACTGAAGCTAAAAATAGGGAGAAGAATAAAACTGACTTTAAAAACATAAGTACATAATAATCCAATGAGAAAAAAATCTGACTTTATAATATTATTCTGGGCAGCTCACACCAAAATATTTATTTTGCATTAATTTAAATGCTATTGGTCTTGTGGTTGTATGTGGCTATGCTAAGGATGTGTCTGATACAGTTTCCTTGCCACGGGACTTGTACAAATTGAGATTACATGTGTATATACCAGTGAAATAAGTTATTACTTCCAACTGATTTTTGTTATTTATGAAAATATAAGGAAAATAAAATGCGGAGCAGGGATTTACTAACTTCAACAACTTAATGCAGGTCAGAGCAGATTCAAGTTTTGTTTTCACTATCTATATATTATGCTCTAGTGTTGCCTATTAAATTCAAGCCAAGCAGAAGAAAGGGACGAATTTGCATATCCATTTCCATTCAGGTTATGGACTTTTAAATCCATGTTGCTTGTGTCTATAGACTAATGAGTGCACCATTATAGAGGAGGCTGAGTATGTCGCTGCATTTGGAATGTCCAGGTTTTTGCTCGGCATATAATATTTTGAGAGCCATTTTTTTCAAGCATAGTGTAATAGGCTTTAACTTTGCTAAGCTTTTCTGCCAGGCCTCCAGTGCCCTGCTGTTCTATTATATTGAACTTGTAAGCAGGACGCTCTGCCAGGCTCACCCAGATTACTGCTGCAATAAGGGCCCTGCTGAGTGACTAGTGTCATGATAAGTGCTAGGGAGGGAGTTCACCATCTTGGCATACTGTTCTCATCTTATTAAATTCAGCTTTGTGGAAGCAGGGAGTCTGCCTCTCGGCCTCACTGGCTCTGGCTCAGTCCAACTGCTACTGTCAGACAATATGAAAATAGGAACCACCACAGCTAATGGCAGGTGCTGCACCACCACAGCTGAGGAAAAAAAGAGAGCTTTTCCTTTTTTACTTCTTCCTTTTTTTTTCTTTTTTTTTTCTTTTTTTTTTCCTTTTTTTTTTTTTTTTTTTTTTTTTTTTTTAATAGGCACTTGGCTGGATTGATTTGAAAACATTTAGCTTTTTAATATTATTACAACCTTCATACCCACAGATACTTACTGAGCCACTGTTCTTTTTGAACATGTTTTTGCTGTCCACTTTATACAGGTTTATTTGTTCTTGCTTACTTACATTCAGGGAATACAATGTAGCAAATAAGCCCTTGGAACAGGTTTGATACCATTCAGATTTGGTGAAGGATGGTATTGTAAAGATCTAGTCATGACATCTGTATTCTGCCAAAACTCCCTACTGGGTGTTGACCAACAAAAATTTCCCGAATTCCAGTCTTGAGTTACTACTGGATGTGAACTGAGTTAGCTGTTTGAGCTCCGCTGAACACAATGACACCTGCTTACCTAATTGTCCTCTTTCTTTTCAAAATCTAATCTTTAATTCTGAGTGAAGGATTCAGAATATTCCCAGTGCCCTAAAATGCCCAGCTGTGATCTGAGTAAGCTATGCTGCTGAACACAACAGGAAAAGTGCAACATTCATAGAGAGGAGAGAGAGAACAAGGGAATATGTGTTTGCAAGCCAACCCTATGGAAAGGAAGAAAATGAAAATAACTTGTTTTGTAGTATGAATTGTAGTAAAGGACATCTTAGATCTATATATCAATTTCTGTGAGTATTTGACCTTTTATTTTTAAGCCTATTTTTGACCATTTCTTTTGAGCTAAGAATGAAAAAGTCCTTCCCAAGGGCTTGTGGAAGGATAGATAAATTACTTCTACACTTGCTGGTTTCTGGGCAGATATGGAGTCATCCTTGACATCAGCAAATGCATTGTTTCTCACTGTTCAACAGTAAATGTTCAAATAACCCCATTATTGTCACTTCAACGTTTTGTAAATTGGATATGATCAACACATGCATTGTAACCTTTCTGACAGAAATATTGATGTGTTCCAGCTACAAAAGTCATCTTATAAGCAAAACCAAGTTGGGATCAATAGAAAATCCAGGTTTTCAAGTGCATTTATGACAGGAGTTGCTAAGTCTGGCAGGTTGCAGTTCAGCAGCACACTTGCTGGCCATTTCAGTCTTCATAAGAGTGACAGGTTTGATTAGACTCTTTGAGAGAGGCTGATTCAAAAATTCAGATAAAATAAGATCTTTCTTCCAATTTGCAATATTACATTCACAATCCATTCCAGACTCATCAAAGGTAAGGAATAAAGGACATAAGATTCTAATCTCCCTCAGAATTGAATAGTGTGATTTTTTTTCTGGAAAAAAAAGAGTGGAGAATTATTGGTGAAACTGACTACCATGAATATTGTGTGTCAGAACTTTCAAATCTCAGGCAATTACCATGCAAGGGAATTCTTGTCAAAGGTTAAGGGCAAATGAAAGGGTAAAACCTATCTATCTGGTCGAGATCATATGGAAGACAAGTCCAATTTGGTTATACCTGTTCTTTGTTTCTATATCACAGTCATAAAGATGTCCCTTGTAAAGGGTTTTTAATGTTCCTTCTAAGTCGTATTTTTTCTTTCTTTTTCATTCCTTAGTCTTTCTTATTATACTGATTCACTGTGATGTTACTGAGGGGTGTGGTGTGTAGTGCTCTGGTCACTGTGTGATCCATACAGAACGAACTGCCAAAAAAATCTTGATTAGTTTAGAAGAGGTTTTAACTTTAAGGTTTTTTCTTTATATCCACCTCTTTCCATATAAGCTTAAAAAGTTCACTTGAAATTCAGAACACTGAAGCTAGTGAGTGGATTCCAGTTGAATAGTTGCTAGAAATTGTCCAGAAGTGTAATCAAGAGGTAAGCTGAGAATGCTAACAATTTGCAGTTTTGCATTATATGAATTTGACTTTATTTTGTTTTTCTTTGAGAAAAAACAAAGATATCAGGCTTGGATCTTTGCCACTGAATCCAGGCTTGGAATCAATATATGTGGAATGATTGTGGCATGATTCTGGAAATATTTTATGAGGAATGCATGGAATCGACTCCAACTTGGAGATGAAACTGTTTTCTTGCCTGAGAACATGGAACAAAGGAGGTGTTTGTTTTTTGTTTTGTTTTGTTTTGCTGCTAAAATTTAAGTGATTCAGTGGGGAGTTTCTCTCATATTCTGAGGAATTAAATGGCCTGGGGATGTGACCTCTCTGTGAGGGGGAACATCGATGCAGGATTCAGTTGTTCCAGATTTTTCATCATTTTAATATGGAAGGAGAATGTCTCCGAGACATTCCAACTGAACAGCGAAATTGTAAAAGGATAGCAGAGCTGGAAGCACTCTTTTCTGTGGTAAGTATGGATCTTGAAACTTGTTTCCATCTTCAGTGATTTTGCAGCTGAAGAGTCTAGTGCTTTTAAATTACAACAATCAGGTGGGCAAGATTGTTCTACATGAAGGTGGGCCTATTAAAAAAGTATTCACGCTTGTCTTCCATTCATCACATAAAAGTAACAGAGTGTGTTACCAAAGACAAGTGCACCTGACCATCACACTTCAGGCATCCTTTTGTCCTTGGTTAGCTCACAACGTTTTTGTAAAAGAGCAAGCACAGCAGATAGATATACACCAGGTGTGTAAGCCCAGGTTTGCCTTTAGTATGTTGGGAAAATTTATGAACATAAAAATCTGAAACAATGGGCCAATCCTGTAGTTGTTTTTAAAAAGTTATTTGTGTTTGGGTTTATGTTTATTTATTTGTTTATTTCTAACTATGTGAAAACAGCATTTTTTGATATAGCTGTTTAGGGATAAATATATCCTTACAGTATTTGCAGCAGAAACACTGAATTATTATGCTAGTGCACAAGAGTGAAAGAGAATAACAAATGAATCTATCTTTACTGTCCAAGTTGAATGAAATGTGAAAAATAAACGAACAGCACAGATGGTGAAACAGTTTAAATTTTTAATACTCTTCCAGTGTTAATCATTTCCAATATTTATAACAGCAGGATGACAAAATATATTAAAATATGCTATTTTATTTAAATAAAAAATATTAAGCAGATGAGCAATACCAATTTTCAGCAAAGTCACATTTTAAAAAAACGCTCTTGGAACATAATCAATTTAGATTTTCCTGCATGAACCTTAAACAATATGTTCAAATGCTGAATCTTTGGCTGGATCTTATTTTCGTCTACTGCAGATAACGTATTGGAAAACTTATGGTTCCGTATGGTTGTTTCTTTTTCTTTATTAATTTGCAGAGTCCTGAAATGTTAGTGTAGACGAGGAAAACTAGAATTCTCGGTAATTCTCTTCATTGTTTTTCGATATTCTTACAAACAGAACACAAATTTTGGAGAGAATCCCAAATGGCAGGTGTTGACACTAAGTAGAGACAGGAACAGCCTTCTTGTTAACATATTATCTACTACTCACCTACCACTGCTCTGTTACAAAACTCATTGACAATGAAAGCTAAATGAAGTAACTGAAAACTAATTCAATTCTGTTACAAATATTTCAGGTAGCTGCATAAACCTTTCTGCAGCTCAAAAGCAAGCCAAGCAAAGAACCTTTGAAATCCTCTCTATGCCTAGCCTTTTTGGATAACATCCAAACTACTATATTTTCTTTCTAGAGCAAATTTAAAGCGTTCTTTGCAAAAGGTGGTGTCCTGGAGTGCTGAACTGGGGAAACAGAAAGACAGATGGAGGAAATCAAATTAATCAGGTACTGCTGCTTGCACAAGGAATTGAATGAGATGGACAAGTAGTTGATATGACCTTAGTAGCTCCATTTTTACTGTGTAAAAGCCCAATTAATAAGTTTTATAATGTTCCAGTATTCCATTCTTTAAAGTCGATCTAAACTGTCTCAAGTCACAAAAGATTCTACCTCCTTAGCCATCATCCTTAATTTTTTTCTTTCAGAAGACGAGAAGGGATGTGTTAGTTCAAACAGTGTAGCAAGTAGTTTGTTTAATGGTATTTATACATAAGCATTTTCACTGTTCTTTTCTTTCTTCTGTCAAATCCCAGACCGTGCCCATTGTTCTCCTAGTCTGAAGAGCCAAAGAGCTCTTTTGCATAATACCAAAGACAGGTATATGGGCAGTGACTATGAAGGATATCTTTTTTATTTTAGAAGTCCTCATAAAGGATTGTTCTGTTAAAGTCACTGTTAAAGTGACTGTGCTATCAGTTCATTGAGCTTCTTTTTTTATTTTCTCCTTTACCTTGAGATTAAATTTCCACATTAGTCCAAGGGAGCTAACATCCTAGTTTCCCACACCCTTTTTGGAGCTTGTAATCCTGTGGTAGATTCTGTCAGCCTTCTAAGTTTTGCTGGGTACATATGAAAATGTAGTCTTAGCTTGGTTTTAAGCAACTGATAAAGGAAGGAGAGAATGCTTAACTTGTACCCCCTTAGTGGGTATGTACATTACACTGTTAAGATTTTCTGAAATTGTTAGTGGCTGAAGGTGTTTTGGATGGCAAGTGCAGCAGCTGAGACACCTTATAATGATCCTGATTTTTGGAAAACATCTTTGAAACTAGGGCTTTTACTACAAGCACTAGTCACTCTCATGCTTGGCAATCTGCTGCCTTGTTTTCTCCTTGATTTTTGTAGCCCTCACTGTGGGCCATCTCTAGTGGCTATCACAAAGGCCATATATATATTAAATGTTAATTAACTGGTACCCGTGATGGACTCACATCCTTTACATATCAGCCACAAGAGGGCGATGTGGAACACTCACTGAATATTAGGGTTTAGTCCACTGACAGTTTATCAGTGTTATTGTCAGCTTCTCTCGTTTTTACCATCCGACCACTTTTAGCACCAGGCATGTTTTTCTGGAGACCATGGCTTGCAACGCTTCATTTTTAGTTAGGAACAAGCTTTACAGGAGGTTCAGATGGAAATATTTTGTCACCTAAATTTGACCCGCTTTTGTTTTTTAATGGAACAGTAATAGCTGTTTAACAGTTTCAGAGAACCATGCAGTTATCTCAACACATGAAGAGGGATTAGTGGAACAACACGATTTTTTTCCAATACACAAATTCTAATTGATACAAAGATTCTAATCGTAGGAAACCTTATTTTACAACAACTGTGATACGATGGACTGTTCTATTTTAGGTGCAGAGTGGTACATACTGTAGAAAATTTGTACATGAGGGCAAAAGGAATAGACGATTGCTTTTGGGGACTGTGTAGATTAGTACATCATTGCATACTAACAAAGTGCTAATTGCTCCTTTTGACCACAGGCCCAGTTTACAGAGTTTTAGCACAAATGTGCCCTGTGCACTAAATTACAAAACTAACACTGCATTATTTCTCGGTACAGCTTGCAAATTCTTCTAGGGCAGTATGCATTAGCCTTAATTAGATGCAAAGAAAAAGGGTGGCATTGAGATCCTCACTTGCAATTTAGAAAGAACAGCCCTGGTGCTAATTACCTAGGTTGCAAATGTTGCATTTGTTTTGTGGCAATACTAATACAGGCAAAAAACATTCATATATTTATGTAATTTTAGTATTGTATATAATAACTATACAAGCAATTTGTCTCTGCTTGGTATGTTAGTTAAAAAAAGCACAGGTGTGAATTACTTTGAACAGGTAATGTAATGGTAGTGATTTTAGGGAACTTTTAAAATAGCAGCTGTTTTGAATACTTGCCAATTAATTAATGATCATTTCACAATAACTGGGGAGGTAGAACACAACCATGTAGAATAATCTTTATCTTCATTGGAATCACACTCAGAGTGGTAGATGGTTTAGTTCAGAAAAATCGCATCTCCTCTTTCTACATCTTTTCTAAAAGTCCAGAATTATTTTCTCACAGACTCCTTCCACGCCTCGAACAGGACAGAAAGAATCATCACAACTGGACACATGAAGAGTCTATAGGAGACCTCACTCGTTTGGAAAGACATAAATCTACAACTGTCATTCCCATTCTGCTGCACATTGTAAATCTTTCATGCACAAGCTCTTGATTCTGCTGTTCTGCGAGCAGGGAAATTTGCAGATTGAGCTTCTTTCACGTATCTTTTTTGATCCTTCTTTTCATGCTGTATTTCTTATATGTCTGACATTTTCTTTACATAAGCAGCCTGTCACTAAATTAATTTAATTTCTACTATAATTTAATTCTAGCTCTGCAGATTCTTCATCTGCACCTTTAAGAATCTAGTCCAACCTAAGACCTCAGGCATGTGTTGTAGTATTTGAGGGTAGGGCATGTACCAAAGTATTTTAGCAAGGAAAAGGTATTTTGTAAGGGAAAAGAAAAGTTGCTCTAGGAAATAATCCAATGTTGTGAAAAGAATAGACTAAAATATTTCATAGGTTTTCTCTTCACACATTGTTAAAACAATATGAATACTGAATAACACAAATTCCACTCTCTAGTCTGCCTTTTATAATAAACAAGTCGATTAAAAAAATTATCAAAATTAACTGAAAAGGACAGGTATGTGTCACCATAAGGGCACTCTGTGTCACAAAGCAAGTACACCTTAGCGCTAGCCAAAACAACCACCCACTCACAGTACTGAAGGGTAGGCATGCTGTTATGACCCAGATTCAAACGGTGAAAGTAGGAGTGAGAAAATGAAAGTGTTAATAATACTTAAAGCACAGATCTAATGGGAGGGGAATTTCTGGGATTCCCCTTTCATTCCTATTCCCTCTCAAAAGAAAACTACAGAGTTCCCTCTGGGGAAAAAAAAGTCTTTTTGGCATACCACCAATGTTGAATATTTTGACTGAATGATATGCAGCAGAACTGTGTACCTGTGTGTGATTGGAAATACATGTGTGAGTACTGAAGAGGGATATAGATGAATTCAGAGGTATAAAAAAATCTGAGGAATTGAACCCTTAACTAGTGCTGAAATACTTTTTGAAAATGGAAAAAGATTTGTAATTTAACATACTGACATACTTCTTTGTTTTGCTGCAGCTGACAAAAGTTTGAAAGACAATAAATCTGTTGCAGCAATCAACACCAAAGCCAGCAGCCTACCCCACCAAATAGCTTGCACAATGGCATTTTGGAGAGGATGGAGCATGTGCTTACCATATTGCTGCAGAAACCCCGTTTTCTTATTCCTTTTTTGAGCACAACTCAGTTCATTCTTATTAAAATAAGCATTGTTATGTTTCTGAAAGGTTTAATATTTTATATTTTACGGAAATATTAAGAAGCCTTCCAACTCAGATAGGCTTGGTATCATATTAGCACTGAACATTGCTAAAGAAGTGTTAATATTAGGAAATTCTATTGTTTTACAGTGATTGTCTTAATATTAGCAAGTTCTATTGTTTTACAGTGGTTGCTTTTTTAATTTTTAGTTAAGCTTAATAATTATGAAATAAAAGCTTGATCAGACTCTAGTAGCTCCTATGTTAACACTCATAGAAACAAATTACTTGATCCATTACAAGTAGGTAGATTTTCTATAAAAGACAGAAGGATTGCATCATCAAGTTCTCTGAAAACTGTATGGGTCAAAAAGTCCTGTATTCAATGCATTTTCCTGTAAGTGTAGGAAAGTAAAGACAATCTTGCGTAGTTCTCTAACTTGTTTGAACTTAAGTGGGCTACAGGGCTACCACTATTTATTTTTTTTTTCTGTTAAAGTTTTCTTCCTTTGCTGTAGGCAGCTTTTCAGTTGGAAACAACGAGGATCGTAGAGTCATAGAATTGTTTAGGTTGGATAAAGACCTTTGAGAATATGAGGTATAACCATCAACCCAGCACTGCCAAGTCCACAACTAAACCATGGCCCCAAGTGCCACATATACACACCTTTTAAATACCCCCAGGGATGGTGAATCTACCATCTTACAGGGCAGCCTGGCAATCCTTTCAGTGAAGAAATTTTTCCTTATATCCAATTAAAACCTCTCCTGGCACAACCTGAGGCCATTGAGTCTTGCCCTATCACTTGTTACCTGAGAGAAGCGACACTCCTGCTTCACTTATAACCTCCTTTCAAGCAGTTGTAGAGAGCAGAAAGGTCCCCCCTGACCTTCTTTTTCTCCAGGCTTATCAACCCCAGTTCTGTCAGCTGTTCTTCATCAGACTTGTGCCTCAGACCCTTTACCACCTCTGCTGCCCTTCCCTGCCTTAGGCCTGCAGGCCACACTAATTTCTGATACAGGCCAGGATGCCCTTGGCCTTCTTGGCCACCTGGACACCCTGCTGGCTCATGTTCAGTCTGTTTTCAACCAGCACTCCAAGGTTCTTTTCCACCAGGCAGCTTTCCAGCCACTCTTCCTTAAACCTTGGGTTTGTTGTGATCCAGGTGCAGGATCTAGCACTTTACCTTGTTGAATCTCATACAACTGCCCTTGATCTCTCAATCCAGCCTGTCCAGATCCCTCTGCAGAGCTTCCCTACCCTCCAGCAGATCAACAGTCCCACCCATCTTGGTGCCATAGACAAACTGACTGAGGGTGCACTTGATCCCCTTGTCCAGATTATTGATAAACATATTAAACAGAACTGGCCCCAACACTGATCCCTGAGGAACACCACTAGTGACCAGCCACCAACTGGATTTAGCTCCCCATTCATCACCACTATTTGGGCTTGGCCATTCAGCCAGGTTTTTACCCAGCAAAGAGTGCACCTATCCAAACCATATGCAGCCAGCTTCTTCCAGAGAATGCTGTGGGAAAAAGTGCTGAAGGCATTACTGAAGTCCAGATAGACAACATCTATAGCCTTTCCTTCATCCCTCACTAGATGAGTCACCTTGTCACAGAAAGAGGTTGGGTTGATCAGGCAGGACCTGCCTTTCATAAACCCATCCTGACTGGGCCTGATACCCTGGTTGTTCTGTACATGCTGTGTAGTGGCACACAAGATGATCTGCCCAATGACCTTCCCCATCACCGAGGTCAAGCTGACAGGTCTATAGTTCCCCAGTTCCTTCTTCCAGACCATCTTATATATGGGCATAGATCATATTTGCTAACTTCCAGTCATCCGGGACCTCCCTGATTAGCCAGGACTGCTGGGAAATGATTCAGTGTGGCCGAACAAGCACTTCCACCAGCTCCCGCAGTATCCTTGGATGGATGTCCTCCAACCCCATGAACTTCAGGCTTTTTCTCATTCTTTGTCACTATGTTTCCCTCTACATCCTGTAAGGATGGAGATTCTCCTTAGCCTTCCTTTTGTTGCTGATGTATTTATAGAAACACTTTTTATTGTCTTTTATGGCAGTAGCCAGATTAAGTTCTAGTTGGGCTTTGGCCCTTCTGGTTTTCTCCCTGCAAAAACTCACAACACCCTGGTAGTCCTCCTGAGTTGTCTGCACCTTTTTCCAAAGCTCATAAACTCTCCTTTTTTTCCCAACTACCCAACTACCAGGCTGGTCTTCTCCCCTGCCGGCACATCTTTTTATACATGGGAAGAGCCTTCTCCTGCACCTTTAGGATTTCCTGCTTGAAGAATGTCTAGCCTTCCTGGACTCCTTTGTCCCTCAGGACTTCTTCCTAAGGGACTCTGACAACTAGGCTCCTAAACAGGCCAAAGTCTTCTGCCTGGAAGTCCAAGTTAACAATTCTGCTGACCCTCCTCCTAACTTCTCAGAGAACTGAAAATTATCATTTCATGATTTCTGTGCCCAAGATGGCCTCCTACCATCGTATCACTTACAGGTCCTTCGCAGTTCACAAAACAGGAAATGTCAGTATGTGGTTGGTTGCTTACAATATTTAGAATTACTTCAATAAATATGAAAATATTACTTTTGTGCAAAATAGAGATGGTTTATTTACATTATCAGTTGTACTTGCAGAGGCACTCCCCTAAGGTAGAGCATAAATGAGTTAAAAGTGGGGCTCAGGCATGACTCATTAGCCTGCCTTCCTCTGAAGCTTTTCAGTGTTTGCGTGAGAGGGTGATGGAAGGTTGAAGAGGAGGACGAGGAGCAGACTATATCCTTTTGTGATGCCTCTTGTGAAGGTTTTTTCTCCCACTGACTGAGCACAGATATTGAAAGTCTGTTCTATCTCCCAAATGTCTGATGTCAACATCAGATGTCATCCACAGCAGCAGCAGCAGCAGCCGCTGTGACAGTAAAAGGCAGACAGTGGAAGATACAGCCAAAATGTTGAAGTCCCTGCTTCCCTCCTCAGGGCTAACAAGGCACAAAGAGACCTATTTTCTGAACTTGGGATGCAGCTGTTAAAAGCATTTTAGTTTTCCAACCTGTGTGTCTGGAAAACTTTGTGATTACAAGTGTTTTGGACAAGACTGCTTTTGAAGCAAAGCAAAACCTGGATTTTAGAAGTTTGAAAGTGTAATAACTGAGTTAGAATGGCAGAATTTAACACCTCTTATTTCAGATTTTCAAGAGAGTTTTTTCAAAAATAATGTCTTTGTGTATTTTAATTAATCTTTGTCGTTTTTTAAATGAAGTATATGACCATATAAAACTATATGGTTGAAATTAAATGAGCCCTACAACATACCCTAGAAACCATAAAAAAATTGAATCTGCATTGGAATTCTCATTCTAAGAGACAGTTTGAAAAGTGTTCAGTTCATATAAAGGCTGTTTATTAGTCTCATCACATTTCCTAGGACAATGGAACTGTTAGTAATATATAGCAATATTGGAAAACACTTTGAAATGACCCTTATCCAAGGACTGGAGTGAGTTGCTTTACAGTAGGCTGTCATGCTGTTTCCTTTTCTTCTTTTTTTTTCAACTGCCATCTGTGCTCAAGAATTTATGTTTTCATTAAAGCAAAAATCAGCTGTAAGGATTTCAGTCTCATTCACACTGAAATCCCTCAGAATAACTAAAGACTTGATCGTATAGTTACAAAGAAAACTCTGAAATTCATTCCCTTTCTTTTCTAGTTTGTATGTGACCTTCTTCTGTTTAAAACCTGGGCAGTGCTAGAACTGTTTGGAGTCTTCAGGCAGCAAAACCAGAAACCAAATACCAAGCATTGTAATGAAGCTGGTTTACCCTTCTTCAAGCTTGCAACTAGGTCTCTCAGAAGTCAGAAATATCTCATTGATCTCAATGCAGTATCAGCTTGGAGATCTAATGCCATTAACTTTCAATTTCTTTAGCCATTTCATTGTTTACTGAAGTGTATGACATTAGGTTTGGAGAATGGCACAGGTTCTAAGCAGCGAACATGGATAACTGGATAGATAAATTACCAGCAGCCTAAATTGTTAATTAAGACAAAATCTGAAAATTCCTATGATAACTCTAAAAATATGTTTATTTTGAATCCAGTGGGTTGGGTTTGTGAGTGAGTTTTTAGAAACAGCCCTGCACTTTTCCCATCCCCGTATTTGTACCATTTGGAATTGTAGAAGAACTCAGATGAAAAAAATTCCCTTACTAATAGTAAACATACCTATTTCCTTTGATATCAATTTCCAAAATGTTGAGGGAACTCATTAGTCATTCAGGTGTTGGTTTTGTACTTCACATGAAAGAGGCCACCTGGTTATGCTGGTATCAGTGTATCTGCAACTTGTCAGTGGTGCTCAAGAAGTGATGCCATCAAGAATTGTTGCAAGAAAAAAATGTAGATTGAAAACCAAAATAGTCAGTGAATTGTCTTCCCTCCTCGGTGTGTTGATATTTTTTGTGGGGTGAAGAACCTCTTTCATACATTTTAATCTGAACTGTTTGTATTTGGTTTGTTAATGTTGGTTTATGATAGGAAAGTACAGTTTTCTTACTGTTCCAAGGAGCTTTTAAAAATGGCATTGAAAAAAGCGGGCTTAGTATAATTCCGTGAAAATGACAGTCTTTTTAATATTCAAAAAGTTTGCATTCTGAAATTGTTTACTCTCTTTCTGGATAGCACTCTCCATTGGACCTCTCAAATAATTCCCCTCTGAACTTCTGGTATTTAGAGAGGCAAGAGAGAAGGGCTCTATTCAGAGTACTAACCAAGCATGACTGTATTTTAGTTGTAAAAACTGACATTCGTGAAGCCCATTAATGTTTGCACAGCTATTGAAAAGTACATTGGTGCAGTGTAATTCCTTTATGCAACATAATTGTTAATTATTTGGCTTCAGGCAACATAAAAACAGCAGTGTGTTCATCTGCAGGAGACATCAGAAATCACAAGATCAAAAAATTCTTATTGTATAGGCCAGTTAACAGGGGAAAAAATACGTGGGAGAGAAATTTTAGCATTCTGATACATGACTCTTCTAAAACAGTGTTTCATGGAAGATTTATGTGATACTTTAAGGTAAAATGCTAATCAGTAAACTTCTTACTGCCTTGCAAGTGGGCAATACCAACTCTGCTTGCATTAGTTTAAGTGAAAGGCTGCAAGGTAGGTTGATGGCCAGAAAACTGTTCAGAAGATGGTTTTTCTTTTACTAATGCAACACAGAATGATGCAGCACTGGTGAAAGGAAAAAGAGAGCTTTGTGAGCAGAGGAATCAGTGACTTGACAAAGTGGTGGTGTAGTTCGTACATTTTCCAAGTAAATTCCTTAGAAACCGGTGTAATTGGTGAGTAATATTTTACTGAATTGGTCTGTTTAGAGTTGTCCGTGGAACAGAGTGAGAAACTGAGGTGCTAGCTGCATGCAGCAGCTGCAGTTCTTCATGAGATTGCATCTAACTCCTTGCCATATGAAGACTCAAGATATGACAGAGTCTTAAAGCTCCTGATCTTCCTTGCTAAGCTGTCAGAGATGTTTTAGGGTGAAGTGCTGATTCTTTTCAGACCTGACTTCAATAGGAGCTGGGTTTCACTCTGTTTTTTGGTTTTTTTACCGTTAGTAAAGTAGACACCATGAGTGCACTTAGGCATCCTTATGAGAATCATGCTTTCATGTGTCTGCAGCTGGGCTATATTTAATCAACATGGAACTGTACTTTTTACCTGGAATCAACACCCATCTCACGTCAGCTCCATGTGTTGTATCTCAGTTCACCTGCTATGCAGCTGTGACAGAGCTCATACGCTCTAAGAAAGTCAGAGCTTGCTCCTGTGTGGATTCTGATCCGTGGAAATGGAAGGAGTTTGTTGACCATACTCATCACTGTGCTCTGGGAAGGTGTTGCAGGCTCTGTGCACTGTGGACACAGACAGACATAGAGTTTTGTTGACACAGTTGGTCTGGTCTCCAAAAGTTGTTTATGTTTCATCTCATAAGTATGTGCAGGACAGAAAGAGGTGATGTGAAATAATTTTCAGAAAAGACTTTGTTCCTTGTCCACACTGGTGCAAAATCAAATAGTAAAGTATTTTCATAGAGCTATCAAAACTGAGAGAGGGTAGCATTTCACAGTACAAAATCCCTATGGAATTGCCAGGCCTTACTAATTTGGATTGTATCACATAGAATAGTTTGCACCAGTACAAAATTAACAACTTAATATTTTGAAAGAAATGTTACATATTACTTATTTGTGGGTTTCATGTTGGAGGCTTTTTTTTTCCTGATATTGGAGGTACTCTCATATGCAAAACTTCACCCACAACAAATGACTCAGACTTAGTAAGGCAGCCCCAGTGAGAAAGCTGCTTGGTAAACGATGAGGTGGCAGGGAGATACTGATTTTACAGAGAAAGCAGTTTGAATGCATTTCATGTGACTCATGATATCATTCACAGTCTCTCTACTGAGTCTAGCATGTGTGCAATAGAAAAACATGTTATTTTGCAAAGCCTTTATACATCTGAAAGATATTTAACAGCATACTTAGAGATCTGGTGGAAATCTCTTCAGCTAAGTTACCTTTGTTATCTTGTAGCTTGTCCCGCTTCAAAGATTAATACAAATCCAACACAATAGTACAAGGATACACGTTCAGCTGTTAATGTGTAAGTTTACATTAGATCTGGTCATCCTTCTACCAGTTGTGGAAGCTTCATGGGGATCTTTTTCTTAGCCACAGTAATTCTACTACTCACATTTGATTTGTGTCCTGGTGATACCCTTGTATATTACTGCATTTATCAGAGGAACCAAGGGGGAAACTAGCTAGAACACTGCATTTCTGATAGGTTTAGCAAAGTGCGATACTCATCTTCTCTGTTTTTTAATGTACAGCAGACCTTAGAATATTTAACTATTATTATAGGGATATTTATGGTTTTTAAAAAAACCCTTCAAATATAACTGTCTTTTATATGCAAAATGCTTAAATGTAGGTGGATTCACAGATTAATCAGATCTAATAGCTATAGAGCTTTAAATAGTGCTGAGGTCAAATATGGCCTAACTGCAATTTAATACTCAAGATAGATCAGAAGATATGAAGCAAAAATGACCAATTGACCAATCTCATGTTAAAGAAATTAGAATTTAATTGATGATTTAATAAGGAAACAAACAAAAATAAACTGAGCTTTAATTATGTTCATGCAAAAGATCACAGAGAATTATTTGAGAGAAAGAAAATTAAGAGCTACAAGAACAGATATTATTTGAAATTCCTTTGAGAAATATAAAAAGCAGAGATAATGAAACTCATATCACAGATTTGGAACATACATGCCAATTCTGGGAGATAGCCTGCATTTTCAGAGACAGTGATTTCTAATGCAATGATCAGAAAAATCTTCAAGTTCTCTCCAGGTTTAAGTGGATGGTATTACTTATACTTGATATAAAATTTCTTCAGATATGTCAGCCATATCAATACAGCAATCAAAATGGCTCTTTTAAATGCTAATAAAAAGAAACCCTGCCTATTTATACGAAAGAAAAAAGGTGAAAAATAATTAAAAAATAACAGTACAGTTTAAAAAGTCTTATTTGAACCATAAAATATAAGTACTTTTCTATATAATGAAGTACGTATCTATAGATGTAGACTCCAGTGGGTATGTCAGTTCAGTTATTGCTTAAAACTTAAGTTTACATTATTGTTGAAGAAACAGAATGTTTCTGTGTAGACTCTTTTTGGTTCTTCCCTACTGAATTCCCTTGGGATGTGGTTGATACCATCCTAGTCACAGGGAAGCAATACCAGCCATGGCACAGTTGTCAGACAACTGAATTATAAACCATGAAAAAAAAGATATGCCATTTGGCAAAACACAGAAAAATATAACTGTTGGGTTTGCAGCCTTTATGTCTCTGTCACAAATGAAAATAATATAAAGAAAGGCTGTTGTTTCTGGCTCCTGACTATACTAAAATATTGATCCCATACGATAATGTTGAAATGGCTCACTCTATGTTGATGGTGGTATTTTCATTTAATTTTTGTTCTCTATGCAGATTCAGCATGTTATGTTCCAGCTCTGATCACAAAGAACAAACATCTAAGCATGCCCATCTAGCAGTTAGTTGTCCAGGCCATGTTGCCCTACCTGATTTAAAAGAATGCCACAGAAAATAGAGGCAGAATGTAAGCGATGTTTAATTATAGCACAGGCACTGAGAGGTTGCTAAGAGGTCTGTTACTTGCCATAGATGAAAATGGAGTTGGCCTAACCTGATTTAATCTTAACAAATGTATCATAGCTGTTTCTTTTCTCTCTGTTGAATTCTGGGCTTACAAATATGATATACGATTATTAGTTGTGCTAAGTTAGGCTGACCAGCTGCTGGGTAAGATCGCATGGTGATGTTACTAAAATAAGCTTGTGCCAGCCTGTTTTCCTTCTTGCACATCATTTGCTTGTCCCTTTTTCTTGTGTGGCATTGGTGTCTCGACAGCCACATGCTAAGTAAAATTAGGAATTTGTTCCAGCAGAACTAATGCAGCTCTGAGTAGACGAGTAGAGAGGGAGGTGAGAAGACTTTTCAGACAAATCAGTTCCTTGACCTGGCTTACCACACAGCTTCAAAAATACCAGTGCTACCACTAGGGAGATGGAGAGGTGTGTGAGACAAAATATGACTGCCTTGCCCATTGATGCCTACACATATGTTGGGCTAAAGTGATTATTAGGTCTTCTTTCTCCATGTGCAAGCCAGCATTGTGATTACTTATTTCCAGTCTTTTAGAACCCCTTGTATCCTTGAGGTTGTACAAAATAATTGCTAATGGCTTTAACTTAATTTATCCAGTTCCCTATGATCTCTAGGCCATAGTAAATTTCACCAGATACATACAATTTAGTAATCTTTAGCAAAGTCTAACTTGTTCTTTTCCTAGTCTGAGTTTTTGCTTTGCATCACTGTGTTAGTCCTTCGATCATTGCTAACCTCCTGAGGCTGCAGTTTCATGTTTGTTGACTAAATACTATTCCTCGCCCAGTTACTCTGGTGTTTGTCATGGGACATCACCCTCCAAACTGTACTAGTGCAAGTGGTTGGGAGTCAGTTTTGTGGATTAAACTGGGGAGTTGATCCAAGTTGAAAAAGTCATGTTTTATTAATTGTTTTATTTTAACCCAAATCCCTGAGGGGACAGCATGCCAATGAAAACAAGATGGGGACTGGCAATACCTTAAGCCACTGACCACTTTCTATTGTGTAAACAAGCCCCTGAAAAGACATCAGTGAAACAGTTTCAGACTTACATGATTGCAGCTGAGATTAAAATCTGGCCTTGATGTATCAACCATCTGTTTCCATCATAAGAAAAGAGACTCAGCAGGAATACTCGTAGTTCTGAGGACAGGATTCTAGTTTAATTCCTGTAGTTATATGTCACAAATAACTCCACTGATGTTTATTCTAGTGTATATTGTTTGGGAGCTTACTCTTAAGAAAATTACAGAATGAAAGTCTTGCTTTGGAACAGTCCTGGATTTTAATCTTGCCAGGTTTACATCAACATAACTCCAGTGGACAGCTATGGATTCATGCCAGTCTTTTCTTAAGTAATATGAAATGTATATAATTTTATCTCAACAGCTTTGGAGGAGTGTACTTCACCACCGCTATCTTCATAGTTCTAATTAAATGTGACATTTTTTCACTCCTTGAATTTTGCCCATGTCTGAAGTGACCTGCACAGGGAGTGTACTAAATCTGCGAAGGAAAAAACCACACAGATGTTTGTACTTATATTTTCTGCAAGTCCATTTAAAAACATGTAAAACAGAAATGAAAATACATACAATGAGATTCATTTCAACCAAAATTATCAACATTTAGAGATATCATCTTGCTGACCACTGTATTTGGTAGTAGTTATAGAAAAATTTTACTCTTAAAAATATGGATAAGCATTTTGACTGGGTTGCTGAATTTTCTGCTGCTCTTTTTTTTTTCTGTTTCTATTACTTATGTCTGGTGCACGGTGCCACCCATTGCAATTAATGTTGCCATCAGTATGATGAAGTAAACACTTCGGTTTATTTACTTCTTACTTCAGTAAGAAGTAAAAGAATTGGAGACCAGTGTTTATAACACGATGGAAGAAAATGTTACTTATCTGTTGTCTTAATAGCTGATAGAATATGGCAAAACATCAGAGAGATTAAATTCCCTGTTTTTATAAATCTATGGGCTCATGTTTACACAAAAAAGGATGTACAATTTGGAACACCATGAGAGAAGTTTTGTCTTCTTGCCTGATTTGCATACCTCTTCAAGCTTGCATATAGGATATATTTATTCAGCATATATTTCTTTTGATAGTGTCTCCTTTTTTGGCACACCATTCCATAGAATTAAGCAAGTCTTCCTGCAGGTATTGATGAATGCAGTGATATTTAAAGCAGGACACAATATAAACCTAAGCTGTTGCCAAAGATTAGTAGCACAAATATATTTTAGCATCTCTAAATACTATTATACTTTTCACAGCATTCTTAGAGCAAGGGCCACAATTGTTGAATGTGCTACGTGGACATATGTGATATGACCAATATCCATTTATAAGTTGTTTCACAGAAAAGTGCCCTGAAGATGTGACTACAAGAAGCTTGTATAGGTTATGCTGTGCAACAGGCTGTTTTGGCTAAGACATGACATGAACACAACATTCAAGAGAGCACTTGGACACTTCTGCAAAAAAAGATAGGTCCACCCTCTCCTGCCATTTCAACTGTCCTTTTCTACTCTGGCTTATATCCACACTTCAATAATGCATGTGGAGACAGCAAATTCCCCCATACAGGACTAAGATTTGGTGGGCAGAAGTGTCTTTGCACTACTTCTATTCATAAGACCTGGCACAAAAATCAAGGCAGGATTAAGTGAATCAGTAGCTGTTCATAAATCTTTTAACTCTGGATACTAACTATCTACAAGCCAAGGAAAGGAAAAGGAGGTGCTGAGCAGGCTGTTAGTGGAAATTTGCTTAGGATAAGATCTGAAGACAAGTAGTCATGTTGAATTTACAAGGACCAGTAAACTAAGGGCACCTCAAGTTTTCTGAATCGATACAAGGCTACTGGAACACACTGGCATTACAGTGGGTTGGGTCACATCTGAGGAGGATTGTATGCCCACCTCATGGAACAAAAGGACTCTCTGAAGGACTTTCTGGATGCTTACATAGAAGCCATAGATGCTTCAACACAATCCTTTACTTCCAAGTACACAATGAAGTTTTTGTCCCTACTATTGCTCTGACTGATACCTGCAAGTCAAGGTGTGAGTAAGTGAACGTGTAAGTATCTATCTGCTATCAATAGTCTTATCTGACCAATTTGATGGTTAAAGAAATATTTGTTGTGACCTGCATTTCCCCCACTCAAACCCCTATCAGGGAAAAGAGTATTTACAATACTTCTTCTACAACAAATAAGAAATATAATGAGACAGAAAAGTGTTCTTTGTTGCTGGTTTCCTTGCTTTTTATTTCCAGTTAAAAATAGATGGTGCCCTGGCTTCAGCTAGGATAGAGTTAATTTTCTTCCTGGTAGCTGGTACATTATTGTGTTTTGGATTTAGAATGGGAACGATTTTGATATCATATCGATGTCTTAGTAGTTGCTAAGTAGTATTTCCTCTGACTCAAGGGTTTCTCAGTTTTCCATGCTCTGTCAGTGAGGAGCCTTCACAACAAACTGGGAAGTAGCATATTCAAGACAGCTGATCCCAACATACCACAGAATATTATATCCAGTATGTAAACTGTTGGGAGAAGTAGGACGTCTCAGTCTCTGCTCAGGGACGAGCTGGTCATCAGTCAGTGCATGGTGAGAAATTGTAGTGTTCATCACTTGTTTTTCTTGTGATTTATTCCTCTTTTTTCCCTTTTCTTCATTATTACTATTGTTGTTGTTTTTATCATATTTCAATTATTAAACTGTTCTTAATCCATGGGTTTTTCCACCAAAGTGGGCCATGTGAATCAACAGCTATGTCATACTTAGTTGCCAGTTGGGGTTAAACCACAACAGTGGAAACAGATCAAGCCACAAAGTTTTGAAATAAAATCACTCAACATATAGCTTCAATATCAATATGGACCCCATACAATACTAATTATTTTTATTCTAGTAATTATCCATAGAAGTGTACACAGTAAATCAGATCTAAGGCATGTTGTCCTACCTTGAACAGTAGCTACTATTAAATATGTCCAAGAAATTGCAAGAAACCTGGCAGTATATTGCCAGGGATTTGGTTGACTCTGTAGAAAAGTGTGTGTCCAAAATCCCTAATTGCTGGTTGTTATATGTCCCTGAAATTATCTGTTGTGCAATATTTAACATTATATATAATTTTGCTTTGTGTGAGTTTCCTATTGCCGCTTGACATTACCACTAAATTTCCATTTTAGTGAATGCTCTCTTGTTCCTGTACTGAGAACGTGTTATTTATTATTATGATTCTTTTTGTGCATCCCCACTTACTTACCTTCTGTCTAAGGCAAACATGGGAGAGTCTGTCAGTGGGTTTCTAGTATTTTTTAACCTCAGTTAATTCTTCTGTCCCCTCTTTGGTAGGGGTGGTTAAAATTGTGCAATATTCTGGTTGACATGAGATGTTTTAGTAAACTAAGTTGCTATATAGACATATATTATTGTGTTTCTGTTCTATTATCGTTATATTTTGTTCATAGCCTAGTAACTGCCTGCTTTTTCCTCCACTGCTTCTTCATGAATAATGGTCAAAAACCAGGGTTTTTTGAGTCTTTTTCTGAAGTACAGGCAGTTTAGAATCCAGGAAAGTGAGCAGTCACAGTCATTTCCTTTAAAGTGTTCTGAAGAGACTTGCCAGCATTTGGTTTCATCTGCCATCATGTTTTCTATTCATTTAACTTGCTTAAGACCTCCAGAGTTTTTCACAGTTTCTCTGGTCTTGATCTACTTAAATAATTGTGGAATGTCAGCAAAACACTTTGCAAATAGTGGATAAACAACAGATGCCCAAGGATAGAACCTTGTGGCACATCACAGATAACCTCATGTCATAGCAACCATTTTTTTTTCTTTTTGTTTTCTATTCTATTTCTTTTCTATTTTACCATTTTTGATCTGTGTAACTATTTTGTCTCCACCTCCTTCTCTTCTTTGCCTACTTAGCTGCTTTTTTTTTTTAGGACCAGAGACCTTCATAATTTATGTCAGCCTCCTCTTCTTACCTACCATACCACTGACTCGCTCTAAGTATTTCAACAGATTATCTCCTTTGCAGAGGTCACAGTGTATAGATTTCATTTTATTCTATGTATTTTATAGTCACCAACAGAAATAATTCACCAGCTATTGAAATCAAGCTATTGGTCTGCAACACTGCATACACTTTCACCTAGTTGCTTGTGCAACACTAGCTGTGCTTCGGTCCTCAAATGTGACAGTTGATCCTGCTCTCCCATTCAGGAAAGTGACATATTGTGTGTATAAATGTACTGACTTGCAGTACTGAATGTTTGTGTAAGCACAACTATCACATTTAATGCAATGAACACAACAGACTACTGAGACACGGGGTTATGCTGGTGTGATTGCATGTGTTGGCACTAACCTTTTACTCTTTAGATTTGAATCTCACAGTTTACTCCCTTTCTTTCCATATTATCTTCGTAACAACTTTACGCTTCTGCAAACTACCTGTACAAATGATAACACGTCTTGAGTTACGACAGGCAAGAATTTACACACACCAACTTGCAGCTGAGACCAATATATTCAGCTAATTTCTTTTTCAAAATTCTTAATCCCAAACAAATCTGTGATGTGCTTCCTGTTCTCTGCTCTCTCTGAGGGCCTTGTTGACAGCTTATCTCTTACAGCTTGTCAGTATTTGCTTCTTTAGTGTGGGTAATGTAATGTCCAGTCTCTCCTGACTACAGAGACTAATCTGTCTGTAAAGGAGCCTTATGTATTGTATACCAACCAGGCTGTATTGACTTCAGTACTGTTAGATTAGTCTATGGCACCAGATGGCCTTCTGTCTTTTTGGCATTCTCACAAAATGGCCAATCTTACTCTGCTGCTCCTGGGATGGAGAGTATTTGCATATGGAGGACGATGGCTGCTCTCTAAAGTCTTCCCTTCTCTGATAGATTATTTTGGATTTAGAGCAGAGTTCTGGAGTTTGAGGAAGGATACTCTGACCCGGCCTGCCTGTTTCAGATGAAACAAATATCCTTCGTGCTACTGTGGAAGAGTCTAACCTGACTTTTCCACTACATCTGGAAATCAGGCTGTAGAGCTTTCTCTTCTGGACTCATACGTAGTTATACTGGAGCTCAGAATGAGCAGACATGAATGTGCAGTTAGAAAAGCAAGGAATAAAACTAGGAAGAATTTGTTGCCAACAACTGGGGATTGTTCAGTTTTGTGTGATTTGATCTGATGGTTAATTACTAGCTCAGACAAATCTGCATCTCAAGAATAAGTAGATTCATCCTCCTGGAGTTCCTGTCAGAGGCCACTCCTATGACAGCTCCCATAGAACTCTAATTGCAACCTGTGTCTAGGAATATGGAAGCACAACTCATGACATCATCCCCTATGGCTGGCCAGCTGTGGCAGCAGCTCTTTATTTTGCAGTTGTTAACAGTTACAGCAGCAGGTTACAGCAACTTTGGGCATCTCTATTCCACAGAAGAAAATGAACTCAGCTCTGAAGAGCACATTGCAATTACATGTAATAATTATGGGCCCTAATGGTGACATGTTCTACCTACGTTTCTCTAATCAGAACTGCATGCTCTTTTGCAAATATTGAACATTTCTCCCTATTTAAATGTAGAAATCAGAGTGCAAACTTCAGTTTTCCCAGAAGGCAAGATCCTGAACTCTTGCACCTTGCCTCCTCAATGACCCTTACCTCGAGAGTTCTCCTTTTTCCAAAATGACCTCACACTCGTTGTCTGGTCACCTTCTGTAGAACCAAAGTGAGAAAATAAGATGGCATTAGATCTATTAACACATTTGCTCTAGTGAAACAGAGACATGAGGAGTCAAGGCCCTGTCATGTTCTGTGCTGAGCTGACGCAACAGGCTCTGCTGAGGTGTTGAGATCTGGAGCAGTACCTGGCCAGGAACAGTTAAAACTTTGTTGTCTCTATTTTTGTACACTGCAGCTAATACAGATCATTTTGTTGCTTCTACAGTATATGACAAGACAAATTATTTGCAGCGAGCTCCTCTTGTACAAGTGGTCAACACATATTTCATTACAGAGCAAACAACTAGCATATCAAAAGTGAAGACCCAGTACTTCATTAATTCACTATCCTCCATGGTTTTTTTTCCAGCTGTTTTTTTTCAATATTTAGTCAAATAAATCTCTTTGCTGATTTTATGGAAGATGACTAACAAGGTATTCTTGGTCTGAGTGCTCAGTGTATTAGCAGATGGTTATCTTTGATCTAAGTATATGGTGTTAGTGAATGACAGTCCTTGTGAGCTTCTCCTCTCTATTTCTGAACTATCTTGAGGAGTTAGTGCCAAAAAAGCTAGCATGTGGATTTCCAAACCTCACTCTTGGATTTTCTCCTTTAAGCTTTTGAAGACAAAGACCTAAAAAGAAAATCAGATTTTTAGAAACATTTTCATATCACACAGGAGACAGCAGTTGATTTTTCAGTTGAATTGTCTGAAATCATTCAAATGCTTTTAGAAGGAAAAAACTTAGTCCAGAGGACTGTCTAGCCAAATTCATCCATCATCATGCATGGGAATTTCAAAGTGCCCATGGGGTGTTTGACACCCAAGTAGAGGGAAGTAACTGTTTAAATCACTCTTAAGACTTTCTTAGAAACTGCAACCTACACACAGTCAATGTCATTAGAACATTTTTTCCTTGAGGGAAAGAGCTCAGCAGAGAGGCTGGTGTTCCAATGTTCTGAAAAGTTCACTGAGTTATTTTCTCTCTGTAGGGGCAAAGGTGCTGAAATAACTTAAATTTAACATCAGTGTTTTCAAGTTCATTTGAACATAAGTATTACTGTTTGCTTGTTATTTTTTTTTTTTTTCTCCAATGTATGGTAGATTTAAGTTCTGTAGAACCTGGAAATTCTTCTCTTTCTAATGTCAAAAACAACTGTTTGAAACTCATTATTGTATGGCCTAGATTTTAGTAGTCTACCTGAAGGACACACAAAAATAATTTGGAGCAATTTTCTAACCATGTGATCTTCAAAAATAGCCAAAAACCTCTCATGCTATGAAGGAAACTGCTCATCCACAATTAAAATTCCAGGCTGCACAGAAAGGTAATCCAGATTCTCTTGATCATATGTTTGAATGTGCTTCAAACACGCCTCTTTCTTCAACTGCATATAAAAATAAAAAGAGTTTTAGCCAGCAATCTCAAAACAAGCAAACAAAAATACCCATCTTTTGCAAAGATTATTTCCATTTAGCACAATTCAGCATATGTTTAATCCAAGTGTGGAAGGCAACTTCCCTGCTTGTAAGCAAGTGAGGATGTTACAGTTTACTAGAAATTTTGGTAGGGAGAGATGAGGGTTGGTACTTTGAAGCAGGGATACTATGTGAAACTGATGCCCTGCATTATTAGTGTCAAAATTTACTCCCAGCAAGCTAAACAAGAAATTCAATAAAGACACAGAAAGGTTTACACTACAAATCTGTGGAATAAAGAAATAATTTAGTCTTCTGTCAATCAAGTTCTTCCCAGTAAAGACTCCTCTTGACTGACTGAAAGAAAAAGGGAACATGTTGCCGCAGCCTTCAAATCCCTGTTGCTTAGTTAAAGCATAGGACTGAGTTGAGAGGACAATGTTTGTGTGTTGTAAGATTATGGAAACTGAGCAGTGGAAGGAAGACTGGATGTTAACTGGGTGAGTGAGTAGATTCTGAGCAATAAAGCATTGATGTATGACAGTAGAACAAAACACTGAAGGGGTATCATATCACATGAGCTTCTTTAGACTAGAAAGGCAATGTAAGTTAGATAAAGTCAAACAAAAATTGTTCTTTGCTTGTTGCAGCCTCAGAGGGAAGTTGCTGTTTAAAGAGATTTTTTTGAAATTCTCATAAGCTGAGTTATTGATTAATGCTAGATATTCACCTCTTCACATAAGTCCAGCCTCTTTTGCGTAGTAGTGAGAAATTAAATAAAATCCATTTTATTCAAATCTAGATAAATAAATATTTTAATATTAAAATAATAGTGTTCCTATGCCAAAATTTTCCTTGGTTTTTTGAGCATTATGGCCAGCCAAGGATCACCATCAGTAAGACGACTATCCCTGTTCAGATCAACTGGCAAACATAAAACCCATCTGTGTGTTGTTTAACAGGTGCCATTTTAGATCCATGGGGAGCAAAGCAAGCTTTGTACAGATGGACAGTTATTCATTGGACCCTTGCTAGCAGTAGAATATTTATTCAGCCACTGCCTGCATCCAAGCTCAATATGTGAAAGAGCCAGTGAAAAATGTTTCTGGTGGAATATTTTCTTGAGAGGCAAATAGAATGAGGAAGAAGAGGAAAATCCACAGAAGCTTGTTGGCTTACATTCACCAATAATCCCATTTTGATCAAGAAACGCAAGTTCTAGCAAGCATTCTGGGAGACACTGCTACCCAAAGGCTTTAATTATTAGTAGAAATACTTTTAAGCAATACCCTTTTCATGGAAGGGAGGGGAGTTCCTTCTGCTGACAGCAGCTGTAGAAATTGGAATGGAAACTGGCAACTCCCACCCACTATACCAGGTAGCGAAGGTCCCTTTTCTCCACTTAAACAAAAAAAAAAAAAAGGAAGTAATTACTTATTTTGCAGGTGACCTACAGAACTGGGAGAAGGATATATGAAAGTTTTAATTTATATAAATAATGCATAAATATGTGAAAGAAATTTTCAAAATGTATTTTGCTAGGCCTAGTAAAAAGCAGTTTGCCAGGCTGACTTGCAGCAAAGAGGAAAATGCTGCAGAAATTCTGAGGGTTCCTGTGAGTATTCTGTGCATGTACTGAAGTGATCCTCTTATCTGCAGACTCACAGAAGTGACTAATGGAGTTTGCAATAGCAGTCTGCAATTTCTGCATTTATATAGCCATACTGAGATTTCATCCTGCTTAAGCTTAGTAAAGGTATCTCCATGAAAATGACACTAAGTCTCCAGTATGGCAAGGCAGACAGTAAGTTCTTGGAGTACGACAGCTGAACTTGAAGTTGCTATTAGCACTGCCTGCAGTTAGGTGAGTAGTGATTCCATCAGTAAGAAACAGCCATTGTAGTTTGGATGTTAAATATAGCATTCGATGTTAAACAGCCTATAGTCTCACAAAACCTAACATCATTTGTTGCAAGACACATTTGCAGACCTGCCAACTCTTAAGCACTATGTTGAGCTTCCTGACCATGGCCACTACCTTTTCTTTTAACACAGCTTCAAACTCAGGTGAAAAAAAGGAGTGCAAGAGATAAGCATTATATATTTGATGTTAAAAACTGGCTTATGAGACCTTGGTAACAGGGGACACATGACAAGGTATTTATGGTATCTATTATTGCTTTCAAGAGAATCAAAATTGCTTCAGGTTGACTAAACTTTAAGATGTGATTAAAAAATTCATAATGACAGCAATTAAACTTTAAAAAAATGCTAATTACACTGGACAAAATTAACATTTCTGTTACTACTACCTGAAAGGAGGTTGTAGGCAGGCGGGGGTCAGTCTCTTCTCTCAGGCTCCCAATGACAGAATGAGAGGACACAGGCTGCGTCAGGGGAGGTTTAGATTGGATATCAGGAGGAACTTTTTCACAGTGAGAGTGATCCCCCACTGGAATGGGCTTCCCAGGGAGGTGGTGAAGTCACCGTCCTTGGATGTGTTTAAGGATAGGTTAGATGATGAACTTAGTGGTATGGTTTAGATGGTTTAAATGGTTTAGATGGTATAGACGTTAGACTGATGTTGGGTAGGTTGTTAACCTAGGTAAAGGTTGGACTTGATGATCTCCATGGTCTCTTCCAACCTTATTAATTCTGTGTGTAATTCTGTGTGTGTAATAAAGTATAAATACTACCAAAGGAAAAAAAAAATAAGCTCTTAGATAAAAGAAAGGGACCAACCTTTTCCAATTTTATATTATTTATCTAGAATTGTAGAATGTTTGAGTTGGAAGAAACTTTTAAAGGTCATCTAATCCAACTCTCTACCATGGGCAGGGATATCTTTCAATAGATTGCATTCTTTAAAGCCCTGTTCAACCTGACCCTGGACACTTGCAAGGATGGAGCATCCGCAGCTTCTATGGTCAAGCTGTTGCAGTGTCTCACCACTCTTACCATAAAATACTTCTTCCTTACATCCAGTCTAAATCTACCCTCTTTAAACTGTTGCCCCTTGTTCTATCACTACATGCCCTAGTAAAAATTCTCTGTCCATCTTTCTCGTAAACCTCCTTTATATATTGAAATGGCACAATAAGGTCTCCCTGGATACATCTTTTGAGGTGGAGCAAACAAATCTTTCAGCCTTTCTTCACAGCCCTCTGATTACTTCTATGGCCCTCCCGTGGACACTCTCCAAAAGCTCAATGCCATTCCTGAGCTGGGGACTCCAGAGCTGGAAGCAGGTGAGGTCTCATGAGAACAGAGAAGAGTGAGAATCACCTCCCTAGACCTGCTGGCCACCTTCTGTTGAAGCTCAGGATGCAATTGACTTTCTGGGCTGTTGTCAACTCATGTCCATTTTTTTTAGGAATTTTTTGTTTTTATGCAAAAGTAGCATCCTGGTGATTTGGAAAAAAAATAAGCTGCATACTGTTTATAGACATAGGTAAAGAAAGAGTCAACCCAAACTCTCACTTTCTGGTTGTTTCCAAATTAAAAAAAAAAACAAAAAAAAGCATCAAACCACAGTAGGAGAAAAATGGTAGTGTACAGCCCCTCATTTAACAAAAAACAACACATTAGGGTTAAGATTTGAAAGTGTTTGAGAAAACACTTTCTTTATACCATGAAGATTTGCCTATATACTAAAGTCATCATCCAGTCCTGTCCCTGATTTGTATGGAGTGGGGTAGACACACAGCATAGATGAGCACATTTTGCCCATGCTTTATTCCAGAGTTTTAAAGAAGACTCTAATAAGAATTATAGTTGTTTATATAAGTGGGGCTATTAAGAAAAGAATGTGAATCAGGTTTTTTTATAGGCTAGCAATCAGAGCAAGAAGTGGGAAATAAGGGTCAACTAGAGGCATTCATGTTACATTTTAGAAAAATAGCATATCAAAGTATCTGTAAAGGCCTTGGCTGTTTCTATCATGTTTCTAAAATGAGCTTACTGGGTTTTTTTAAAACATATGAATTCATTGGTCAGAGACAGAGAGGGGAAAGTTGAACAGCACTAAATCAATGTTGTAGCTACAACAGTTCAGTTTCAATGGTATTAATCGTTATTTTTACTTATGTTCTTCTCTATGGCATTCTAATCTGCCAAGGATCATGCCTACAATGCAGATAGAAGATAAAGCTGAAAATATACACGAAAATATATTTTCAAATAGTTCTGTCTTCCTTAGTACAAGGAAGATTGTTGCTTCAGATCAACAAGAGCATCAGCACCAGATAGTTTGTCTCTGGTCTCACCTTTTTTTTTTAGTGACTGCCTCTCTGGCTCAGAGTTCTTCTCTGGTGTCCTAGTGAGCATCATCCGTGCAATCCTATTTCTTTGCTGTTTGACAGTCACATATATCTCTCTGTGCATGTGCTGGGGGAGACCTTTCTCCTGCTCCTCCTCCTGAGAGGTGTGAGAGAGCCCTGATCTGCTCAATGCTGCTCCTAGCTTTTTTTCCAGGGCCTACTCTGCTTCCTTTTCCTTTGAAGACTGTATCAGATTTTCTCAATATGCTCAATTGTATTTTATATCTAAGTTCGCTTCTTATTTTGTCTTATGAATTCATTTGTTTTCTTGGGATTTGCTAAGTGCAGCTAGTCTATGCATGGCTCATTAAATTACTTCTAAACAGCCACAGTCAAACTTCAGCCAGAAGCCTCTGTTGAAGAAGTGGTGTTTTTCTTGCTTGTTCTCTCTGCTAAAGAAAAGTAATTGGATTTGTACGATTCATGTTTTAAGTTCATCCAATAAAAAAGGGATTCTTCAACCTGGGTTTTTTTTATCCCTCAAGTGTGAAAATTAGATTTATCAGTTATTAACTTGTTTATTTTTTTAACGTATCTAGCTTTGTGTCACTGTTGATTTCACTATTTGCAAACTGGCTTTGTCATTTTATTGATAGCACTTGAGTGAAGAACTCTCTGATAATATATGCAAACTCACAGCTCTCAACAAGCTTTACAGCTCCGTTAATGAGGGGATTAACAAGAGCACTGCAATGTATTTAACCTGCGGCACTAGCTCTGTTTCAATAAGACTTCAACAGCCTATTAAATGGAGTGGGGGCTCAATTAACCCAGACAAAGGCCACTCTACAGAACATGGCAGGGAGGACCACAGTTAGCATCTGCCCAAGCAGCTTGTTCCGAGCTGGAAATAAAGAGGGTGACATGTTCTCGCCCCGAGCTATGATATAACTGAAATGGTGATTCTAGTTCATCTGCTCTGACTGAATAGGTGACGGCATTGAAACCCACCACTATCTCGCCATATGACAGTCTGTAAAATCAGAGTGCACTCAACGGTCACCCAGAGCCTCCTGCCTGGTAGGACCGAGGTATTGTTCCGAGGGAGGTCGATGGGAGCTTTCACTAGCGCAAGGATGCAGTGCCGGCATGGTGTTACGTTTGGACGGTCAGGGAGCATCACGTCAGTAGATCTTTCAGGGAATGTTTTAACAGTCTCCTGCTGGAGAGAGATTCGGCATAGAGGTGTTACTGGTCTTTGTGTAATCTGATATTTCATTGGAGGTTAAAATAAGAACTGGAAAATGACACATAAGCAGAGTAGGAGAGAAACAACATTTTTTAAAAATTCAAATTCTACAATAGCAGCACACCAACATTTCTCATTCAGTTTTTTGTTAAATTTTGAGCATTTGTTTTTAAAAGTGCTACTCATGGTTAAACGTGTGTTGAAAATGCTTTAATGTTTAAAGATCTAATTCTTTCTCGTTTGGGGTATGAGAAGAAGGGATTTTTGCTATTCCTAAGAAAAAGCTATCTGCACAAATTAGCTAGTTTGTGGATACTGACTGTTATTTTATTTGGTAAGTCTAGGTTTAGGTTTCTTAGTAGATACTGTTACAGGTCTTTATTAAGAAATGGTCATTGATGAAATATTAGCATTAAGGTAAGTGTTGTGTGACCCCAGTGTAAGACTCTAGAGGCCATGTTGCAGTCATTTTCAAAATAAATAAAAATAATTAAAAACAGCTTTTTTCTTTTTCTGTTGGAGAAGGTAGAAAATAACAAAAACTTCTATCTACCAACCAATCAAAAATACAAGAATAATATGTTAAGAGAGACCAAAAAAAAGCATAAGGGGCATGCATTCATACCTGGATTAACTGTAAATTCTTTCAGAAAACACAACATTTTTTTTAAACATTAATGCTGCTGTAGCACAGCTCTGCTCGAAAGGGTGAGACAGTTTCATTTCTTTTTTTTTCCTTGAGGAATGCTATTTGTTCTTTAAAGACACATGCTCATGAATGTACACCAAGCAGCAAGCCTTTTAGTGGCATATGCCATGATCTGGTGACAAGAACCAATAAAAAAACCTTGCATTGCTAGCAGAATAGATGGCAGAGCTAGGTCTACCAAAATAATTTGAACTAATCCTATGGGCTTTATAGAGTGCATAAGTGGGTGGCAAGGCCATGGCTTACCTGTATATAAACCATTAATCTACCTTGTATACAATGTTAGGCATGTATACTGCTTTTTCTCATGACCATTTATTGTACTGCTCTGTACATTCAGTTTTACACGAAATTCAAAGACAGAGAAACATAAAAATCCTTCACTTTTATGCAAGTTGCTTCCAGGTTTATGACAGTTGTGAAGTCCTAGATCTCAAATCTTCCAAGGCAAAAAACATCTGCATTTCTAACAGAGAAAACAAACAAAAGACAACTTTTTGTTTCCCTTCCAGAGATAATTAAGAGCCACAAAAGAGCAGAGACCCAATTACTTCTGCTTTGAGGTGAACTTTAAGTATTTCTGGCTATCATAGTAAGAACACATGCTGCTAATTTTTCACTTTTATATAGAAGGTAATTTTCTTTCCTTGGATCTGTATGTTATTATAGTTTGAGGATAAAGTAGGTGAATTACCATAGCAATGTATTGATTTCCAGCAGGGAAAAATAAAGGGAAGCTATTAAATGAACACTGGTGTTCCATTGGGATGTATTTGCTTTACCTTAAGTCTAACCTAAGGTTAATAGGGCATTATCACCTCTAATCACAACTAACTAGTCATGCTTCATTGGTAAAATATGTGCATTATTGGAAGTTCTAGATGTAAAGTATTTTAAAAGGGGAGGGGAAATTGGAACAAATTATTTTGTTAGATAATTAGGAACTGCATCATGTCTTCATGTTATATCATTTCTGTAGTGTACCTTCTTTAAGTTTATTTTGATTCCTTGAGTCTTTGGCACAGAGAGTCCCCAGTATGCTGGGAATGGTGCAAGCAATATAGAAATCAGGATACAGGATGTACACAGAGGATGTGGCAAGCAACAGTCTAACCTAACAGGGCCGTTTTTTATCTCCTTTTCCTATCCAATATATTCTCTCCCACAGTGAAAATAGCAGATACTATTTGTGAAAAACATGCAGTCCTAGCTACCGTCTACAGTCCCTTCCTCTAGTATTTCCCCACCATTCACAACTGCTGAATTAGGGATGTTAGAGAATACATCCCTGCATATTTATTTTAGTGTCTGCTTATGGATCTGTTGTCCGTGAATTTGTCCAGACCTCTTTGAAGACCTCCCTGTTGATATCTTCTGCATCTACAATTGCCTGTGGCTTCCAGGAGTTCATTCCTGTTGTTTAAAAACAAACTACAGAAATAATAATTTCTAGGGAGTCTTTTATACATGTTTTGTACTCCCTTGTTCAAATAGTTTGGGACTTGCTGAATAACCACTCACCTTGTCTATTTCCATCATAAACTTCTAAACCTACCCTCCAGTCCTCACTCATCTGCTGTTTAACTTGGAGTTCCATCCTGTTTAGTCTCTCATAAAGGAATAGCTCCCTCTATTTAATTATTTTCTTTGTTGTTCTCCATTGTCCCTTAACTTTGCTCTGTCATTTTTAGATAGGGAACTGAAAATAGTGCTTAAAGAAGTTCCACAACTACAAAAAAGTCTTGCCTTTCATGTGCATAATTTTCCACTCATTCTTCCCTTTTAAATCATTGATGGTCATTGAATATTATATTACCATTATGTTATCATTCATGGTCACTGAATGATAATAATGAACCCATCATAAGATAATAATGCATTAGGCAAAGTGATATAACAGGAGAAAAAAACTGTTTGGCACACATTGCTACTGCTCCTCTTCCAAAGCATTTTTTGTCATTAGGAAAAACGTATGCAGTATATATGCAGTGCATAGATCTTTGCTCCCTTTCAGTGCCTTGCTAGATATGCTGGCTCCCAGCCAGGCCAAGTTAACTAGAACTCAATTAGCATCTTTAACACTTTTAAGCAGTTATTTTTTCTATTTTTATTGGCAGCTGATTTCCTGTGAGTTTAGCTGCACAAGAATGAAGATGTCTGTTAATTTTTTCAGCTTATTGCATGGCTTTCAGGAGAGAACAAAAATCAGTGTAGTATTAGAGGTTGATGTGTGAACAGAAAATGGATGATTCTGTGTATAACATATTTCAGAATGTCAATAATATACAAATTTCAAAACGTATGAATTGTAGGAATAGCTATTAGGAAATACATCAGATTCACTGCTGAGGAAAACTACCAACATGTTTGCCATAAATTCTTACCAATTCGTCTTAAATTCATACCTATCAGAGAACAGGGATGCACTGGAGTATGGGCATTTGAATGGGATGAAAAAAGAGAGAGGATTAAAGCAAAATGGAGAATGATAGCTAAAAGGAAGTACACACAAAAAACCTAGTCTGCGAACACATATCTCACAGACAATTTATCCATACAATTAAGAATTATGTTTTGTGGAATCAAACCACATTCCCTTATTTCTGTACGTTCAGGTGAAAATTGTTTCTTACAGAGGATCACCAAACCTAGTGAGAGGTTAGATTGTGCAGCTTTCGACTGTCACAATAAACCAGGAGTTCAGGAAGAGACTGGGAAGCATCTGAGCAAGGAACATCTTTCTGGGATGCTTGGATAGCTGCCAGCTCACACATTAAGCTCACTTTTCCAAACCAATTGTTCTGTTGTTTCAAGTGAAAATAGTCTTCATCCTCTGCCTGGTTTTCTTATTTTTCACAAAGTGAATTTGCCAGACTAAATATGTGGGATTTTTCCTGTAACTTCCTGATGTATCAGCATTTACCATGGTATACACATTCATGTAATTTATATAAATAGGCAAAAAAGATGATAGGTAAGCATTACAGAGCTACTGAAAGATACTCAGGAAATGCCGTTTTATCCTGTCTGTTGCTTGTTGTTGTTGTTGTTTATTAAATAGTAGTTTACAATGAACAAAACAGCTATTATTAGCCAATATTTATAACACTACAGTCTGTTTCAAGGGTAAATACTGCTAAATGCTGCTATATCTACAACATAAATGTCTGTCCAGAATTAAAGCTATTAGCCAATATGAAAGCTGTAATTATACCATTAACTGTTCATATCCTGAAAAATATTTGCAACAGTTGTCAAAGGTGAGATTAGGTATGTGCCATGGTTTTCAAATGCTGTAAATTATGATTATCAAAAGGATACACATATGAGAAAATGTGTGAATGAGCTTGAGTTTTTCAGCCAAATAAGAAATACAGAAACTGCTTTACTGGATCAGACCTAGAGCTAGAGCACAGCATCCAGTATCTGGCAGTGAATGACACTAAGGTGTATGTTATCCTCTAATAATTGATTCTGGTGAATGAGGTCTAGCATCCCTTCAAGAATTTGTTTATGATATATATAGATTCTCTTGATATCTGTGTAATCAAGTCCAATGCACTAATGCATCTTCTTGAGTTCTTGCTCTCTTGGCTTTCTGTGGCAGTTCTACAGTCCAGCTGGAGCTCATGTGGAAAAAAATTACTTGAATTTTTTTAATTTTTAATATAATATCTTCCCATGTAAATGAATGTTTAACTTGTCCTTGTAGAGTGGAACACTCCTGTACTGTGCATTTTTTAAATAGTCTTCTGCTTTTATTCTATCTTTCCCTGGTTCCTTGAGTTACAAGGACATGAGTGTCAAATAGATTGTTCCCTGAACTTCTGAGTATTGCCTCTCTGCTGGTAAGGAGGATAAATGGATTAGGCAAGTATGTTATGGTTGATTCTGTGATTCTAATCACAGGCTTTACTTGGGATTTTATCAATTACACTTGTAGTTACAGAGAGTTTATGTCAACAGGAGATAGAATGATGATCATTGACCTTTGTTTTTGTGCTTTTATTTGAGCAAAAAGAACTGAGATGAAAGAGGACCAAGAAATATATTCTTCCTCTCAGCTTTATCAAACTACTTCTGATCTTTTGTCCTCATTGAATCTCTATCCAGTTTTTGTTCAGAAAGTTTTTTGAGTATTTGAAAACGTGCCAGTTCTGAATGATTATGAAAAGAGACGCAAGATCTGTTGTACTTAAAATCACATAAGTGATTTTAATTCTTTTAGCCACTTATCTATTGAATGTGAGAATAGATGCTAGCCTATGTACGTTCAAATTAATACCTTAATTAAGCTTGGAAGCATTGAACATAGTAACAATGAAAGTGAATAGCTTGCAGCTAGCAATTATCTCAGGTAATCTAACAAAGAAGTGGTGAAATGAACCACTGGTTTTTAACATTGTCTACACGTTTTGTAAATCTATAGGTGGTAATGTTCATTCTGTAACAGTTATTGTGCAAAACAGCACAATAGGCCAAAATCTTTTGGTTCCCTCTTCTCTTGTGAATGCCATGTCATGGATCAGTAACAGATAGCATTAGTTGCTGGAACCAATTCTTACTCCATTAGGCTAAATCAAAATCGTCCACTGTTTCGAGGTTCACACACTCAACTGCAACGTGACATTAGGGTAAAAAGGATATGAGACAAACAAATGCAGAAGAGATGATGAGAAAAGGAATATCTGTGATGAAACTGCTGGATTCAGGCTGTAGATGGCAATTTGTTCAGATTTGGTACATTTTACTTTGTTTTGGCTTAACTGGTCTGCAGTGTTACCGTGTATATTGCTGCATTACCTGGCTTTCTGCGTTGCATGCCTCACTGGTAAGAAGAGGAATCTTGTTTTTTCAAAATGCTGTTCTATGGGTCACATCTGTGCATGGGCTTTTAGAAGCAAAGGCTTAGTATTTGGATTCAAAATGAGAAAATACAGCCGCTACTACTTTCATTTGAGACAGATTTTCTTGACTCCTGCAGCAAGATTTTTGTGGCAACTGTTATAAAACTAGTTGCATATATAATGCTACCTCCAATTATTTCTTTCTGGAAAGATGGATTTGTCCATCCATGCTGGCCTCAGAGACCCTGCTCAGTCCATCTGGAGCTGCTAACTGACAGTGTAATTTTAAGTGAAACATCAGAATGTTAGTTTGAAAGTTCTTGAATTTGAGTAATCATAGGGGGTTTTTTGGTTGGGTTGGTTTTGGGTTTCTGTTTGTTTGGGGGTTTTGTTGGGTTTGTTTTGTTTGGGTTTTGTTGTTTTGTTTGGGGTGAGAGGGTTGTGTGTGTAAGATTTTATTTGGGACCTTTTTTTTTTTCCTATACAGATATATATTCACTTTTTTACTGAGGCAGGGGTATCACTGATGCTGATGAAAAGATCAGTAGTGACTCTAATAGAATATTATTAAGAACTGTGGGGGGAACTTCAACTCATGTTAATATAAGGGTTTTGTTATTTTTTTAAGACAGTGGACAGTACTTCAGAACCTGGTACAATACGGGAGGCTTGTCCTGGACGCAGCCTCTACCTCATGCCCAAGCTTTTAGTTGAACACAGACCTTTGAAGACAAAACACTGCTTTTCCCTGTTTGCCTTTTGCAACCCTCAGTCCTTTCAGTCAGTTGTAAACAAAGGAAGAAAAGACTTTTCTAGAAATTTTTTCTATCAAAAGTGTTAACTGTAATACTGTTTCTGCTAAGGGGAAGGTGTAGTATTCATTTGGCTCGACAGGGAACGATAAAGATGTAAAGTAAAGAGTTTGGGTTTTTTTCCTTTTGTATTTGTGACAACACAACTGACTGGTCCATCATAATTCTGAAAACACTGAAATACTGACCATAACAGTAATTTCCATACCCTTTTAACCTTATTGGGTGGGGAAATGCAGATGTTATTTCTCTGTCATCAAGGGAAAAGAGACTGACACTTTATAATGTTAAGACAGGACTGTCAGACTCCAGTGGAAATAATGAAGCTTGACAGTTCCTGGGTTAATACTGCAAGTAACAATCCTGTAAATTTCAATTAGCCCTGACAGCAGTAGGGCTTAACGTGATGTTTATGTGAAGTGGTATGTTGGTAGCTTTCCTTCACACTTACGAGGAAAAGGAGATCTCTCTCCTCCTTCCTCTCTCTCCCTTCCTTTCTCCTTCCATCCCTCCCTCCCTCTCCGTCTCTCTCTGACAGTTGTGCACACTCAAGCACACACATGCAGAGTAGGTTTCAGCCTCCATCCTTTTCCATCTAGTTATTCCTTGAGATGTCATGAAGATACTTTAAGTATTTCAGACTGTCTCTGTGTGGACAAACTTAGGAATCCATCTATATATCAAACTTAGGTGCCTAGAACTTGCCACAAAATACTGTGATTTTAGCATCTAAAACTTTCGCAAGTGCTCCACTACCTGAACTCTATGGAGCTCAAATCTAAGGCCCAGCTTCCTGCATAAACTCGGTGTAGTCCTACTGTTTCTTTCCCCCCTGGAAGATGTGGCTTTGGGCAGGAGTAGCTTTGTAGGCTGGACTAACAACTTTGTCCCTCCTGCTCTTTCCCCTGTGGCATGAACCAGTCCAAGACAAGCATCTCTGTCATCTGTGTGATGACAGCTATGCACTCACTTGGTTTAGATCACTATTGACATCTCTCCCAATTTTTATCAGCAAAACAGTCTTTTTTGCTATATTTTGTATCAGTTCCCTGAATGAAAGAAGCTTTTACAGGCAAGAAGTAGTTTTTTAATTCTGTCTGTGTTAGCACTCTTTCTGTCATTAGTGATGCTACACTAAAATCACACCTCTAACCATCTCTGTGCTACACAGTGCTTTACCAGCAAAAGTTTCTAGTGCTGTCCTGCTGTCATGTAGTCCTCTATGTCAATTTGGTGCTAAATATAGGTGTTATGTGTGAAGATTTTGGCATACCTGCTGTGCTTAAGAGAAGTCAGCAATAAGCCTCAGTTGGGCAGAGGTTCCCCTAGCAGAGTGGAAACACATTACAAACAGAAACCAATCATATCCTTGCATGAGATGACTATGGATGTATTCTTTTAAACAAGCAAATGTGACACATAAAAGTGTGGGACAAATAGATGAGCAGTGCACTTCTGTCAGTGGCTTCCCTCTTTAGTTGTCAGGACGGACATGCGTTCCCAGAGTCCTTGCAAGCACTGACTTCCCTCTGCTCCCACTGAGACTAGTGGGAGATGAAGGTGTTGAGTACGTTGGACAAAAGCAAAACAGCTCTAGGGCTGAGTTCTCTCTCAGCAATTAAAGATAGAAAAAATATATATTAAAGACACATGTTAAGGATAGCAAAAGCCTGTAAAGGACAATTAATTTTAAGTTATATAATACCACTGAAGCTGACCTATTAACACCCTTTCCACCCTGCGTCACCTCTGATGCTCTTCTGATCCCATACTGCAATGGCTGAACTCAGTGAGCCAACATTATGCAGAAAAATTATGAATAGTTCAGTGCTGAACTTGTAGCTCAGATTAGCTCCAGAGCTGCTGTCACAGAGTGAGAGTGTAAGGCAGGAAGGGGTGACATGGCATTGGGATGTACCGGTAGTGGTAGAGCAAGGGCGAAGCAGATGTCTCCTTTCAGGTGACAGCAGATTATTAGAGCATCTCAGACATGAGATTTGCCCGTATTTACAGTGATCGTTTATGTAGTTCTGCTCAAAACTTATTCCAGCATGCATTCTTAGCAGCCACAAAATCAGGGAGGTATGCTTAAAATTTTATGATAATAGAATAAACCTAAGCAATGTTATGGATGTTCCTGCTTTTTCATAGGTCTTGGGTGCCAAGTACAGCTGTCAGAGGAAAGAGATTTGACCCGTTCAGCAAGTTGCATTTTTATTTAACTGAGAAGCTTGCCATTCTAGAATGACTCCTGCATGGATGTAAGATAATCAGAATGAGATACTGTTAGAGAACAAATTCTGAAGTCAGAAATTTGAGTAAGTGGAAAATGCAAAAAATTTTGGATATGAAATGAAATTTTCTTACGTTAAAGTAGAAAATAATTGTAAGACTAACATGGAGCATTTTCTCATTCCAACCAACTTAGTTGGAAAGATTAATCAAAATCATTGCTTGCCTGTGAAAATTGTGAAAGAACTACATTCTTCTAATGGGGAAAAAAATTAAATAGCTTAAATATGGGTGTACATATTCATTGTGGCATTCTCTGTATACTTTAATTCATCCTATAGTCTGTCTGTCTTGCATCCTTCCGTTTTTCCTCTTCCCACCTCCCTTGTTACTTGTTAGGTGCTTGACTTAACACTTTGCAAGTGCCTCTTCTGTGCATATTCAATTTATCAGAGCTTCTCAAAACAGGTGTCCTCAGGAGAGGAAGTCTTTTTCTTCCTGGCCACACTTTCTCTATACAAACAGCAAACTGCAGTAATTGTCTCGAGAATTTAGAGAGTCAGACAGCAAAGGCAAAGGTCCTCTTTTTTTGTCTTGTCTAGCAAATGTGCTGATTCACTGCCATTATCTACTTCAGAGACCTAGTTCCTCTTCAGAAATAAGAAAATTAAAGTTCCTCACTGGCAATAAAGAAAGAGGATGTTTTTCCTTGCTCTTTGACTGAGGTCTCCTACTGCCCTGGCAGTCTGAAAGTTGCATTTCTTTTAAGAACCAAATTTTTGGAAGGACACAGTCCTATTGCAGCTTTCCTCTGCTGAATTAATAAAGGTTTTATAATAGTTTTAGTGGGGTGAAATCAAGCCAACAATGGATACAAAGCAAAATTCAATCCTGTATCATTTGCATTTTTGCTGTTGTTTTCCCGTGTCTTTCATCCAATCCCCATTTTTGCAGATTGCCTTCAGGAAGAGACAACCATCAGACAGTGAAGTCATGTAGTGTGGGGCAAGTGTTCAACTCACAAAGAAATTTCCCTCTCTTTGCTTTTACCAGTTCAAATATATTTTGGTTTTCCAGCCTCTTGCACTGGCACAGTGATGCTTTCTCATGCCAGTGTTTTTGTTTTACTCTTCCACTTCAGAACTTTGGTACTTGTAAATATTTGTATAGCTTGGGAATTCATGGTTTCTCCTCTTTCCCTTTTTTTTTTCTTCAGTAATTCCTTTTCAATTTTTGCACATTGAAGGCAAAGGAATAAAGGTAACTTAAAAGCTAGCAAGGTGGGAATCACTTGCAGGTTTTCCATTGAGACACTGGTTTTCTTCTAATGCAAGAACACTTTTTTACAAAACAGAACTCACAGGAGGAAGACAAGCCTAGAATTTCTTATATTGGATTATTCTATATGAAATCTCTAGTAGCTCATACACCCCATATACCTCCTTTCCAAATCATTTCAGGTACCTGTTAGTACCCTGTACTTAGCCTCATGAACTATTCTTTTCTTTGTGTAACTCATGGTTAGAGAGTCCCCCCATCTTAGCCACAGAAAAAGCAGACACTTAACAGTGTTGCTTTGAGAACACCTTGTAGTGCAAAATGTGTGTAAAAAATAAGAGATCGCTTGTGAAATCGTGAACCGTGGCAATGCTGTGGTTTTCAGCATGCTGTCAGAGCCAACTGGGAAAGCACATTTTACATACTGAAAAAGAAATCAGGTATTTCTAAACTCAAAGAAACTACTGAAAGGATTTGCTTATCATAACCAGACAAATGTTTAAAGTAAAAATTGGTTGCATTTTCTGTTAATGGTGGCCTGTACTTAGAAACAAAAATTGAAAATAGCGTAACTGTGAAATTGTTAAGAAAAGAGAGGATAGGGGAAGACTTTTTGAGAGATGGGCTCTAATGGGTTTATTTACAGTGATTTAAGACACTATTGTCCCAAACACATATTCTTCTCTTTGGAGTTTGTGTCTTTGTTTGTAGGTGACACATAGGAGTCCTTTCTTGTACATCAGCTCTTCCGGGTCTCATTTCATCATATGAGTGCCAGCCCACCTCTTCTGGTAAGAGAGTAAATGGGAAAGAATAAGGGGAAATTGAGAAATAGGTGAGAGATACGAAGGAAAGTAATTTCAGTCAGTACTGTCCTATATCTGTCAAAAAGAAATAGAAGAATTATGTACTGTGAAGATGAAGAAAAATGTGTACTTAGTAATATTCTTTCAGCATTCAGAGTCAATATTCTTCAAAGTGTAAATGAGCAGTTTAATTGAGAGAATTAAATTAAAAGCCAAGTCCTGTAACGTGGTATTATTCTTTCACTTCACCAAAATCTGGTTTTAAACATAGCTGAGCCAGTCCCATGTGGATCTGCAGGACTGTTATCAACGCCAACTAGTAAGGAATCAGCTTGGTAGTTTCTATTGCTTTCAGAAACAGCAGGGAGGAACTGATGTGATTTGGAATCAAGGCAGTTGCTGTAGTGACTGTTACCCCCGTTCCTGGTCTGTATGGCTGTAGAAGCAGGACAAAAATCTCATCAGGATGTAAATTGTCATGGAAACAATTCTTCATGAGAAGCACCCAAAACCAAGTCAAGTGGCATGAGCTTTATCTCCTGCTGGAACATAATATGGTTCATTGCCTATTCATTGAGTTTTGGTGGCAGTTTTACTGGAGTAGGGAAGGTGAAACTAGCTTCTTGAGCTCAGTCATGGTTTGGAGAGCACACATAACCTCACACCATTCCAAAAGTCCTTTGCTTTGATTGACCCTGGTGACATTTGTCAAATGTGAGTCTTGCAGAATTAATGACAGCAATTTTTTAATAGACTTGTCTATCTTTACCTCAAGTTCTGTTTTTATTGCAACACAAGATATGAAGTGGCAGCTTTCACCTTTATTCCATGGTGGGAGGGAAGAATAGAGAAGGGGACAAAGAGGACACCTGTGGCAAGAAACATTGTGTGGGAGAGAGCACTTGTGCTAAGTGAGGTTTCCCTAGTTACGTATTTGCTCAGGGCGGAATATCTTCTGTTACACATTTCTCACATTCACTTGAGCTTACAAAATGTCTTCATAATTGATGTTCATTTAAAAAAAAAAAAAAAAAAGTAAATCTTTGGTAAAATGAGAGAACAAGTTTTCCAAAAACATTCTGTGTCATTACTTCAAAACGTGCTGATTTAGTTTTGAGCTGGCCACCTCCTGCCATATATTCATTGTGGTACTTCAGTATGATGCTGAAGTCCCAGAGTTGCTGCCATGATAGAGTAGCTAGACAACCCCTACTCTTTCTTTAGTTCCTTAGTTCTTCTCATGGACCATGCTCCTTCCCTCATTCCAGCTGTAGCTGTCATTGGGCTCTCCCATGAGCCAGTTTAATTCTCTGTAACAATAGAAAACTGTCCTGTTTTTTTTCTCAATTTTTTTGGCATTTTTATGAATTAGACTGGCTTACATCAGACTAGATCTGATGTGCAGAATAGCCGGTACAAAGCCATACTTGTCTTGTAATACTAGGAGTGTGTCCTCCTATAAATATCACTGAAATTACTATTTTAAATGGTGAGGTGGGTTCCTCTCAAGTGTCTGAGAGTTAATCCTAGTTATATCATGTCAGCCTTTCTACCTAACACCTCTGGAGGCTTCAAAGAAACATCCATTCTGTCCTTCGTAGATATCCTGACATGAGAAAAACTTAGTGCTAAGACAAAAGGAGGGTAAAGGGACTTACGCTGATGTTTCTCATGTTCAAATGGCAACATTAACCATCTTGTAGAGAGACCAGTGCCTACTTTTGGCAGTAATCTATTGCTAGTTGGCCAGATGAATGATCACTGCATACATGCAGAGAAGCATCTGTGACTTTTCAACATGTCTCAGACACTGGGAATTCAGTGCACATGTGGAAGAGTGTGATTTGAGCATGGAGAGGATGTGTGAGAGTGTCAGAGTCCATGCGTGCATGCAGCAAAACTGATTCATAGAAAGCCAAATAAATCCAGAAAAGTGTCCATCTTTGAGCTAATCAATAGAGCTTGCCTAGTAGGCCTCTGCTGTATGAGGTCAGATTCCTATGACTTTGTTCACGATGGATGTTGGCAAGTATGAGCGAGTTCACTCAGTCAGTGCAAGCTCCAGTTTGACTTTATTTACCTGCACCTGGCAAATATCAACATCCAGGATTAGGGTTACTCTAGGAGGTAGAAAAAGTCTTAGCTATTCTGTTACCTCAAAAGATTGTTAGTGAGCAAGGTGTGGGAATTAATTGGAACGTATTTTCCTGCCATTGGGACAGCTAGATAATTTGCCTTGTTGGTAATAATGATCAAATATTCTTTAAAAAATATTCTTGAAAGTGAATGAAAGTTCCCAGATGAGGAACACATCTACCTCTTTATTCAATGAAGAATAATAAAATACATTATAGTGCCTATTTGTTGTACAACTGTTGACCACAACAAAAATTTAGGAATTATTCCTCTGCCAGTATTCTGTAGAGGCAGACTGAAGGTGGAAGAGCTGAGAATGGGTGGGAAAGTGAGTAACCTGAAATTTCAAATTACTGTGAAAGCCAACCTTTATTTCATTCTGTAAAAAGATCAGAGGAATAGGAGCACTGAAGTTAGTTTAGGTAATCATCCAGAGAGAGTGAAGAGTGTTAAAAGCCTCATCATGCCTTCTCTGGATCACAGTCTCAAAACCCAGTATTTAAGACCACGCAAGCCTAGAGAACTGGCAAACATTGGTCCTTTCTCAGTCTTCAGATCAGTTCTTGTGGTGGGAATGGAAACATCCACGTCACACTTTACTTTGGTAACATTCATGCTCAGATCAACATCTGGCAGGGAGACCTTTAGAGCTGTGATGTGCAACTCAGGTATCTTCACCTTGGGCTCCTTCAGTTTTCCTTCTGGCTCTTTGATGAAGATGTCATAAAGATGACACCATTATATAAAAGTTGTGCAAGTCTCTCTGGATTTCAGAATCGGGCGACTCAAGGAAAATTATTTGTTCATGCAAGTTAAATGAAAAAAGGCTGTACTTTAGGAATAAGTCTGTACCATCCACAAATGCCTGTCAGTTTATGTCCTAATCTGTGAGTCTTATTTCCACACTGCAAACATGTTGATGCAAAAGTTCCCCCTGACACTATTCAGTCCTGCTTGTTTCAGTCTGTGCTGCATGAAAGAGACATTTTCCAGCACCTGTGTTCCCACTGATGCCTTCAGCGAAGCCCTGCAGATGAACCATTAGAAATACATGCTGACCTTAACAAAGAAGGAGCCGACATACTTCACTCATAAGACCCGGAGAGCAATCAGACAGCATCCCAGTGACATTCATCACAGCTGCTGGCAACAGCCTTTAATTCATCTGGTATTTAACCAGGGTGAAATACCCTGTAGCTATATCATGTTTGTTGGTGTTAGATGAACCCAGCTCATCGCCCACTCACTAAAGTTCAGGATTTAACACCAATCTGTGGTCTGCAGGCAGTTCATCTCCTGCACAAAATACTTGTCTCCTCTTTGTCCTTTTTTATATATTTTGTTCACCACCACCTGTTTTCTAAAGTCCCCTCTGCTCACCTCCAACATGTAAGTGACTACAATTTGCCTGGATTTGAGAGCTGTGTTACATTCTGACATAAGTCAGGGATGCAGCCCATAAGACATAATTAAACCCAGTGATTAGAGGCAAATTTTCCAAGTTTCATTGTTAAAAGTGAAGAGTGTTCAAGAGATGAAAACTATGTGTTCAATATTGAACACTGAAGTGATGTGGTTGTAGCATGCTTTTAAAAAAGATGGATGGAAATGGGAGACATTTAGGAACAATAGCTCAGATAATAAATAGGTCTTTAAAGAAATTAATTTGGCTTCTTTCAGTGTGATTCTGATCCAGGCAAGTCAATGAAAGCAAATGCAGCCACTGAGGGCTAAAGCAACTCTAGTGGGTATTAAACACACTCCTTCGTAATCCTATACGATGATCTCCTCTGATTTTAGGAGATTTATGTTTTTCTGCATTTAAGATGTGATCTAATTGAATGCTCTAATGCTGTAAAGTTAGAAGAGTAAAACTTTCTGCATTAAATCCTGGTTCTATTGAAATCTAAAGGCTCCTACTGATTTTAATGAGGCTGGTTTCATGCCCTGTATAAGTCTAGGTACAAACCACATTATCGTTTGAATAAATTCAGGGCGGGGAGAGCATGTAGCCTACCGTTATCCATTCCACTTATACAGTTTCATCTGGAATAGGGGCACAATAACTGTATAGAGAACACAAAGAAGAAATTGTGAATTTTCCATGAATGATGCTAGAGGCAAAAGAAAAATCTACATAGCTCAGAGATAGATCCATTATTCCCGGCTATCTAAAAAATTAAAAATAGTAAAGTACATATCTGTGGTTCCCAGCATTTGAGAAGCATGAGTGAGGGTCCCCATATAATAAGATTTTAAATAGTAAATCTTGAATATATTTTAGGACAATGGCAAGACTCGGTTTCTCTTTCAGAATTTTTCTTCAGTTTTCATCATAGTGTTGAAAATGGATTTTTGTTCCCTTTCCTTCCTTCTTTTCTTTCTTTTTTTATTTTTTCCTCAAGATTAAAGAATATCAAGGCTCCTGGATGATCATTTGACACTGGGAATTCAATACATACATAGACAGAACACCAGCTACAGTGAGATTTGTGTAAAGTCCACCACAGGTAGCACAAAATAATAAAATTAACTTTGGCAAAGTGCCAAAGGGAATACAAAATTTAAGGTAAAGAGAAGAATCAAATATATCTTTGAACTGACAATGATGTTCAACTTAAAATAATTGAACCATTTGTACCTCATAGAATTGAGTTTATGAAGATCCTATCCCACTTATTATTCTTAATAAATTCCTTTTCAGAAATTTAGCCCTTTTACCATTTATGCACTGACAAAAAATTTGATTTTCCCACTTGTTTTTTGTATCTGCTGTGCTTTCCAGCTAAATGTATTCCTTCTTATGAATAAGTCTTAAACCGAATTTCATCTTGACATTTCAGATATATCTTGTGGCTGGTTCAGTATGAAAGTGTTTGGGGGACTCTGAGAGTCTTGATCATTAAAGGAAGGGTTCACAATTGCAAACTGTGATATTTAAATAATAACTTAAAGAAACTTCCAGGACATTTTAGAAGCATTTACCCCCTGAAATTGGAGAGATCTGTGTTCGAAACCTGACAGAATGACTTGGGTTCTTCTTGCTTGTGGAACAAAATGTCCACAAAGCAAGTAGAGATATGACTGCAGAATGAGTTGGTGTATACATCGTGCTAACTTCCGTCTCACTTGTACAGGAAAGCTCAAAAAAGACACGTGCCTGTTGTAGTGCAACTTGTTGGCTTTACTGTTGCTGTACACTCTGCTGTTTGACGTAGCTGTGTTTGCTTGTTGGGCAGTTACTTCTAGCATAGGTACATAACTATGTTTTAAAAGCCTTGGTGCAAAGGGTGTATGTCTGTGCTCATAACCACTGAGCAATCGTCTGATAGTGCTGAACTGGGCATTCTCACTTTTGAGTTGAACTAACTGAAGTGCAAGATGTGGACTCTGCGCTGGACATGCAGGACTTAGTTACTACTGAGTGCCCTGGAATCCCATGTGGCCACTCACATGGACCGTGTTGAGGCTAAGGGATCTCCAGTGGTTAGTTGGTCTTTGTATACAGCAATACAACCAAGACTGGGACATGTAGTTAATAAACTGCTATCCCAGGTGAAAAACTTACCTGAATATACTGTCATTATCAGTACAACTCTTGTGGTGTAAATGGCCCCTTATATAGTGCTAAAGGCCCAAATTGACATCCCCAAACTGAGCCAGTTGTCATGTGGGGAAGTGTTAGTTACCTTTCCCTTCCTATCTGTCTACTGGAGATTATGATCCAGAGCAGGAATAGCAACACAGGGCTTGCTCCTCAGCCTGATTCACAGGCTGGTTGTTAGCCTGAAGCAAAACCAAGTGTGGGTTACATAAATATTGCAGCTCCTGTTTCTAAGTGCAAATCACTGACACTCATGGGAGGGGGGGCTGTAACCTCTGACAGGACAGTCGCATGGGTAATGGGGTGCAATAACTGCTGTAGCTGATCCACCAGAGATGGAGACAAAACTTTTTGGGCTTCTGACCTTTAGTTGGAGCACTCTCTCTCCCCCTGCATTCTGCAAACACAGGTCATTCAACACATTCATAACAAGGAAAAATTATAGTGTTGCAGGCGAACTCCCTGCATCTATGGATTGGTATATTCCACCTACACAGAGAAGTTCAAGTTGACTTGAGTCATCAGATATGACTATGTTACACAGTGAACATAGATAAAGGAGCTTCTTTCCTAGTATCAACCCTCCACTGTCCGTGTGTTGACACTTGCCATGCTCTAGGATCAGTGTTTTATTTCTGTGAATTCTTCTCAGTTTTGTTGTTCTGTAATGACCCTTTTAAACCTGGTTGGTGCTGCATAAGACAGCTGTGAAGGTAGCATGAGTTTGAAATACATATACACATTTATTCTCATTTGTGTCAGATAGGTAATTCAGGATAAGAGAGAAAGACCTTAAAATATATTTAAGTTTACCCGTGAAAAGTATATCTAGATCAAGAGTTTAGGTCCTACAGTGTTTCCTAGGCATTTGATACCATATATGAATATGCTGAAGGCATACTGGGGTCTGACTGCAATGAAAGATGCAGTTTTCATGGAGATTTAATGTGGCTACTGTAGGTAAAGTGATGAGTGAAACAATGAAAAGCCCCTAAATGTCAGAGCACCTGCCTGGAGTTTCTGAAGCTGTATCTGATGTTGAAACCAGAACTGGCCTCGGAGTTTCATTTTTAAGAACCAGAAAATGTTGGGAGCTTGTGTAGGTGGTTCATTGGAAGTTCAGATTAAGATCAACTTCACAACTCTCCTGCTTCATCTTTGTATGGAAAGGTGAATTGTGTGATTTCACAATACTAAGAATTATGGATGATGTGTTAGTTTGAAGGACATCACAAGGGATATCAACAGAAAAGATAATCATTACACTTGTCATTCTCATTGTGATTATAGTCATAAAATTTATTCCATGTTATGATGGATTTACACATAATATTTGCCAGTAATTGCTTCTCTTTCACCATTTTTTTGGCTTGACTGCTGTAGTTGCTTTGAGTTTTCTCCCATATAGATCAGTCTGTAGGTCCAGTCATTGCAGTGGTATAGAAAAGCTTATGGTCCCTAATCCCACCAAGTACATCCACAGATCTAGTTAAATTCAGTGATGGTCAGGGATGTTTCCCCTCTGTTTGTCTGCTCAGGTGCAAAACGTTCGACAATGCCACCCCCCATTTCAATATGCAGCCACACAGTCCAGTTTGGCAGTGTGCATCCCCCTGTGGCTGGCCCTGAGCAGGCAGTGTTGTCACTGCTGCCACATCAGCTCTGATCTATTCTGATTCAGCCTGCTGCTACAGAGTCACTTCAGGGGATCCTTGCGGGGATACCAAAGCAAAAGCACTTTTTGCTTCTAGGATGAATATTTCTATTTTTGACACAAGGATCTCTCCTTTCTTCTTGTGTGATTTGGAGCAAAGACCACTGGCAGTTGTACCACCTGCTGGATGGAGTTGCTGCAGGATGTCATCTCCCCAGATCCCCTTTTGTGCAGTTCTACTTACAGTCTGGTATAATATATATACACCAGTGTTCTCACAAAACAACAAAATACTAGGTATAACTGTGGGATAACAACATTTTACTTCATGAAAACAAGGTTGGCCAGGTTGATCGATTATTGAGGAAGCACTCTTTTGTGCCACCCAAGTGTGGCACATGAATAAATTTTGCCCAAATTCCAGACACATGATGCCTCCTGCATTCTTGCAAGATATCCTGCATTTCTTCCCACTGAACTGGAATGCTGAGCAACAGCAGCAACAGCATGAAGCTACCAAGGCAAAAGTGACCCAGCAAAGCTGAAGTAAACACCCTGCAGCTGCTTTCCAATATTGAAATGTAGGTATCTATAGCATAATCTAAGCCTCAATAGATTAAGTTGCATAAATTTCCTAATTTTTGACGCAGACTTCATCTCTGGGACTAATTCAGTTGTTTTGCATTTTACAATGGCAGAAAGAAATCTGGAGACATGCCACCTCAAAAATTAGTCATTTGTGAGGTTAAACTTTAGGCACTCTCCTTTGAACTGTGATCCTGCAAAAATATCAGGGCAAGGCAATTGGACTTGGTCATTCTGTTATGTTTTCTTTGGTGGTAAACAAGTTGGTATTTGTGACTTGACTGTTCAAAGTTTGTTTTTCCCAGATGTATGTGCCTCCAAGGATGGACATTGCCTTTCAGTTAAATTTTGCAATTGTAATTGGCTGCATTCTTGATTACTGAAAATAAGAATGGCTCAGACTCTTATCTAAGAAGTACAGGGCGGGAGAGGTAGGTAAATGTTTCTTCTCTTGGCCTATCTCCATGGCAGGACAGGGAGGGGTTTGTTTGCCAAATCAGCCTGTGATCTGAGGGTTTGTTTTGCAAAGGAGCATGTGAGGCTGGTTTCCTTGGGTTCCCAAGCCTGAGGCAGTAGTGCTGGGAAAAATGTAATTGGGACCCATTCTTAATGTTCATAAAGAGGAACATAGACTTTTTCTTTTTATAAACAAAGCTGATTATCTGGAAAAGCAAAAGTATGTCAGAAATAAGTATTTTATTTATAGTTCAGTGCTATAAAAACCAACCAAACAACCCCAAATATAGTCTAGTTATACCCTTTTTTTATGTCACCATGTTGTACTTGCTCTTCCTCTTCTCAAAATGACAGTTCTGGGATCTTGATGTCAACCTGTGGAAGAGTGATTCCCAGACAGAGCATCTGGCTCCTTGTATGAGTCCTGAGGCGGTTGGTTGTGTTGGGGGCCATGAAGTTGCCTCTGGCTCTGACATGTGGTTGTGAGTTGCTTGATGGTTGCTCTGCCCTGCTGAATGCTGCCTTGTTTTGACTTTCCCATCTGAGTCAGTTTGCACTTCTTTATTATTTTTGTAGTGACCATTCCCTTTAGGAGGTATTGCCCTTCCCTCTCAGCCTTTTCTACTGCTGTGGCTGGGTGCAGTAAGAACAACGCTGTAAACAGCAAACAGCCTGCTGAGAGGCACAGCCTTTCACAGTGTTGTGTTCCTGAGTTCATATGATAGACAGAATTTCTTTGTTTTGCCTTCACTTTGTAATTTAAAGAATACTTAACATCACCTTCTTGTCTGAGGACCTTTGAGAAACTAAACACAGGAGTAAGGATATAGATGTTGAAGACATGAGGGTGGGTTCTTTTGTGCAAGTAATGCAAGAAGGATTTAAGGATTGGACTTCCGAAGAGGCTTTAATTACTAGCGAGGTCAGAGGAAGAAAACACTCAGTGGGGGCTTTATGCTCTAACTTCTGCTGACCTGGTGTGAGAGTGGTACACAAAACTGTGCAGAACAGAACCCCTCTGGTGTCAGGGCTGTATACTGCAGATAGATCCACAATGGCACAGAATTAAACACAGGCCTTCCCTTTAGTAACTGATATACAACAGTTTTACCTGCTAATTAGATTGATGTTGATGATTTATCTTTCCCTGTGGACAGGTCCTAGACCACCCAAAGAAAACAAATTTTAAGCCACTTCCCCATCCAGCCTGAGCCGTTTTTATAGATCAGAGCCACTAAAGCTGCAAGTGTACAAGCAGGGTATGTAACTCAATTACAGGCGAGAAGACTATACCCAGCTGCAACTGATGTGGAAATTGGGTATGGCTACTGCAAATCACTGTGGAATTATACAAGCTGGCGTTAAACAAGCAGCAGGGTAAATTAGCCCTACACTGAGCTGCATGCTACTGTGCTTACACAGGTACTGAGTTAACATGTTTAAATGCAACACAGCTATCTCTACATATTGCTGCATTTTGCTTGTGGTCATATCCAGTCGGGACAAAAGAACAGTAATTGCTTAAAATAATTGGTCTGCGTTTCTGCAAATTTAGCAACTTCTCTTGTCTCAAAGCTCAAGAGCCTAATATGAAGCAGGAGAAAATCCTGTTTGCTGTTAACCAGCCCTCCCTTGTATGCCCAAGGCCACTTTTCTGCAAACTGCTTCCCTGGAGCTAGCACCAAACAGTGCTGCATTTGCGCTTTGAGATAGGGCACGTTGTGGTTGCAAATCCTGTATTTTTATTTGCTAGAGGCCATGCAGCACTGCCCCATGAGTAGTAACGTGGGATACAGGAAAAGGCAAGAATTTTTTTGGTCTGGATTCAGTTCCATTCAATGAGGCTGGTACATGCAGAAAGAGCACAAAACATGTGCGAGAGGTTGCTGGAGAAAGTTTGTTTAGAAAAAGGGTTTACAATCAAAAGCACCTTTATAAAAATAAGCAAAATACTAATATAAAACATTATGCTGTGTACTTTTATCAAGAAATACATAAACTACTGGAGCACCCATTTTTCTCAAGAGAATACTTTTACATACTGCATAGACTCGATACTCTCTTTTTGGCAGTGTGACAGAAATGTACTGAACATTTTTTTTTAATTATATGCAAAACACTAGGAGTTGGATCTTCCAATTAGGTGTAGAACATCACAGCCTGTTTGGTAAAAGTTACAACTAATGTTAAAAGTCTGTTAACAGCAAAACTTATTGCTCTGCTATAATTAGCACCGTCTGGTTTTCTCTTTTGCTCCTTTCTCGAAAATCAGTTATATCTGAAGTAGTTCTAGAAGACAAAATATAAGAGAAGATGTAATGGCCTTTCTGTATAATAATAATTGCTGGCAAGTGACTTGAAGCTTAGATACACGAAGACTTTGTCAGGCTTTTTATTCTGAGTTGGGCTGGAAAAATGTATTTTGCAAAAGTTCACACATTCTTTGTGAAATGCTTCATTTTCATACCATTTTTGACTGAGCAGAGAAAAAACATATTTAAGGGGCTGGATTGCCCACCTGGGGTCAGTGTGAAAGAATGGAACAGATTTTTTTTATAATTATTTATAAGATGTCTGCTTTCATAATGCTGTTCCTTGAGTGTCAGACAACCTTGGAGGCCCTTGGCCACCCCCCTCCATGTGTTGGTCATCAGTTATGATTCATTCCTTGAAAAGCATGGAGCAACTCTTAAATCCATGTAGATTCCACTCTCTCCCCATGTTATCCATCTTTTGGTATGCTCCAAGCAAATTGCCAAGGACATGGAATTTAAGACTTGAGGGTATTGGGAGCACAGCATTTCTTCAGATCTCCTTAGGACTCAGGTGCTGTTTTCAAAGGAAACATCATTTGCAATGTATTTGTATTGTTTCTTTTGATCCTTCAGCCCCACCCTGCCAAAAAGCTCTTCAGAGGTGCACTCTGGGCACTGGTACTACCTCACAAACAGTCTCGTGACTGCTCCCTTCTGCTATAATTCTTATTCATAGTTTGATAACTCTAGTGGCTCCAATCATTGCGCAAGGTGCTGCACAAATCTTTAGGGTTTATCTAAAAAGATTTTACGTTCCTAGTTTAAATGGCTTGGCTGATTGACTGATAGTGTAACAATATCCGAGGCTGGATAGACCATTGATCCTCATTCCAGGATTCAAATGTTGTTGGCTCTCTTTACATTTACTGTAAGTGCTCCAGAAATTACTGTGTTCTGTGAGAAAGAAAAAAAAAAAAANCGTCTATCTCTTTCAAATATATTGGGAACAACAACCTTTGCTAAAAATGTAATCTAATCTGCCAACCTAGCTATATCTTCCAAGAACAGATAAGGTTTTTAGTCTAAGACCATAGTTAAGGGTCCTCTTGCAAGGCTACTTGAAGTAGTATAAGGCACCACCACCCCATCTCTTCTTTAAAAACCTGTGAATCTGAATAACCAACTGCACTAACACTCCTGTTTCAGTGCCAGCTGAGTCAGGTTCATTTGTCCCTCCATGTTCAGTAACTTCTTGAGCTGCTACAGCAATACTTGCAAAAGAACATCTCACTATGGTTGGGATACACCAGACAAGATCAGAAACAGCTACAAAATGACTCGTGGTTTTGTCCTTGGTTTTTGACTGTGATTCCTAGAATTAGTAATTAAGATGTTCCAGGAGTCTAAAGCAGCTTCCCTGTAAAGGAGGGAAAAGCTGCTTCCTGAACATGTCCTGGTAAATGCCACCTGCCTACAGTAGGTGGAGGAGAGTGAGATTTTTGGTGTTTTATCCACTATCATGAAGTGGTAACAAATTAAACACTAGATAAATGAGTCAGATTGGTCTATATTTGCCTGTAAAAACATTGAACTACAGTCTGCTCTTTACTGCTTGGAGTGGATAAACACATAGCTCTGAATATACTATTTTGCAGATAGGAAAACAGGGACAGATAATAATCCCACCCAGGGGTTGACCTGTAACAAGGACTAGTTGAAAATTTTCCATCGAGTTCCCATTTTTTTATTAATGATGTTTCAGCTAGTCGGTATTTTCTGAAGATCTCTCTTTGAGAGACCTGCCTTTTTCACAGGGCAGAATGGCTTGTTCCCAATTCTCGATGAGGTCAGCACACTCTGGCAGCTGACTGTTGGAGAGTGCTTCACATGAAGAACCTATCTGGTGGTACAGGTCAATATTGGAAGGGAATTGGTAGGCAAAGAGGGCGAATACTTGCCAAGAAAGACTTAGATTGACAGGAAAATGCATCCTTTTCTGAAACCTGTTCTGAAACCTGACAAGTTTGGTCAAGTTGGAGGCACTTTTTATATCAGGTTTTATATCTGATTTGAAAGGTCAGCAAGTCTGGAATAGGGCTGTCTGATTCAATGTCATGCCACAATATCGGTCTACACAGAATTGAGGTTACACACGCTATCTTCTCTTTTTTCCGACTGCACTGTGATTTGGCTCCCTTATACTGGGCATTGCGAAGGAGGGCACATGGTGTTCCATAAGGGAGCATCTTTAGGGTACCGAGGCAGAAATGGAAAATAAATACACCACTAGAGGGCATCTGCACGTTCTCGCAGCTGTAATGTAATCCTGCTCCCAACTGCAAAATGTCAGCGAAGTAGTTACAGCTAAAGTTATAAGGTCCAGCAGCTCAGAGCTTGCAGCGTATGATTTTTCTTTTCTTTCTTTCTTTTTTTTTTTTTTTTAAATCAACACACCTTCATGCTCTGTGTACTCAAAAGAATACAGTGAAATGCATTAATCAGCAAAGCTTAAGATGGTATGTCAAGCTCTGAAGGTGACCAAGGTATAAGGTTTGACAAAGATCATCTTGAATGAAAAAAATTGATGTTTGCTTGTTTTCATGGTGGGTTTAGAGAGAGAAAATGGCCTTTGAGAGAGAGGGAGGAACTAGTCTTGCCCAAGTACCCCATGACTACACCTAGAATTCGTCTATATAGAGATGCTGAGGGAAGTTGAAAGAATGTTCTCACTCTAATGCAGTAGGCTTTTTTGCTTTGCTTAAATTGTTCCTGAGAACCAAAGCATTACAGCATTTACAAATTTTAATTTAGGTGCCCTCATTTCACAGGTGTTGTTGATGTACCTTTACTTTTCCAAGTCCTGCATGTTAAGTGTGGCTTCACCATGGTATGCTAGGTTTTATAAGCCCTAGGGAGCTTGTCTGGTAACTGCAGAGCATTCTCTGAGCCATGTTGCAGCAGGAAGACCATGTCAGCCGACTGGCTGGAGGTTGATGGGACACGGCCCGCAACACATCAGTGATTGTTGATTCCTCCACACTGAGTTATTTTCTTGTGTGCAGACCTTCTCTCCCTCTCTCTGAAAGAAGTCCCAGCACAGGGCACCTTAGTCCTTCTCTTCAACACTGCCGTCTCCAGAGAGGAGGGAAAGGATTTTATTTCAACTGTAAAATAAAACTCCAGTGGTCTCCACTTGACAGATCTGATTCCAGGTTAATGATGATCCAAACCTTCCTGTCTAGATATCCCCAGGCTTTCCTTCTGCAACTAAGGAATGAGAGTCCTGCACTAACGCAGGTTAAACCTCCTCCCTCCCTCCACCCTTTCTGAGCAGAAATCCTCAGATGTGCCGAACTGTGCCAAATCCTTTACAATGGTTTTATGATGTGAGCTAGTATCTGCTGGAGATGCTGAGCTGAGACGTGAACTCGTTTCACAGAGGGCTTGACCTGAATTCCCTGAAGTGAGAGTCTAGTCCTTTTACTCACTGAGCTCCCTCTTTTTGTACTTAATCAAATCCTAAATCCTCTGAAGTGAAAAAATGCACATTTTGTTTTCAATGACTTGCTGAAGCTGAATGCTTCTCACAACCAGCAAGGCCTATGAAACTAGTATTTATTAAGGATGAGTGATTTCTCACACTTATTCTGTTTCTATCCAAGACTGCCGACTTGGTCCACCTGGGTTTCAGAACTGAGATATCACATTTCCCACGTCTCATGCCTTCTCTATACTTGCCCTGCATTATTTATTAAGGCACTGAGTGCTGCTGAGGTTCACTGTCAAGCAGGGTCAAACTCCTTTGGGCTCACCTCTGTAGTGTTGGAAGTCTGCTGCACCAGCCAGTTTATTGAGCAGACTGGTCCTGCAGCTGATGCTGCAAATGGGACCTTAAAAGCTACTCAGTGGAACAACTCGGAGGGAACAGAATCAAAGCAGCAGTGAGGACCTGGAGTTTCTGACTCCGAAAGAAGATAAGTAGGAGATTAATTGGTGTCTCCTTCAGAGCTGTTTTGGCTATTGATTCTTTCAGGGCAGGCAAGGATACAATATCCCTTCTGGCAGTAACACCCTTAATGACCAAGTTAATCAAATCAGCCATCCATTTGGACCTTCCTTGCCAGGTTGGGGATGTGGCTTGTAAGAGTTTCAGCAACTTTTCACTTGGGGGCTTCCCAAACTGTCTTAGAGGGGAAAAAAATGCCCTTTAGTACTAAAAGTTTGTTGTCATTTCTAAACTGTTAACTAGATGCCCCCTCTGAATCATTCCAGGTCAAACATGTATGTGGTTAATTAAGGCTCTAATTTTTAAATTTGTTGTACCATCTTTTGTCCCAGTGAAACAAGAGTTGTAGTGACAGGACCTGCATGAACACTTTGTTTTCCCTACCCCTGTGGTATTTCTGTAGCTTGAGAGGAACAGAGGCCGATTAGAAGAAAAATATAAATAGACAATGTGACTTAGGAAAAAAGCTCTAGCAAAGATTATAGAGCCATTAATTTTAATGGTGTTTATTTCAGAATTGTTCTAAGAAATAAGCAGTGTAGCCTAAATCTACCTGAGATGGTGAGGAGTATGAGTTGCTCCATTAAAGCTGGTGTTTGAATGATATATTAAACTACTGCTAGCAGCAAAAGAAGATGGGTAGATGTGGTTCATCCTTAGATTGCAGAAGAGAGGCAGACACCAGATCTTGAAAGACAAGTTTCATATTTTAAAATTATGGGTCAGTTATTCAGGAAAAATTTTATGCTTTTAAAATTGTTTCTAGTCAAATGCACTGTGGCACTGGGAGCTGCCGTGGCTTTTTTGTCTGAAGCCTGTATCATCTATCAAAACATGATTCATGACAACAGCTGGATCTTGTGTTTGAGTCTTCATAACTGAACTGAATGTTTAGACTGTCTTTTTCCATCAAATATGTGATTTAACAGTGCAGCAGTGGATGAATATAGGACAGTTTCTGACTTGCAGATTTCTGTACTAGCCATCTGCAAAGCAGGAAGAAGAAGAAATGACTGGCTGTTGGCAGAAAAGTACAATGCTACTACAATAAGCATACACCACATTTCATTTGATGGACAGCAGTGCCTATTCCCATAGAGAAGAGTTGGGATTCATGTGGATTAGTTCCTCATGAAATGCGCATAGAAGTCCAAATATTCTCTTCTCAAACATCTTAGTTGCCATTCTGTTTTCTTCTGGTCACTTACTAATATTAGAAGGGACAAACTGTGAAACCAAAGTTGCAGGATAGGCATTGTATGTCTCCAAAAAAAAAAAAATTAAGTCTATGTGGATCCATCCTGTAGTCCTTCCTTCTGCAAAGCTTCCCATCACGCTATGTGTCTCTGTGTGCATGCCCATGCACATGGGATCCCATTTGCTACTAATGGCTCCATCCCTTTTCTTTGGGATGTGTCAGAATGAGCGTCTGTACAATGTTCAGCTCTGTGCTTGACTGAAAGCTTGAGAAGTTAAAAGCTTTTAAAAGAGTCTCAAAAAAATCAACAACATGCACACATAACTGAAAACACATGAGAGATGAAAAAAAAAGAGAAATAATGCAGCAAGCAGTAACATTTGGAACCTTTCTCTCTTTTTAGCAGTATCAGGGAAACTCAGCAAGAAAAGAACCCCTGTAATCCACAGGGCCTCTCTCAGAAACACAGCAACAGCTGAACAGTGCATGAGAACTGAGGCTTCAGGGAAAACCTCCATGAAAAATAAAAGGAAGGAAAAGGAAAAGAAAAAAAAAATTTTTTTAAAAAAAAAAGCTCTGTACAGATGTGATGACAATTTGATGAGTCCTTCTGCTTTTTTTGCTTTCATGCAAATTGATAGCCTGCTCTTGGGAAATGTCTACAGTGGTTGTATCTTATTGTCTGCTTGAAGTTACAAGCTGATTAGATAAGCAAAGAAAAGCAGCGTTGTGGAAAAGGGAAAAGGTGTTTGGCAGTGTGCTGGTGGCACATGCACTCAGAAGTAAGGCTCATAGGCAAGTTCACAGTGTTTAGCAAAACTGCAGTGGAACCAATTGTAGTGCCAGTGCCAAGCAATCAAAACACACTAAGTTTTGCCTCCCAGGGTCATGAGACTATTATAGTACTGCATGGCTTTTTCAGGCAACAATGTGTTGTTGTGATTTGCTTTATGGTTCTTTAACTGCTGTGGGTTGTGTTCTCACGGTTTGCCCTGCAACCACAGGAATACTTTCTGTATTCTTTAGACGAAAGCTCTTCCCTTAGCTTCTTCAGGAAGAAAATTGAGAGTGTGGCCTTTAAGAAAATGATCAAATGTGATAAGTGTTGCAGTAAAATCACAAACAGTGAAACCACTTTTATTATGATGATTTGGCTTCTTATGGATAAGAAGACTCTGCACTTTTGGTTTGCTTGGTCTCTGAGGCTTTGTGTATATCAGCTCTTCTCTGATCCCAAAGAGGACAGCTAAACTAGTCAGTTATGGTGTAGCTAGTGTTGCCTCTGTTGCCTTACTGCCTGTCAATATGGGAATAGATTCACCGCAGCATTAATGTGGATGAATATCTGAGCTTAAGCTGTCTTGGGGAGAGAGCAGTCACAGTGCAAACCAGTCACAGGCACCACGTGCATTGCAAGGACGTGTGAAGATTTGTCCCCTGAAATTTATGATTGTGGTAAGGTGAAGTGCTCTGTGATCCTTTCCTAGTTGTTATGAAAGGATTTGTCTTTCCTTCCTATCTCATCACAGAATGCTATAGAAGATGCCAAAGGACCACTGGCCACATCGAACAGTTTTGTGTTCATTGCAAAGTGAGGAGGTTAAGAGACCCCTCGCTGAAGTTTTACTCAGGTGTTTGCACCCTAAGGTAGGCCAGGGAAGTTGGACTGAATTACCACAAGTGTAACATGGTAGTAGCTTTCTTGGCAAGGGATCTCACAAAATTAGGGAATGTGAGTTAATTCTGCAGTGAATTGGTGTGCCTGAAAAAGATGGTGGTGACCTTATTTTACACTTTATTTATGTGGCTTCTCTGTTGAGGAATTACTTTATTAGTAGCAGAGTGGTGGGAAATTTATAGAGAAGAACTTCAGCTTGTTAGACTTGAGTACTTCCTGTACTGGCTGTACAACAAAGCGCTGTCACCTGTGTGTTTTGGTCCAGAGCATATTGGATCTGAACCTCTACTGTCCTGAAACAAACACAGTTTTTTACACCTATGACAAGTAAATAAAAGAGAGTGTAAGACAGTACTGCTCTAATGTGGCAGGATTTCACACCCACAGGTGAAACAGGTATAAGTGACTGTACAAAGTGCAGGACCAGGGAAAACCAGGCTGGTTGTTACTAGGTCAAAGCCATGACCTTTGTCAAGACTCTGAGCTTGTCACCCCTTGAAAGCATTTATTGATAGAAGTGTGCAATAAAGCCTCAATGGAAACTCAGCTTATGTTATCAAGAGTTCTTTCACAAAACATCCTTTTTGTAAGAGTTCAGTTTTACACATAAAAAAGTAAGACTGAGTTTTGTTTGGAGAACTGAATGATGGCCCATTCTGATCAATGAAAATCATTTAAGGCCATCAGTTAATCTGCTAATAAGTTTCTTCTATAAACACTGGTGGTAGAGACTACAGAATAAGACTGGCAGTTTTCTAGTACAGAAGGTAGACGAAGTATAGATAATATTTGCAAGATAATTCCTTCAGGATTGTAGATGCCCACATTAAATTAAATAAACTGTGGTGACAAAAGGTTGGGAGTTCTGCCCTTTTATTTTCTAGCTTTTTGCCAGCATGAGTTTTCCAATTCTGAGCCAGCACAGAGCTGGCCTGTGCTTTTCAGAGGAACTCAAACTCATTTTCTTACCCTGCGTAGATAAGACGTCAGAGTAAAGCTTGCAATCTTTTTATCAGCAGTACAGCAATCTGAAATTTCACAAGGTGAAGAGCACTTCTCACCAAGAATATACACTGCAAACTGTATTTAGAAATAACATTTTTAATTAAAAATAGCATTTCTGATCCTGTTGGCAGTAGCCATGGGGCATAAGTGAGGATATATATTCTGACAGGAGATGTTTGGAATCTTGATGCAAGAGACTGCAAACCAGTCTCAAGCCTGCTTGAATAATCAAATTAAGAACTTCCCTTCCTAGGCATGCATTTCTAAAGTGGCATGTGCAGGTCTGGCACAGAACACTCATTATTGCCAATAACAGCTGACATCAAGGGTTTTCCTATGTTATGGAAATATGTAAAGATGCAAACACAGACCCTTTGTGTAGATCCTGGACATAGTTTCACAATGTGCTATTTTTGGTGGAACAACCAGCTTTAAAAGTTCTGATTCCTTCTGGTTCTCAGACCTTGATCCTGTCTTTGGGCTGCAATAATCCCTCCGCTGTGCTGCCACACTGCTTTAGGATTCAGGTGAAAAACAAACCAAACACTTTTATTTTTAGTTGGAAAAATTTTACTAATCTACTTTGCAGTGTAGCCCCCTAAACAGTGATAAGGCATGTGTGATAGGTGGTGAACTGTGGCATGAAGGTGGTAATACAGCACTAGGAGTGAGTAGAATGTGGGTGGGATCATCTTTTACAAGCTTTCTGATGGAGGCAGGGTCTTGTGAGACTGCACAGTATCAGGGAAAGCCTGTCATTGCAAATCCCACCAAGATCTCCTTGGCCCTAGGACTTACTATCCCAACCCTAGAAACTACTGCACAGGAGAGCCTTGCTTGGCCATCCCAACTGCAAGCTTGTTTTATCCAGTCTTACAAACTGGACCTTCTTTATGCTTTTCCTGTGAATTCAAGGACCCATGGGCTGCCAGGCCCTTTCCAGTATAGCTCCTGCTTCTGTTGGGCTCACAACATCACATCCAGTGGAAGCAATGGCACTTCTGCTATGGCTTGTTTCTCCTGCCTTGTAGTGTTGCAGCCCAGCTTGGGACACTGCCTGAAGAGAAGTTATAATAACTGAAGTTATTACACAAAGCCTCACACTGTGAAAAACAGAGGACCTGCACGGCATCTAAGATGAACTCATGCATGCAGAAGTCGATGGGCCCATGTCCAGGACTTATGTCTCCAGTAGTGACCAGTGGAAAGTAACAGACCAGGGCAAGAATCTCTGCCTCATTCACTGAGATATGTAGCTCATCATCTCCCTATGATCCAGGGAGGTTTGTATAGGAGGCAGAAGGGTATCTCTGGCATGATGCAACACCAGAAGAAGGGACAATTCCCAAGATGACTTATCACCCCAGACACCCCAGTCAGTGCAGAGGAGCAGGATGGCAGCAGCAAGGTAAACTTCTCCACCAGTGCCACTGGGCAAACACTCATGCTAGAGCATCAACCCTTGTTCCCCTCCACAGCCTCTGTCTGAGGCAGATTCAGAAGGAAAAGGCCTTATATGTCTTGCCAGTGTGACTGCAGCTTATTTTCATGCTGCTATTTTGTCTCATCACTTGTCACTTGCCACATGGCATGGTGAAAACAGGAAAGCACTGAATGTAGTAAGCAAAGGCAGTAAAGCAGGGTCTTGCACATTGAACATACTTCTTCGTTGATCTTAGTGCATTTTACCTTGCCAAAACTAATGCAAAACACAATGCTGCATGGCTCTGAACAAGCTACCAGAGTTTTGTTTTTACAGAGAAATGGCCCCCAGTTTAAAGGCATTTTTTTTTTTTTTCATCTCTCACTCCAGCACAGCTGCCAGTGGAACTACTGGGTCTGCTGCTTCCATTCAATGTCACTGTCTTTATTGAGAATTCATCTCACTTCTGTCACTGTAAATTAGAGACAGGTTTATTCCATTCAGTTTCCTGAGTCACAGAGAAACCTGAAGCTCTCTTCGCTCATTTTTAGTGTGCCACCATAAATCACCCCAGCTAAAAGGCCATATGGCAGTTTGTGCTACACTCTCTCAGTTAATAAAATGCGTTAGAATGTAATGCCTTGGGGCAAAAAGATGAGTCTGATGGATCGTGCCTTATCTATTTCAAGACACCAGGTAAACAGAAAGTTCTGCATTAATGATTATTCCTTTAGCTTATTTCACACTGAAGAGCCACTGAAGAATCAGTTGCAGTATCGTTGATTGCTATTCAGCCACTGGCTCAAAAATGCACAGCAAAGGATTATATTCACATAACAATCACAACATTTTGTAAATGTGTAAGCAGACATGTTCCCCACAGACACATATTTACAAACCTCAGAGAAGTGTTTCCCTTGGTTTTTTAAGCCTTTTGCATTCACCTTTTCTAGCTACCCTTGCAAAAGGTAGAAAAGTTATTTCATTTAAAAGCTCAAAAGAGGATAAAAATCTCCATTTAATCACAAGACTTGAAAAATCAGTACTAAAAAATAACTTTTAAAGCAATCCAGTAATACTAGAGTTATAATAAAAATTGCAAGGTTTTGCAAAGCTGACAATACAAATAATTTTTATGTTTTTATTTTGAAAGGCGATAAGGGCAGATCTCATTTATATTGGACGCTATAGAAGTGTAGAAGAGAGATGTTGACAATTTAAAAGGTTCTCCTAAAAGAAGTAGAAAATGTTATTTTGAGCATCATTTAAGGAAAAATAGGAGCTCTCTGTTAGCTCGAGAAAGGCAGTCCTGAGGACAGGATTGTTCACGGGTAAGACTTCTCTTTCAGTTATACACTAGCAGATATGGCAAAGTGAAAATTAATGTAGATTGTCCTGTCAGGTGTAAACAAGTATCTTTCTTATGGCTCATTTTATCCCTGAACTGTTAACCAAAATAAGCGACAGAGAACAATTAAACCATTCATCTCAATTTAGGATCCTAATGCACGCCATGGTCAGAAAAGCCCAAGTTCTCATTTTCATCGGCATTCATTTTCAAATGGTTTAATGCTGCCTTTGATTGTCAAGTGCTAAAATATGAATCTTCACACTTGTGAGTCACTGATGTAACTAAACTGTTACTCTGGCATCAGAGAGTTTCCTGGGAGTAATGTAAGCTGGGGCTATGAAAACATCTGAGTCACGATTTCCAGGGTAATTCAAGCCCACCTTTGTCAAAACTTCACAAACTCCCACGTCCTCCCTCTTTGCCTCACTAGCAACTCCCAGCAGCTCCCTTTGGTGGTGGTTTGGTGGTTGACAGCTCGATTTTGGGTAATTTGTCAGCCTGAAAATTAGTCACTGCTCCTGCCTCTTCTGACAGCATTAACCCTAGCTTCCATAAAGGCGTTAAAAGACATGTTTTCCTTAGATAAGCAAATTCCTCTTGACAGAACATCCTTAACCAATGGATGTACAGGTGAGTGGGAACAGGAGCAGGTACAGTTTTGCTTCAGGTCTTTGCCCTGAAAGCTGTGAACACCTTGTGTCTCACACTCCCTCAGCTAGATGTGTGATGTAAAGGGCTGCAGCTACATCCTCAGCTAGACATTTTTAGAAGCAAGGGTCTGTAAATAAGAAACTATGGAAGCTCTAAATCAGTATACCAAAAATACTGTCTCTGGTCTCAGTGTAATGAGCTAACTACTCATTTTCTCCTTGTAATAGGGAGGAAAATGAGAGTTGTTTTGTCATATTGAAAGAAACAATAAAACTATCCTTCATCTTTCTTCCATGCTCGGCAAATTCAGCCAAAAAAAAATCATCTGTAAAGTTGAAGGAAATGGCTTTGTTTTGGTTTTTTTTTAATTTTATTTTCTCAAGTCTCAGCTTCTGGAGTTTTCTCAGATGACATGGGTTAGTTAGATAGATGCCTATCTAGCTGACTTTGTGATAGTTTTTTTCCTTGCATTGAAGATCTGGAAAACCACAAGGATGAATGAGATAGGAAGTGCAGGTGCAAGAAGGTAGATGTTGTCCTCACAGGGGCCTGTGAAACCTCACAGTTGAGATGCAGCACATCCTTAGCCATGTACACTTTCTCCAGGAAACCATTTTTCTGGAACAACTGCTGTTAGCAGTATCTGAGACTGGAACCCTGATGTCCTGCCTGGCAGCAGAGCAAACTGTGGTCCACTACTTCTTCAGGAAACACAGCACTTCTAACCCAGGAGGCAGTACCAAGGGTAGAAAACAGTACCCCATTTTCCCTGCTCCTTCCAGAAAATCTCAAGTTCCTCAAGGGGGTAGTCACCCAAATGCCTTCACTAGCTCTCACTGGAAATTCTCCTTAGGAAAGGCAGATTTGAAATGTTGACTCTCTAACCAGCATTCTTGTCCTCAGACTCTTTCACGGCAGGACAATGGCTGCAGCCTGGCAAATTAACATTCCCATCAAGTATGAAAATTAGGGAAGGAAATACTTTTGAAATACCTTATCCCCTTAACCAGAGATAAGTAATTGTCATTAAAATTGTAGAACAATTCACTGTCTACGTTACATCAGTTATTTCTTCCATTTTTTTCACACTCACCTTAAATATATCTGCTTTCAAAAAGATAATAAGCCTGATATCTCCCACTTTGTGTCCAGCAAGTTGGTCATAGTACAATTATATTAGTACTAAGTCTATGCAAACAATTGTGCCATTCTTGTTATTATTATTATTAGGCTTTTCACCAAAGCCTGAAAAGTAATTAGGCTGCTTTCAGGAATCAACCAGTACTTCAACTCTGCTGGAGACCTTTCTGAGGGATTTAGCTCTAGAACTAATGTTTTCGTTCAGTTTTTGCAGGAGAGTGACTAAAGAGGGAAATCTAAAATTAGTGACAGATGAGAGAGTTCACTATTCAAATGGTTCACAGAGTCATCTATACCTGATGAAGAGTTATGTAGTCTTGATGACTTCAGTTACACCATGCATGCATGTGTTTTTGTAATACTAAGCATAAGATAAGGACCAAAGTGTTCAACAAAACTTCCTCCAGGAGCAATTTCTAAAGGACACAGGTATGCCTGCAAATCGGCTGGTTTCTTGTTTGCGCTGACGTCTTCAGTGCTCTAAATAAAACCTTTTCTTTCTTTCTAAGAATAGCACTTAAAACTTTGTGGGGGTTTTTGTTTTCTGGGGGATTAGTTTGAGGGTGTTTGGGTTTTGGGGGGCTTCTGGGATGGTTAGTCATACACCAGAATTGTCCATTGTGTTTTGATTGATGATAAATTCTAGGTAGTTAAAAGTCTTTGAGTGAAGAAGTTGGCCTTAGTCTACCGTTAAAAGTGGTGCAAGAGAACACCTGAAGACCAGTAGCAGCAGCTTTACATTACACGGGGTTGAGCATTTACGTTTCAGACTGGGGTGAGGTGGTCTCATGGAAAAAAAAAAAATAGACAATATTTATTTCTCTGAACCTTTCCTCGTGTTTTGCTCTGTGGAACTGCATGAGAAGATAAGCCTGCTTCCAGTACTGCTGTCTTGGCTTATGCTTGTATACGGCAGTCCCTTCGCGTATGATTGTACCATTGATCCCTGCTCAGCCTGCCTTGAAAATTACTTGCATGTAAATGGTCCTAACTTGGCTTTGAAGTTCACATTTCCTTGAGGGGAATAAAGTGATGTACTTACGTCTTCAATTGTTTGTTTACTGGCAGTTGTTTGCAAGACTATCTTAGTAAGGAAGTGGAATTCGGGAAGTTTTACTCGGGCAGTAATAACCCGCAGGACTTCTACATCCTCTTCTGTCTTCAAAGTCCTGGGCAAATACAGGCTGATTAATCACACTGATGAGCGCCTGATAGGCCATCGTGTTGGAAAGAAAGCATTTTGTTCTGTACAGGCGGAAAAAAAAGAAAAGGTAATGAGGAGACATTAAAAACACAATATCCATTTATTCCTCCAATGTCTAAATAGACTGAAGCTTCAAATAACTTTTAGGCACACCCAAAGCTGCATACATCGGTGATTTAAGGAGTGTCGTTCACTCTCCCGGTACCTTAAACATCAAGCTATTTTTGTCATTGTCCTTAGATTTCCTAGCATCTGAAAAGTTAAAGGGTGTAGAGGCAAAAAACAGCCCAGGAATTCAACTTCTTTTCCACCTGGCTGTTAAGGTAATCACCGCGCTGTTGTTTCAAGAGGAGAGCCAGACGGGCTGGAACAATAGCAGCGTGTATAAACTTTCCCCATTCACCTCAAAGGGCTTCGGTGCTAACACCTCATTAAGATGGTTTAAAATGCTAAAGCCGGCGTTTTGTTGTTGATTACCATATCAGAAACCTCCACCTAACGTATTTAATTAGTACAGCTGCAAGCCCTGGCATGTCTTCATGGAGTAGGTTTCAAATTTAAGCTATCTAAACACTGGAATTACAAGTCAAGTGCTCCTTAAGGCTGGTGGTCCATAGCTGGCTTTGTCAATACTTGCAGTCTTTCTTTTCTACTTTTTTTTTTTTCATTCTTATTCGTAGACCTGTTTTTTTTTTTTTTTAGCCCATGCTGAACTTGCACCCACATAACGCTTATTATTAGGATCACAGCTGTATTTCTGCAAGAAGTAGCAGTTAACGTTTTCATAAAATTAGGTGTGATGTATAATTTTGAAGAGTGACTTTCTTCCTCTGTCTTTCCGAAGACTCACTGTAATAGATACTGCTAACTTCCTTCTCCGCATCTTGTTAGTGCGATTTGAGCTCAGCTAAAATTGGACTTTGTTGGCACGACAAGCTATGCAAGTGTCACCAAAATGTTAGGGAGAAAAGAATGCTACTCTGAGCATGAACTTATAGCAAGCGGCTCATAATACAACCATCAAAATAATACAACTATCAAAATAATACAACCATATCAAAATAATACAATCATCAATTAGAAAAAGGAGGAGTGACAAAGAAAAGGTCCTGGAGCTGAACCCTAGTCGGTCCCAGCTCTGTGGATTTGTTGGGGACCAATCTGAGGCAGCTTCTCGTTAGTGCTGAACTGTGCCCAGCAGTACTGGGATTGAAGGTGGAGATGGGAAGAGATGTGTCTGAGCAACGAAAATGCCAGACCCAAAACACCTGCGCTGTAGCTTGTGAATTCTCTAAACTGCAGTCAAATACCATCAGTGTCAGGGTGTTACAAATACCTAGCTAAGATAGTTTAGGAGACTGAAATTCATTTGTTGCCTCTAAGTCACCAGCTGGACAGATAAGATCTCTCTCATTTAATTTGCCTCACCCATAAGTGCTTTCTTTCTGGATAGAATGACCATCTGCATTTCTACAAAACAGCACATCTAAGCTAGCATCTGGATGCTGTCTGAGAGAAACTATATGTGATAGTTCCAGATTTTTACCACAATAGCTTGCCCTTTTCCCCCCTTGCATCCCCAAATTGTTTAGTTTACATTTAAATACAGGTAGTACATTACCTCTACCTGCAAATGGCACTTTTCTGAAATTCAAACATACTCCCTCTGACTCAGAGTCCCTGCACCGCTCATTGCCGGAGAAAGGATGGATGTTTTGTGACGCTTATATACTGCCTTAAGTAACCATCACTGCCACGTTCGAGGTGGGGACAGTGGTCTCCGTAGACTTAGCTATGATCTGTAAGACCACTCTTTTTGTCAAGGTGACTAGCACAGGTGAACAGTCATACTCTGCTGTGGCTGAGGTTAGTCATGTTTGCCTAATCCCAGTTTGACTATGTCAGCTTCTGCCTAGGCTGTGTGTTTGAAAAAATGGGTTTAGCTTAGCTTCTTGGGGTTGTGGTCCATCATAAGTTTTTCCCCATCTACAGGTACTGCGGCCACCTGTTGTTAGCACTGGCTAGTTTATCTAGTGTCAACAGAAAGTAATTCTATTCAATCCAATTGTCAGCTTGTCTGTTGACTCTACTAACAGAAAAAAAATAGTGTCAGTTACCAAGAATATTTTTAGGGGAGAGAAGTGGAAGGGGGAGAAGTGAAGCAGATTTACAAGGTTCTGTATGGGGGCTAGTAATCCCTCTGACACTGCATACAACCTACATTTCAAATACAAATTATATTGTATGTAGCTGGTTTCTTACAGTGGAAGATTGCTTCTTGACTGGATTATCCTATATTTCCCTTTCCACAGGGACCATATCAACTAACCCCAAAAGAAAAACAGCTAATAGCCTAGCTGTTATCGTGGTCTCATAGTGATCTTTTCCATTTTCCCAGCTCGCAGTGACTGACTGCACTGGAGTTTAAGCAAGCACAAATGCTTGGTTTCACATGGCTATGAAAGCCTGTAGCATGTGCCACTGACATGACTTTCTTTTGAACTGAGTAATGTGGTAGCTGCAGTGCTGAAGAGCTCTGAGTTCAGAGCTCTGCTGAAGTGAACTCTTTTATTTTTCTACTTGAAAATGTTCCTTCAAGCTCACTCTTACCTGCAATCCAGTTTTCTATGCACTGTTAGATATATTTTACCTCTTGGGCTTAAGAAGTAAAGCAGTTGGGGGAAAGTAGATTACTACAAGCATAAAGCAAATTTAAAAAGGGCCCACATAAGTCGAGAAACTTGGTTAGTTTAGCCAGCTGCTGGCTGGTTGAAGTTCACCTATGACAGCAGTTGTTGAGGAATAACCCAGGAGGATTTTTCTTACCTCTGTGTACGTTTTCATTGAACCCCCCCCCCAAACCTGAAAGAAAGTTAGAAGGGAAGAAGCACTTTGAAATAAGAGTTTCATCGTGAGATTTTTTTAGGACGGACCTGAAGTATGTTAAAACCATGTTTAGGCTAGTTCCTAGTCATTGACACGTAAAGGACAAGTTTCCAGTCTTTACTCATGTCAGGGAGCATCTGTGTGAGTAATACCTTGTTTGACTAGATGGGGTCCTTGGGTGACTCAGTATTCATCAATATGACTAAGAATTGCAGTCAAGTGCCCAAACACTGAGGAAAGAATCTAGTATTCCTTATATTTAAGTTGTGTGCACAACCTTCATTGAAATGAAGATGACTAGTTGCTAGTCCTGCAACAAGAACAATTTCCACTCTATGGGTGATTTTTAAAGAATTGCTTCTTTCACAGGAAATTGCCATTCCCTGTGAACTAACATATGGTTTTCATAGATTAATCTCAGAAGAAAAGCTGCTCCAGGAAGATTCAGACTATACATTAGTTTATAACTTCAAAACAAAGAAGGAAGTGCAGAGAAGTATAAAGCAGAAAAAAAGGATTTAAGGTACATCTTCTATGATATAGAATTAAGAACTAGTTAATTGTATAGATACGATTTGTTGAGGGAAGTACAATCACGGGAGTAGAAACATCTTTACATCTCACCTTTTTTTAAATAATGACTTCTTGTAAACGAGAGGGAAGGACTAAATTTACGAAGAAACAAAAGAGAAACTAGAGTGAGCAACAAGATGAGGAGGAAGGAGAGTTTTGTGGTTATAACACTCAACAAGGACTAGTTCAGAAGATCCAGGTTCACATTCTTGATCTCCCAGAGCTTTCTTGTCTTCGAACAAGTTACATCTTTGTACTTAAGTTCTCTTTTTATATGAAAGAGTGGAACACTTAGATGATGGGTTGGTGTTGGGTTAGAGGTTGGACTTGATGATCTCAAAGGACTCTTCCAAACTTGTTAATATTGTGATACTGGGATACTTCATTTGGACTGAAATCTCTTCTGAGCTGGGCTTCTTCACATATGTGCACCTGCTACATACAGCACAATTATTTTACAGATAATAGATCCTCATATCTTTAGAAGAGTTTTGGTGAAGTTGTATGTGCTTTTGTAGAATTCTAGCTATAGGCTGGCTTTTGATCATCCATTAACAACCCGATGGTGTCATTTCTCCCAAGCCCTCGATACAAAGTCTCATAAAAATGGAGACCTTTCACAGAAACAGATGAGGAAGCACAGAAGGAAGTGTAATTACAAAAAGAGCAGCAAATATATAAGGTTTTTACAGTGTAAGGATAATTTATTGTTCTCCTGCACTTCCTGGAGTAGTTTTTCTAGGTACCAACTAAGCCTTATCACTGTAATAGCTGTAGCTTAGCCTTCTAAAACCTGAAAAGAAAAGCAACACCCTCTGATAATCAACTTATGGTGGAACTGAAGCACTGGCTACATTTAAACTCAAATTACCTGGGAACCTGACATCAAACCAGGAACAGTGCCTAATTCTCTTCAGTCTGTTCATTACTTTACTCCCTAAAAGTTTACTTGAGCTCACCTAACTTTAGACAAAAGAACTTAGATGCAGTAGGAACTCTCTGTGAATAATGGAAGGAAGAATCTGCTCTAGCATCTAAATCTCCATAGCTGGAGGAACATGTATTTCTCAACTGAGTATATGAAGAACCTCAATGAGTTTTCCAATATTATGTAAGTAATTTGCTATACAATTTAATTTTTCATGACATAATTCCTTTTTCCTCAGAAATATTTTGGGCCACAGAACAGTGGTGTTAAATGCTACAATCTTGATTTAGACATTGATGGTATTATTTCTATTATGGTGGTTCAAATCACTGTTAGAATTAAATAATACGTCAAATCCCAGATGAGAGATATTCTGAACTCAGGATGCTGGTCAAAGGAACGAAACGGAAATATTTGACCTTTTTTTCCCCACTACGAGTCCTAAAATATTCCATTATGTAGGTTGGAAATTATAAACATATTGCTGATTGTGTGAAGCTGCTTTAAAATTCATTAATCATTAACAAAAACAAGGTGGTAGGAAAAACACAGCAGTGAGAGAGGATTTGATGTTATCAACATAAATGGAGAGAAAACCCCGGAAGTTGAGCTTCGTGCCATGCACTGTCTTGCATATCCACTGTGTTCTGCAGAGTTCTCTTGGTTTTAAGATAGACTAGTGTTGATAATTCCCATTTTCTGATTGCTTATTTGTTTTTCTTACAATTACTTTATCTAAACTACAGTTAACGTGCTATCAAAAGCATTTAGTTTCATTTTCACTTTATAGCATTTTGAACTAGGTGTTAAAAATGGCTCTGAATCACTGTGGGTACGTGTGAATTTTTTTTCAGTAATGTGTAACTCCTCCATTAAGAGGAGAGGAGCAGAAAGATATTACAGCATTATGTCTTGGTGTAGCCATTGATGTTTTCATCTTCCACCAGACTGGTTTTGTTGCTGTGTAAGATCCCTATGCAAAGTATAAGAAGAAATTGGCTCACAGTGGAAATAATTACATTAATTAGGAAAGCTTCTTGTAAATGGAGAAAATTCATGATAAGGTAGACCTAAAATATTTTAAGATTTTTCCTTGGAAAGGCAAACTGATTATACATAAAAATGCAAGAAAAAGCAGAAAGCAAATAAACAAGTGGAGCAAGAACAGTGAAAATAGGGCAGTAGTCAGGATACTTATACGTATAATGTACTTCCAGAAACTTTAGGTGTTAGTTAAGAAAAGATCTAGTAAAATTAAACAACCCCATTTCATGTTTCATACAGAGAATTTTATGTTTTCTTAAACAGAGATTTTTCTAACAAATGCTGATGATCAGAACAGTAGCCAATAAGGCAGCAAACTCATCTCTATATGTATACTACAAAAAAAGAGAGGTTTTAATTACTTTTGTCTACTCTTAATCCCTTTAGGCAACAGCACTTCATGCAGCCTATATCTGCGTTTCAGAAGAGGCTGTAAAGAAGTAGCCCTTTGAACACATCTTTGCTAGTGCATCTGTAAATGCATCCCTAAGAAGAGTTATTCACTGCTGTTTCTAACTGAAAAGACTTCTCCAGATTCTATATAATGTTTAAAAGCAATATGTTGTTCATTTATTTATGAACAATACTTCCAGTTGTCCTAAGTGTAGGTTCAGAGTGGAATGGAACTAACCATGGGCAGTTCTGACCTTAATCTGGGCACTGGGCTCAACATTGCTCATATATGAGCAGTCAGGCTAAAAAACCCAGATGAACAAGTTGCTTTTCCTTGGTATTGCAACAGACCTGTTTGGTCCTGTGAAGCTTATTCCATGCTTCCTGCCCCTGCAGGAATCTGGTCTGCTCTGGGACACTTTGCTAACAAACTGGCGTAAAACATGCCTGGTGTTGACACATGGGAAAAGTCATGGGAAACTGCTAGGGGGCTGTTGGCATTCTGGTGGGTTAGCAGGCAGTTTTACTGCAAAGTGAGCAGGTTGCTAACTCGAGTGAGAAAAATAAAAGCAAGCTTTAGGCTCTTGAGTTGCATTATTAGCTGGAAACACCAAAAACGCAGCTAAGCTCAGGTCAGAGTTTGATGAGTGATAGTGGAGCTGCATGAGGGACAAATATGGAGCACTAGACTAGTTCATTTCTGCAACCAAAGCATGTAAATAATGGCCAGCAAAACCCCTGAATTGTGTTCTTAGTGACCCAAAGCATCTTCTGACTCACCAGAACAATAAAACACCCAAAAGTGCAAATACAAATGATTATACTAAAGACATGAGAAACATAAAAAAAAGAAACAAACTGGACAAATATTGCCACGTGATTCATCTAGTGAAAACAGTGTGTCATGCAGTGCTTTACTTAATTTAAGAGACAGAAGGCCCAGAGGAAAACATTTGGACTCTGAATCAAGTAATCCAACTCCTGTGGTCCTCTGTTTGTAAAGCTGACTTATCTTGATTCATGTCCAAACATATTTCCAATATGCTTTCTCTGACAAGCATGAACTAGATTTCAGAGTTTTTCTTTGAGAACTGTTTTATTCACAGGCTATTAATGAATCTGTCTTTCTTAGACTCTGATTCCAAAGGACAGTAAATCCAGTCACAGAGTTCCTAATACAGTTGTTGTTCTCACTCTGTAAGTTTTAATTTATTCAAAAGAAGTGGTGGAGGTAACTTTGTCTTGTCAGGCTTTACACCAGCTCAGCTATTGTCTGTCATGTCATGGCTGGTGAGGAATCATAACCAGCACTTGCATCAACATACCACATACTCCCTCATCCTTTGAACTTACCATGGGATAAGGGTACAAATATATACAGCTGGTGGGGACTAGCTGGTGAGTTTTGAGTCCACACTTACTATGGGCTCACTGTTTCATTTGTCCATGTCCCACATATTACAACATGTTATATATTTGTCCGTACATCAAAGGTTTGTTTTAAAACAAAGTACTAGTCTGTTTTAAATCATGACATCAATTTTATCAGCTGTAGTTAAAAAGATGTGAACTGTATAGATCCTGCCTTACAGAAGCAATATTTTAGGTTGGTAGAAGTTGCTAAGGAGCAACTTTACTTCCAAATACAGCATAAGCATATCCCCTACTAGAATACTGTACATCATTCTGCTGCCTGCATGGGGACATGACAAAGGAGGCTAGAGCAAGCACCTTCCAGTGAAACACTTTTAAATCCTTTTTTAAGAAAAATCAAGAGCTGCTTTATTTTAGTGTGTATAAATCTTTAACCTAACAGGGAAACAAATAAAGATTCATTGACTGAATTAGCCAAATAAGTGTTCCTGGGGTCAGTTTAGGTGTTACTCTGTGAGAATCTGCATAATATATATAAATAATAGATGGCAAATTGTCAGCTGGATTAATAGCCTCACACTAACTTCTGTGTAGTGTAGAACTGTGTGCAGACAAGTGTTAGGTCAGTTTGGTTGCATCTCTGTGAAAAGACCTTATGATATTTACTTCGGAATGAGATTTGACCCACACCTCTCTGCAGTTCTGCCACAACTGAATCTGAATTCTTATCTACAGCATGGAAACTTACTGCTGGATCAACTCTGTCTGACAAAGGCAGAAGTTTAATATGGTTCTGTTTGTATACCTGAGATCATTGGAAGAGCCTATGAATATTAGGGTAAAAGTGAGAATCAACATTTATTCTGTTTGATTAGCACATGTATCACAATTTGCTATGACAAAGTTTACAGACCAGTTCCTGCTAATTTTGCTCACAGTGATGCCTGAGAATTGCCTTCTGCTCTGATAGGAACACGCTATTATAACCTGAGGCATCACAGTTTACACAGCTCTATGTGGACCTGCATCCCCATAGGCACTGTATAGGTCAGGATGCTGATTGTGCATCAAGTACCTGGCCTGTGCCATCATTTTAGGCAGATTAGGAACTATAGTTTGTGACAGAAATTTTAGTGATCAAAATACTTTGACTTTGTCTGCACCACGGTCTTATGTTGGTGCATTAATCAGCACAAAAGGTGTGTAATGAGGAATAAGGGTCAGGTGTTTGAGCTGAGGAGACAGAGGTGGGAAAATTTTGTTTCCAGGGTGTAGCTCAGAATAAGAGGGAGAATATGCTGCTTATGTTGGCTGTGTCCCTGCCCACTGCTGTGCCTTGAGCTGAAGGTACAGGCCCTTAATGCAAGTTGAAGACCTGTGTTCATAGCTTCTCAGTCATACTATTCTTCCTGTTCTGTAAAAGATGCCGCCTAAAATATAAGAAATCATCAGGCATCAAAGACAAAGTGAGCATTGTTCTTATTTTATGATTCTCCTTGTGTCTTGGGAAAGCAAACTCCTGGCAAGGGCTATGGAGATGGAAAATTACAATAATCATGCCTGGAGAAGACAAAAGTGTGAATAAGACTTTCAGCAGAAGTGTGACTGAGACAGTGTTGAATATAGGGCAATATAGTGAAAGTGTTAATAAGCAGATTTACAAAGACAAGAAATGTGAGAAACAAAGGTAAGCTCAGGATCAAAAAGAGCAGATGGATTTTTTTTCTTTAGACACAAAATGGCATCAAAGACTAAAAACTGTCAACACACAAGTTAATGACTTTTCTACAGTGGCCACCACTAAGGTTAAATGGAAAACATAAGTTAGAATGATTAGAAGATTGATCCTTGCAACAAGGCAAGCAGAATCTGCTTAAATAATATAGAGCTAATGGATATATACCTGCTTGTAATAGATATCGACAAAGACTTGTAAGAAATGAGATTAGAAAGTTTCGCCAGCCCCGCAGATCTCCATGAAAAGTTTAGTGTCCACTAATTGGCATCCTGTGATAAAGAGGCATTTTCTTTAAAAAAATTCTGATTGACTCTGTTTTCTGGATTTTACAACATCATTGTATTTTCTGATCTCTTTGCACTGCTTTGGGTCACAGTGAAGCTGCTGCAGTGTCCAGCAGTGTTGCCAGGGGCAGCCTGCACCTTCAGCAACAGGGACTTTGAATCCCTGTGCTTGGAATTATGCTGTTATCGCTGTGTGTGTAGGAACACAGTTACTTACATAAGGTCCCAATACAACCAGTACAGCATTTTTTTTCAGTGGGATCAGTTTCCCAGTCTGGTTCGTCACCTTGCTTTATAAACAGTCTGTCAGCTGAAGTGGTTGAGGAGAGTTATGGAGCAGTACTTCTAAGTTTCTAGCATTTACTAAAGCAATTGCTTCTCTCAGCCACATACCTTTCATTTCTAGTGGATGTTAGTCCTAAGGCCTCTGATGTGGTCCCCCAAAACATCCTTCTCTCTGAATTGGAGAGAGATGGATCTGATGGGTGGACTGTTTGGTGCATGAGGAATTGATTGGATGGTTTCATATCTATGAGGGCAGTGGTGAACAGCTCAATGTTCCAATGGAGGTAGGTGACAAGTGGTGTCCCTCAGGGGTCTATGTTGGAACCAGTGCTGTTTAATATCTTCATCAATGACAAAGATGGTGGGATCAAGTGCTTCCTCAATAAGTTTGCTGATAGCACCAAGATGAGTGGTACATTTGACATGCCTGAGGGACAAAGTACCATCCAGAGGGACCTGAAAAAGCATGAGAAGCAGGCCTGTATGAGCCTTACAAGGTTCAACCAGGCCAAGTGCATCTGGGTCAGGGCAACCTCCTGTATCCCCACAGTCTGGAGAATGAATGAATTGAGAGCAGCTCTGCTGAGAAGAACTTGAGGGGTACTGGTGGATGAAAAGCTGAACTTGATCTGCCAATGCATGCTCATAGCTCAGAAGGCCAGCTATATGCTGGGTTGCATCAGAAGCAGCTTAGCCAGCTGGTCTTTGTGGAGATCCTGCCTGGAGTACTGCACCCTGCTGTGGGGCCCCCATCAACATGGACCTGCTGAAGAGAGTCCAGAAGAGGGCCACACAAATCATAGGGCTGGAACACCTCTCCTATGAAGAAGGGCTGACAAGAGTTGAGGCTGTTTAGCCTGGAGGAGAAAAGGCTCCGTGCAGACCTTCTTCCAGTGTTCCAGTACTTAAAGGGAACTTTTAATAAAGATGGAAACAAACTTTTTAACTGGGCCTGTTGTGGTAGGACGAGGGACAATGGTTTTAAACTAAAAGAGGGTCAATTTAGACTAGATGTAAGGAAGACATTTTTTACACAGGTTGCCCAAAGAAGTGGTGGAAGAAGACCCAGTCATGGAAGTCTTCAAGACCAGGTTGGACAGTGCTCTAAGAAACCTGATTTGCTTGAATATACTGCTGCACTTTGCAGAGTGGTTGGAATAGGTGACCTTTAGAGGTCCCTGCCAATCTAAATTATTCTGTTTTTCTCTGTCTAACCAGGAATATCTGACTTTTTTCATCTAGAAGTAGTGCTACCCAGTATATTCAGGCCAACCAAAACTGACATGTAGCTACTTTAATAGGCAAAAATAATGCTTCAGGATCTGGCTCATAAGTGGATCAGACACCTTAACAAACAGTGAACTACTATGAACAAAACCAGCCCTGGCTATCCAAGATAAATTTGCTGCCCAATGTCATCATTCTCAGAGAGGGATCTGTTCCCTGGGGGTCCTTTTAACTGTGCCCATGATGTGGCCATTAAACTACACTAATCGGTTAGGACATGAAACACTCCTGGGATACCCCATGTTTCCTTTAACAGTGGGATTGAACTTGTCAAGAAAAGATTTAGAAGACAGTAATCACAAAAGTGAGTTTTATATGGTATTAGAGGATTTTTTAACCCTCTGACTTTTACCTGTCAAGGTTGAGAGTTTGACAGTCACATTTTCCTATTTTTAATACATTTTTCTCTCCCTTGTTGTTGTGTGAAGCCACATGAATGGTGGGCAAAGCCATCTGGTGGGCAGAGCAGTCAGGGTGGGACAAGTTGAAGTTGGTGGTACACAAAGTCTGCCAGATGCATGTACAAATGGAAACCCTGCTTATAACAGTCCCACCTGCTGAGGCTCATATTCAGTACTGCCTTTTATTGCCATGAATATAGACTTTCCTGGTTGAAAGCAAGCTTCAGGTTTTCACAGCACTTTTTTTTCAAGTGGCTTGGGTGGAGATCACAGAGGAAGTATGTGACCCTGGCAAGTCCTTCAACCTTATCATCACAAGGTATCAACCCAGATAAAACCCAGAAAGGGCTGCGCAAAGCCTTCTCAATATTCTCATACAGAACAAGTCTTGCAAATTCAGAAAAGGGGCTTTCAGCTCAGAAAGGGATGAAAGAGGAGCATTATTCCACGACACCTACCCAAGCAAGGAGGGACAGGTAGTTCTTGAGGTCCCAGAACAGTAGTACATCAGAGGAAGAGTGTGTGAATTGTGGTTGAACAGAGTAAGAATGATATAAATCTTCAAGCGTGTTGTGCAAATTATATTTGTCATTGAGTTTAATCACAATGCTAGAACCTGTTGAGAACAAAGTCTGAGAAACATTTTCTTTTAAAAAAGGTAAGGAGATGCCAGTACCTGTCTGGGGCCAGTGCAAGGTCAGAGCAGCACCATTTCCCACAGACTCCCCTCAAAATATGGTAGTTTGTGACACAACTCCATACCCACCCAAGCCATAGCAATTTTTTACTACCCTTGCCACAGGCTTCTGATCTCAGGAACAGAAGGGATGTGTGATGCTACCTGAAGTCTTTTGTCATTTCCAACTTCCAAACTGCAGTAGTCCCACAGATGTTTTGCACCAAACCTCACCATATGTGGACATAGGAGTTCTACCAGAAAACAAACAAATGCATAAATGCATATTTTTGGATTGCTAGGTTGGATTATTCTCCCCATGGATTTCTGGCAACTATGTCTTAGAATGACTAAGACAAAAAAGAAGTATTAGCTGTGACAGTTACTTAAGAATAAAAAAATTAAGATGAAAGCAAGCTCTAAGCTTGTTTGTGGAGATCTCTCTTTTGAAGTCTCCTCCCCTTCTTGAGCATAAAAACAAGGACAGTTTGGTAAACAAGGCTTCGTAGCTGGTCCTGACTTTGTATAAATCTCTGAATGCAAAGCAGCAGTGTATTTTATTGTCGTGGACCACTGGCATAGCTCCTCCCAAGTCCTTCTGTCTAAATTGGACTTCACCAATTTCCCATCAAATTATCAGCTTTTTCTTTTTCAGAAGTGGGATACGCACCCTGAGCCAATAGGCAAATAGAAATGCTGTTTCCTGTTGAGTTTTAGCTCGGCTATGATAAGTATGACCACAAAAATGGCTGCATTCTGTACCAAAATAGTAACATTGAATTTCCTATCTAACCCACAGAAGTCAGGAAATTCATAACCCATTCTAGGTTACAGCAGAAAAACATAAAAAGGAAAATGTAAAAAGCTATCAGGGAAAAAAAAAGAAGAAAAATAAATAGGGACTACAAATATCAATATCTGAATGTCAGGACAGGATTTTAGACAAATTGTATTAACAATAATAAGAGGGTGGTGTAGTGGGGAGGAGGAAGGATTCCCAATGGCCATCCCTGAAAGCTGCAAGATAGTCCCAGGGTTGGATTGGGGCACCCTAGGGAAAGGCTAGGACTGCTTTGCTCACTAAAGTCTTAACAAGCCACAGTCAACACTTAGCTCCCACTTCTGTCTGTTATTTGTTTGGTTTTGACGTTTTGTTGTTACAAGAGCTTAAAGAATTTTTTTCTGTCTTTCCAATTCTTTCTGTGGCACTGTTGACAGCCTTTGGTGCATACACATTTCCATTGTTTTCTCTGCTTAACCACTTAGTCAGATTTGCCTATTTGTTTGTGGGTTCTTCAACTGGCAAAAAAAAAAAAAAAAAAAAAATTTTAATATTTTATTTTTTTTAAAGGTAGGAAAATGTAATGGAAAACCACAAACGTTGTTGAGGGGATTCAGGGACAGGTGTAGTAACTAGGGCTGCCTAGTTACAAGTTTTTGAAACAGCCTAGGTTTCAGCTATTTCTCTGTTAAATGTTGCTTTAGAATATGAACAATAGAGAAGACAGTAATTGCTTTCCACATTTTAATTATAAATAACGAATAAAGTTTACTAGAGTGAGTAGGAGAAATATGAGGCAGAGGAGAAGAGAAAAAGACATCCATTGCCCACCTATTTCCAGCAGAGGTTGAGATTTCCATGAGGGTGGTCCTTCCAGCTCAGTCCTCCCACAGGTTTCTCTGGGAGTCCTGAGCCACCCCTGGATTGATCCTGTGTAGGCATCGCTGGTTTTGTGTTTTGAGGTGGGACAGTTCATGGAGACACTTGCCAGAGCTGGTTGGAGAGAATGCTGGTTGAATATGTCAATCACGGAATAAAACTTACAAAAGCTGTTTGACCCTGCTATGAGAGATAGCCCTGACCTGCATCTCCTTTGGCTTGTGCAGCTATAACCATAATCTAATCTGCTTGGCAGAGGAGCAGCTTATCATCAAATGCAGCCCCTTCATGCAGAAGTTCTGAAGAAAGTATTGAATTCAGATCATAGTTTCCTCAGTGACAGCTGGAATATCTTAAGCGGGTGACACTGAGGTCGTAGGAGGTCAAAGAGTATCTTGCCCAGAGATTTTTGGCAAAAGTGAAACCAGGGCTTTGGGAGAGTGGCAGAGGCATGCAGCAGATTGAGAACAGTGACCACGTTATTGTACAAAGATGACTGAGCTGGCAGGATGACTGAGCATGCCCTGAATTGCCTTGCTTTTGTTTTCTGGCCCTCAGATTGCAGAGCTCTGTCAGGCCAGGGCATTAAGTCTCTGATGTCTGCAATTTCTCAGCTGTGCAGAGCTCCCCATACTGGTAATATTCAGGGAAAAATATGGAGGGGAAATCCATCCCTTCAATACAGGTATATGCATATGTTTGTGTGGTTTTGCTTTTGTGCTTGTATATTAAGTTTAAATGAACTCAAAAAAAATTTAGGGGAACCTCTAGTAGCACACATCCCATTTTATAGCTAAGCATCTTAGATAAATATTGTGGAGAAATACAGATATATGCCAAAATAATTGTTATATTGGGCTTGTACATGCTGAAATAAAACCAAGCACATGACCACATCCATTAACTAACACTTGCAGAAGAAATTGCTACTGAAGCGACTGATCCTTGTGTGAGAGTGGTAGCTGTGTACCTACCAGCACAAGACACAAAGCAAAGAAAGAATAAGCAGCAGAGTACCAGGGGCGTACACAGTCATATGTTCCTCTTTTTAACCTCAGTAACCTCTTTTCTCCCACTCATAGCTGACATACCTCCACCCTCACCCTGAACACCCAATGAGTATATGAAATAAAAAAATGTGTTTGTTAGTTATAAGGTTCATGATGACTAATGGAGACTTGGTTGAAGAAACTAGTGGGCTTTTATTTTTTTTATTTGTGGTAAAAGTACATTAAAAATTACTCATGAGCTGCAAATGGGGACTGTTTGAACTTGATATTGGAGAAACTGTATTTATGTGAATGAGTGAGACAAAATGAAAATGATCACTTGGAATCAGTTTTAATAAGCAGAATTTAAACCTGAATGTCTGGAAAACAGTTTATGTTCAATGACAGATTAAATGTGGTGGGGGAGATTAGTTCTCGGAATGGGAGTAGGGAGGGAAAAACGGACAAATTTGGAAAAAAAAAATTAAATTAATATAATTAATTTTTAAAAATTGATAAAAACCATGCATAGAAACATACAGTGGTTTTAGATGAATTATTCGTTTATGTTCATGTAAAGACACCATGCCTTTTCTTTGTACATATTGCCATCTTTTTTCATGTAAATAATAATAAATATTCCTTGGAAAAAAATTTCAAAACATGTATAATGAAGAGAATTGGGAAAGGCTGTTGAAGATATTTGAAACTAAGCAACTTCATGCTTTTGTCTTTGACTTTCTCCCCTTCCCCACTGAATCTCAATTGTTTTTCCAATTGGTTTTGGCTTTTTGCTATTGATAAATTTTGCAAAATAAGTCACAGAAAACCAAAGCCCTACATTGACTGTGTTGTAAACATTTGGGTGGCCCGTTTAATTAGCCTGATTGAATGTGGATCTGCTTGACTTGTTTTTTGTCCCCCCCACCCCCAAAAAGAGGGAAAATACAGAAAGCAGCCAAGAACCTAAACTTGTCATCAAGTGACATAGTTTCGTGATATAGACCTTTAGGAAAGGTAACACATTCATAATACTTCGGATAATTTGTACAGGCTGACAATACTTAAAGTCAGCATGCATTGATTTTGATATTGTGACCTTTGGGTCCAAAATGCTCATTTCCAAGTTTAGGTTCTTCATCAAAGTATTTATGTTTGCATTTATCTCTAAACCAGTGCTTAAATTCATGGGAAATCCTAGTAATGTTAACATTCGCTTCTAGCATTTCATGATCAAGTGAAAAAAGTCCCTTGTCTGAAGCCCATAACACAAGGGCCATTAGTTGTCTTCCCCAAAGTCCTAAAAATGTTCATGAACTTGTATACTGACAGCATGTCAAATTAAAGCTTTTCTGTGGACGACTTCCTCCCGGTCTGGAAGTGGAAACATTGATGTATGTCGAAAAAAACTGTTCTTACAGTGTTTCCTGCCTCTCTCACAGCAGCAGCTCACAGAGATCATGTTCTGTTCTTTGGTGTTGCTTAGAATTTGTGAGACTGGGATAGCCCATTGAACAAATGCCCCGCCAGTCAGCCCGACCAACCTTAACCTCCTCATCCTGACCATCACATCTTCAGAGAAAAGAGTAAATGTTTTTCTATTTAGTCAAAAACTTAGAGTCCTTGTGCTTCTTTTTATTAAAAAAGAGATGCTGGCACGGATGGGAGGTAGAGTGGGGATTGTAAGCCTCAGAAACAAGTGCAACCAGTGGGTTTTGCATTGCACTTTTCAATATTGGAATGATGAAGGAGCAACATTAATTGTACAGACCAAATGGCATCCAGCTGAAGAGCTTTGGTTGTCAAAGTGGCATTGGGTAGAAAGTAATCTTTGGTTCCATTGTACCCCTCCAAAGTGTTGGCCTGGGGAGCACAGTGCTCACTTTCAGCTGTGTGCTCTTCCACTTTTGAAGCTCGGAATCATGCTTTTGATGTATTCATCAGATGCTGGGCTGATCTGGAAACGGTCAGCATTTCTGGAAACCAGGCAGTGTCTGCGGGGGCAAAGGACTTGCTGACTCATTTCTGAGTAACATAAGTTAACCCTTTTGTCACATCCAGCTCAGGCAGGCGTTGCTGCTCCCCGGAAAGGAGGAGGAGGAGGAAGAGATGGTGCACAGGCAGGAGCTGACATTGGAGGGTTGAGATTGCAACAGCGAAAGGTACTGAACTCTTGGCAAAGAGGCCGGTGGTAGACACAGCTTTGGCATAGCCAGAGCGGTCTGCAAGCAAGGATGGGCTCCATACGTGCTAGACAAAAGGGCTGGCGGGTGGCCAGGGGCTCTGCGAGGCAGCAGCGTGTGCTTGTCGTTGGGGGTGAATGTCCTTGGCACAGGGCCGGAGGGGCCCTGCCATTGTCATCCTCCTCTTGATTGCTCTGCGGGCCTGGAGGGGGATCTGTTGTGTGTTTTGCTTGTCATCTTTTGTTTGCGACTTGAAGCAATCCGGCAGAGGGTAATTGCGCTGTTTGTTTCTGACAGTCCTAGCAGAGCATCCCCTGTTGTTTGTCAGGCCTTGCTAGAGTGAGGGTGGGGACCTGCAGAGGGAGGACAAGACTGTCACTGGTGCCTTTGCCCGGTGCATCCGCAGCCGGGCAGTGTGCCTGGACCGAGGAGAGTTGGGGCAATGCCTGGCCCTGGCTGTGCCGTCTTCAAAAGCACCACTCTGAAATTAGAGATCCCTCTTTCCCCTGGAACCACCTTGCTGGGGAATGGCAGGGGAGGACCCTGTCAGCCAGGTGCAGAGCCCAGGCTGCTGTGGGAGTTGCAAGGGCACCAGCGGAGCAGTGGCCCGGGGAGGATGTGGCTCACCACCCAAGTCACTACCAAACATATCATACCATGAAATCACAGCCACAGGAGGTGACGCTGAGGTCCAGCTTTGGGTCACTTCTTAGGGCTGAGCCTTTGTCGTGGCTCAGCCCATCCACGGCTTTATAGTCAGATAAGGGACATGTTCCTGCTGGGAGTAACTTCTAGAGAAATAAAGGAGCACTTCCATATAGCTCTAAAGGCATGCACTGGGGCCATAGGCCTGCTGTGGGGCCACATCCTCCTGCTGCTGCTTCTGGTCTGCTATGACCCTGCCTGAAATGGGAGTGGTGCTGCGGTCACCATCCACTGCCAAAAAAATCCATCTCCTGTACACCTCCTCATTGCTGACAAGGAGGAGAGCCACCAAACTGCCAGGCACTGCATGGTTGAAAGCTCACACTGGACTGCTGTGTGGCACTGCAGACCCCATTGCATAGAGGCTGGTCCTGGCTGTGTCAACTGGCAGAGACCTCTGTCTCAGGCTCATGTGGGAAGTGTGCTGACCCGCAAGAGGGTTGAAATCAGTCATGCCCTGAGAAGCACAAGCCACTTTCCAGTTTGCAAGCAGCAGGGTCCCCTTGGTGGTTTGCACCTCTCTGATTATTTTTAAAAACATTTTGATACACTGCCAGTTTTAAAGAGAAGTGGTTTCCGTCAGCCACTTGCTCCTTTTAACAACGGGATGTTTAACATATTGATCTATAAATGGTTTGCATTTTGATTTAATGTTTTGGGATTTTTTTTCTTGTCCCCCTTGATTCTGACTTGCCTGTTCGGCACAGAACAGCCAGACCTTGTGGCTTTTACTCTGCATGGAAGAGGAGCATTGCTGACTTGCCATTTGAAGGGGTTCTCTCTCAGTTCATGCAGGACTGGTCCTGTTCACATCACCTGGTCAAAAAGACCAAAGCTAATTCAGAGGGATCAGAGAATTGTAGGTTTGATACCCACCATCAGTAACACTCGGAAATCCTTTTGAACTTAAGCCATAGAGCTCACTTCTCTTTATCTCCCTCTCTCTCTCTCTCTCTTTCTCTCTCTTCTCATAGTTTGCTAATCTCCAACCCATAAAAATGAACTCTGAAGATCTGAGCTATGTGGTCTTTCGATGTCATTGCTCTGAAATACATTACAACTTGCAGTTTTCCATATTTCCTTTTTCTCTGCAGGCAAAGACTGAGCATGCTCTGATTTTACTTAAAAACGTTTTACCATGATCTCTCTCACCTTAAAGTGTTTAAACTGATGCATTTCTAAGAACGATATCCCTTTTATGAAGTGTTAATCTAGCATTACAGCTGCATTAATATAAAAATAAAAACATGCTAGACTGTGGACTTTATAATTAAGGTCCCATCCAAAGGAGTCAGGTGTCCTCTTTCTTCTGTGTCTCCTGTACGAATGTTAGCAATTTTCTAGCCTGAGGGGTTAGAAATGTATTTTGAATGCAGAAAACAATGAGAAGCTTTACTGCCTGCCTTTCTGTATACAATTTTTAAATTTAAAACCTCTCCAGGCACTCCCTATGGATAAGTTACAAAAAGCTACATCTTTCATAGACTATATTAAGAATTTACCTGATGACAACTAACACTAGATTTGTAATTTAGCTGTGTTTAATGGACTAGGACAGAAAGTTAAAAGATAAAGGATTAATAATAGGAACTGTTGTGAATATAAGAAATTATATTTTTAAAACAATTAAGTTTTAAAACAATTAGGTTACATGTGAGATATTAACTATCATATAAAACCATATTCTGAGATGTATAAGTGGTGATAAAGCAGAATGTATTTGGGGAAAAAAAAGTGATACTATTACTAATAATCTTATATTCTAGTTGATACATCAGGATCTAGTAACTTTAAAGTTATTTTAAACATCTGTGGAGGTTTTTGTGTTCCTAATTTTGTTGTAGAAAAAGTCATACTTTGGCATGGTGTCTATTTAAACTGGACAGAGACAAAATGAGAAAGAGTGCTATGAACATCTTCAGATTTTGAAAGCGTAGCCTTTATGAGAAAGTGGTAAACTGCTTTTGATGCTTTCAAACAGTTTAGGAATATTAAGAATCTACTTTGGTTTAGGATCCTTTAGACTGACAATGGGGGGTTTTACTGGTTTAATTCTGTTTCCACATCTGTTTGGGCCATGTTTTGAAGTTTCTGTGAGCTGAAAACACTGTAAAACAATTTTTTTTCACTGTGGTTTTGATTCTGTTTAAATGTAGGAAAAAAAAACCAACAACAAAAAAAAACAACAAACCAAACAAATCCCAAACCAAAACTTTTGCCGTTTTTCCTTGAGACACAGGCTTCATTTTGACTGAAATTGGCTTCATTTTGACTGAAATTGGCTTCATCTTGACTAAAATTGTTTTGATATTACATTTTTTTTTCCAAGGCAACTACTTTACTGGTTTCACTGTCTTTTGAGTCTGAGAGCTTGTGGGAAAAATTGATTTTCCTAGACCCAAGATTGTGCTTTCAATCCCTATATGGGCCATTAATTTAAGATTTGGACTCGATGATCCTAGTGAGTCCCTTCCAACTCAGAATATTCTATGATAACCGATTGTTTTAATATAGTTTCTAACTTAATTCTAGTCCTACTGTCCTTGCAGTCTGTCATCATGTTTCATTTTGCCTGGATGTGCTTTCTGAGCATCCTTGAGGAGGGATGAGTGAAGATATACATAGCTCTGAAGTGCTTTAGTAATGCCATTTAAGCTTTGTTTTCTTTTGATAAAAACCTCACTTTGGTACAAAAGCAATCTTTTCAGACATAATGGAGGAAAATTCTACTAAGCAGCTCAATGAGAAGTCATGGGATCTGGAAAGATGGCTTTTGAAATAACTAAATGCTTGCTATTGTACAAACTCATCACTGTGCTTGATGCCATCAGAAAGTGCTTATTTTGTAAGGGAGCTCAGAATTTGCAAAAGCAAGGTGAAGAGCAAAGGATAATGGCTGAGACTTACCCAGAGAAGTGAGCAAAGCCCAATTCAAATTACCTCCAAGAGGAAGGAGGGGTCAAATCTGTCCTTTTGTTTCACCTCCACTTCATTGCTGATCTTTCTGCATTACTACACTTTTGCATTTGCAAAATTCTTACAAGTTTCAGAATCTTCTGTAAAGCAATATATTCCTACTGGTTATTGATAGCCTGAACAACAAAAGAAAAGGGAAAAAAAAAAAGCTTTTCTTAAATCTTAGTTGTACACCCACTCGTAACCTTTTGACTGAAACCAGTAACATAACCTCTGAAAAATCCTGCTGTATGCAAGTTTCTCCATGCCACCCCACACACATTACCAGGGTAGTTCAACTTTTGGACACTCTACAAGTAATTTTGTCCAGTCTTCAAACACTTCAGCTTTGTGCTGAGGTCTGTGTTGGAAGTCAAGTTCAGACATTAATCTGGAGGGGCTGAGAGTGATCTAAAATGAGGAAAGACAAATTTCAGCTGTCCAGTTTCTTCTGAAGGGGCAAGTTAGAGCAGCATTATGCTCACTGCACTTCATGTTTGCTGCCAGATGTAGGGTGGACCTCCTTAGGTATCACTTGAAAATTCTCAGTTGCTTTTCTCAAGACATCTTCAACAAACACATTTTCAATGTTGCAGTAACTGATTAGCACAATAACTCTAAGGTTTCCCCATACCTGCCAGTTACTTTTATATTAATACACCAGAAAGACACTAATTTGAGGAGATTTCTAATATTTGTTTGAACTACAGCATATTTTTCAGGTGCGTTCTTGGTTCAAAGCTTTGAGGATTAAAACTGAGCACACTTTCAGTTTATCACCTTTCCTATTGCAAGGTGCAGTAATTTAAATCAGGACAGCCTAGACTGAAGCTAATCATTTTGTCTGTTGCCTGAGAAAAAAAAAAAAAAGGCAAAATAAAACCTGACATAAGTGCCCCTTGTTCTCCCAGTCTTTTACAAGTGACTTTTACTTTCTCACCTGGTACATGGCTATGCAGTCAGTCAGAGTAGGATTTGGCACGTCTGAGGGAGCAGAAACATTGTTTTCTGCTGCAACAGTGGGATCTGCCACTACCAGACCAGAAAGGAACTGGAGTAAGAGACCTCCTCCATGGGCAGCAGATCTGTAGACCCCACATTCTACCCCCAACTCTAAATGAGGGACATAAGAGAGCACATTGCCGGAGGACTCTTAAAACTATGATAAATTAGCAAATTAAGCAAAAATTAGTAAGAGGACATTGGTAATCCCGGCTTGTTTAGTAGGTATTATGCAAAAGCACCTTCCCTCAACTGTTAACCATAGCATGTTGTAGTGTCCTGCAAACTAAATTAAAGAGCCCTCTGCTGCTAAAAATTTAGTTGACAAGGAACTTAAACTGCTTAAGTATATTGAAGATAATAAGGTCAATTTCTCCAGCTAATGTAATATGCCTCCCTTCTGAGGCCCAGGTCAGACTCAAGGCTGTAATAACTGTAGCAACTCCAGTTGAGGAAGGGAGAAAATATGTATATCATGAGGTGCATTTATATTGTTATGCCTGCATTTGCATATTATATCTTCCTGATATATCTGTCTGTGAAAAACAAGGCTCCTCTCCAGCATGGTTACCACTTCCAGGTTTAGAACAGGCTTCATAGGAACTGAGAGGAGACCTGGCTGCATGGACAGGTGTGTGGGAACCAGCTGCTGTTCTACATGTCACATTGAAGGACATTGACCTGTTGGACCGAGTCCAGAGGAGGGCCACAAAGTTGATTAGAGGGATGGAGCATCTCTCCTATGAGGAAAGGCTGGGAGAATTGCATTTGTTCAGCCTGGAGAAGAGAAGGCTTTGGGGGGACCTAATTGCAGCATTCCAGTACCTGAAGGGAGCCTACAAGAAAGATGGAGAGAGGCTGTTTACAACAGCATGTAGTGACAGGACAAGGGATAATGGCTTTAAAGTGAAATAGAGTAGGTTTAGATTAACTGTTAGGAAAAGATCTTTACTGTGAGGGTGGTGAGGCACTGGAACAGGTTGCCCAGGGAAGTTGTGGATGCCCAGTACCCGCAATTGTTCAAAACCATGATGGAGCTCTGAGCGACCTGGTCTAGTGAAGGGGGTTTGGAACAAGATGATTCTATGATTCTGAGTTGCCATGTGTCTCTAGAACCTGGTCATTTTTTTCAGTTGGGTTTTGCTTTCTTTTTCCCTAGACTGTGCATCTTTGAAACAAAATGGCTTCAAATGACTGTGAAATAACTCCTGTTAAAACTATCTGAGAGCATACTACAGGGTGAGTTTCAGGATGCTTTTCTTGTAAATGCAAACCACCCAAAGTACCATCATCAGTCTAGAATTTAGATCTGCTGTGATCTTATTTCAGCTTGCCAGTGATAAACAACAAATTTGCCATTTATAGTCACTTCATTTACTTAGGACCAGGCTGCTTTGTGCTTTAGTTATGCCATCAGAGTTCAAAAACCACAGTCCTGACAAAATAGCCTAAATCAGTGCTGTTATGGTAACTCACATCACCAATCTGCTACCTCTGAAATTTAGTGGTTGGTAACCTCACCTAAGGCAAAATAAAGGACACTTGTCTTCTGCTACCATCGGTGCTTAAGGCAAAGCATTTATCTTGAAGCAAAAATAAAAGCAAAACCTGTTCCAAATAACGTTTCTCAGGACAAGTTGTGTCTGTACTTATTGAGGCTCAGGGGCAGCTGCTGTCAGGTGGAGACCAAGGAAAGCAGCTGAGACAGAGTGCTCAGGCTGCCTCATGTCTCCTAGGGACTGTCAGACTGCTTTAGCTGTGTTGGCAACACATTACAGTTTAAAGCTTCTCGCTTGTGCCTTTTAAATGTCGTTATCTGAAATCCTCTGCCCACTCACTGGAAGCAATCTCTGTAGGTTCAATAGACAATAGTTTTGCCAGATTTCAAGATGACCATCTCTGTATCTGCACTTCTGTCTTTGCTGCTGTTCATCAGCGCCTCTGGACCTCTACACAGAAGAGCTGGAGGGGAGTGTCTGACCACAGTAGAAATACCAGCAGACATGAAAACAGTTAAATACAACTCAAGAAATACCTTTCTTTTTATCTGAGGGAATGTGAGAGTTCCTGACAAAGGTTAGTTTGTAGAAATGCAAGTTAATACCCAATTCCTAAAAATATGACTTGCATCAGTCAAAATGAGATGTGGATGACAGAGCTGTGTGCAGGTTGTATCTGATCAATATGACCCATCCTGTGTAGGACAGCAGGAGGGCATGGGAGGGAATCTGAAGGAAGCTGCTTGATGTCGCTCATAAGCCTAGCATGGTAGTGTCCTGAATGACATCTGTCTCCACATTCATCTTCCTTCTCTTTTTCATGAGGGGATAAATTGTTTAGAATGGTACAAAAGCCACTGTGGTTTTGTGGTAGATTTGAAGAGGCAGCCCAAGGAGGGGTGTTTTCAAGTGTGCCACCCCAGTGGTGATTCCTCTGAAATGTGACTGATTAATGAGGCAATCTGCCTTATCTACCCCAGTATTAATAAATGGTGAAGGAGTACCGCAAACTGTAAAACAAATGAAGTGTAGAAGGAAACCCAAGAGTACTTTAAATTGAGTTCAATTATTTTTCCTGATATTAGGCTGTACCATTCGTAGAACCATTTGTAGTGTATGTGCCCTTGCATTTGAAACTCACTTAAGTATCTGTGGTTGTCACCATGAGTTTCCTAAAACACAGAAAAACATTTTGTACCACGCAGTTAACTTTTCAAACAATGGAAGAGAAGCACCCCCCAAAAGAAGTATCAGCATCAATATGGCAAAATTCCTCTGCTCCCTCTAAGAAATCTGTGAAAAGCACTGATAGTTAGGAAGCTGATTGGATCTATTATGCCTTCAGGATAAACCTGAGGCCACTGATGACTTGGCTGAATGGCTCTATCACTGTCCATCAGTGGTCTTTGGCGAATTTATTTTGCTTTTGTCTTTTAAGTCACGGCTAAATCGTTTCTGGGATGGCATCCGAAGACAGTGAGGAACCTGAGAAACTTTAGAAAACTGTCCAGTCGTGTCCTCCATTCCACTTTTATATACATGCATCAAATGGCCATGTGCCCTCATACAAACAATATTTTGTAGATGAACCTTTCCCTATTTAACTCTGGAAAAAACTTTTGAGGAATGAGGAGACAGGGAGAACACAAGAGTGAAGCTATTGCATGAATATATGCAGCAATTAAAAAGTTCCAGCTGTATAAGTATATAGAGGAAACTTCCTTGAGAAAGCTCAGTGTTCTTACTTCCCCAATGAGAAGTGTCCAGTTTGCTCTTTTCCTCAACTTTTCATTGAATGCTCCCATGCAAGAACTGGAAGAGTGGCATTTCCCTTCATACGTGTGGAGAGGACTGAGAGCCTCCAGGCCTGCTGAGAACCTAAGGTGTCTGGACTTCAGCTCTTATTTCAGCAGAAAAAAAATGAGGGCAAGAAAAGGCTGAGGAATCCTGTCAGTGAGTGAGAATTCAGCACAACGCACAGTGCTAAACATAGGGGAATTTTCCTAATATTCAGACTTTTAGGATATGAAAGTTTGGTCTAACAACCTTCAGAACAGAAGTGTAGCAGCTATTTTGGTTTGGGAAAATTATGTTGCTGTTGATTTTGTGTAGTGCATACAGGCAACCAATCCTGACAGAGGAATCATTTTGTTCAGAAGATATTTCTTTTTTACTGTGAGAATCTTTTTTTAAAACATGCTGTGTTTATTTATCCTTTAAACAGCAAGTGCATCACTTGGCTAAAAATTGTCCACGTGACATTTTCATTTAGCACTTCCAACAGTGTTGGTAATACAGTAATCTATCATGAACAGGATTACAATTTGGTTTTACACTTCAGTCACCTCTTAAATCTTTAACAAAATCACAAATTGTGGGCAGAATGGAAATGTATTTATAATTTCTAACCATTCAGGATGTTTCACTACTTCCTAAAATCCCAGCATGAGAGCAAGAACCCAGTCAAGAGATAATAAAGCACCCATCTTGAATTAATTCTGATGTAATCAAATCTGATTTGATCTGACCTAATGTAATCTCATGTCTGTCCACCAGTAGGACTTCATCTGTAGACATGATGCTCACACAATGGATTAGGAATTTACTCCCTACTTTAGCCATGATAGTTTGATAGTTGGGCTGTTTAGTCCTCATGTCCTGATTTCATGGGATTATACCATGCAAAGTGAGACAGATTGCTCTGGCACCACTATGAAGCAGTTGCACCATGTCTAGAAGTAGCAGGTGTGGCTTTTTTAGGTGATCCACTACTCTGCAGAGAGCAAGAGTAATTTCAACACTAACGGTTGCGCTGGTCTAAGGAAAAGTGTAAGGAAGAGGGAATACCTGTTACTAGATCAAGTGACAGAAAAAAAGGATCACATTTTGGAAATTTTTTTTTTTCTTTAAAGTCTGTTATTGCCAGCTGTCTTAATTGATCTAGTAAAAATAATTATTTGCTTCTGCAAAGCTTTCCTTGTTTACAGTACCTGTGGCCGTTTCATTCTTCTGTGGTTTCTTCATTTCCTCATCTCTAAAGAGTTGTCAAGTCACTGAGAGATATGTCAAGTCACTGGGGGATAGGATAGATCTGCAAAGACATTATCTTCATGGTCAAAGCGGGGCAGGTTCTGGTTAAATGCTGTGTGGACATCATGATGTATATCACACATATGCTGCAAGGCTGCTGGAAGCATCCAGGGGACCTGCATTTCCTGCTGGTTTTTTACTTTATTATGGAAAAACACAGAAGCAAGACTTATATATCCCAGATTTCAGTTGATTTATAGCTAAACTTATGTGCAAATGCTTTGCCAAACTGTTCTTTGTGAAGATTGTTTGCAAGCCTATGGAGTCCTAATCCTTCTGTGCAATAATTTAAGCAAAGGTCCTCAGCACATGCTGCAGCCTGTGCAGACGCCTTGCCTGCATCCATCTGAGGCAAAAAACAGAGGCAGGGAAAATCCCTGGGATGGGAACTCAGTCATCTGTGCTGGTACCTGGTCCAAGCAGGCAGCAGCCCTCCCAGCAGGTTGCAGGCAGTGCTTGGGAGCCAGCATGGGCCATTCCCAGTGACCAGACCGGAGGCAGGTTTTGGAAAAGAAGAGCAGCCGGTAGCATAGACGCAGGCCATACTGTGCTGGCTGGCCTCAGTGGCCAAAAGCAGTCCTGGCAGGTTTAATTTAAAGCTGTATGGGTGCAAGTTTAATTTAAATCTGTACAGGTACATCTTTAAAGCTGAAATGTCTTTGGGTGACAGTGGGATGGCAAATAGTTTCTTCATGCCAAATATTGACGGGCATTTAATATACACTTTGGGCACATGCTGTGACCAGGGAAGATTGCCTACTGATGTTATGTGAGTGCTCCTGATTCCTGCAGTGCTGTGGTGTGGGATGAGCACGACAGAGGAGAATCACAAGTGTAAAGTGCTTTAAAGATCACACTCTAACAACTCTTACCAGAAAAATACTCTTGATTTGAAGTGTGATTTTTTTTCACAGCAGTTTTATACCACCAAAAGCCCTTTGTGGATGCAGTTACACTAAAGGAAAAGTAAAAGCATTGGCCAGTACAGCTGGTGAGCTGCACTGTCAGAAGCCTGGTGTTGTATGTAGGCAGAAGCAGTTTGTCATGTGGAGGGCACAGCCAGTGTTGCCTGGTGTTTTTCTAGTGCAGATTTATCCAGCCTTTGGAAGAGCTACTTCATTTTTACTTATAAGCCATTTTTGCATAAATTTCCATGGAGAGTTGTAAAGAGTAGTCTGTTCCCAAACTGGTGTCAGCTCCAGTGACCCTTCCTGCCAACAGCAGCAATGAGTATGGTCTGAGCGCAGGTAGGTGTTGAGGACTTCTGCCTGCCTCTCCATATCTCAGCTCAGACCATTGCCATTTGGCCATATGGTGAAATCCTTCTTCCCTAGGGGGATGGAATCAAACCCCTCACTAAGCCTGCCCCAGGGAATCAGTTGCTCCAAGTTTGCATTGCAGCAAAATTTCATTACTTGATTTTTCACTCCAAATTCAGGTAAAATAGTTATTTTTTGATCAAGCTGGAGTAAAGACAAAAGTAAATCAAATTAAAAGTATTTAATAAAGAGAACTTAGGGCAGGCATCTTAGAAGTCTCAGTAAGATGCTTAACATCAAGTAGGCAAATCCTCATCCGTCTCCAAAGAAATCCTGTGTGCTGTGGAAGAACTTCTGGAAATGCACTATATGTAGTATAAAAAAAAAAAGAAAAAAGCCAAATCTGAGGATAGACAATAACTGACTGGTACCATATTCTGTTATGGATTACACAGGGTTTACTATGCAAACGTTATACATCCATGCTCATGTACACTCCCTTATGCTGCTATTGGCAGTAGAAACTCATATGCTTGTACATACCTAGTGCAAAGCACATGAGGCTTAAGAAAAGAACTCATCTGTAAGCAAATTTGCCAATGTTTGGATAGAACATTAACAATGTTATAGGTCTATCAGTAGGCAGGTGGTCCCAGGAAGAAAATTAATATGACCGTTATATTTCTGGGTTCTGAAAGGAGGAATTGCTACCCCAGTGCCAATACACCACTGTCTCTGAGCAGGCAAATGCCTCTGTACATGCAGAAGATAGGGCACAGCAGGGAACTGCGATGATGACATTCAGTGGATTGCATGTCAGTCTCTTCTCACTGGGCTTTACAAGCCCATCAAGGACACAGGTAGAAGAGAGGAGATTTTGCCTCCCGCTGAGAAGATGTGAGAGCAAAATGTAGCTCCGTGGATGCTTTTCTCCTCTGCAGTAGATATGTTGCATGGAAACAGAATCTCAGGAGCAAAGTTACCTGCCCCATGTATAACGTTTGCCCTGTAGTGTAACGAAAGACTTCAGAGAAGACTAGTTGAAATGGTTTGGGCAGAATTTTCTTTTTCTATGTACTCTCTGTGTGAGAGATGGTTTGTGCTTCCTCTCAGGTTAGGACTCCACTATATCAGCAGACTGACAGAATCGCAACAGAAAGATACTCCTCACCTTGGAGAACTCATGATCTGAGAACCAGATAATAAGCTCTGAACAGAGACACAGAAACTATTCAGAAACAGTGGAGTGTTTCTCCTCAGCACTCACCTAATGAAGAAGTGTAGGTTGGAAATTAAATTGTTGGGGTTTGATGTATTTTTGTGGAAATACATCTCTGCAGAGCACAGAGTTAAGAATGATGAAGGTAGGTGCTGGGGAAATAATTAACCTGCTCATTCTCCTGCAGGATGCAAGGCACAAATCCCAGTAGCGAGAGAGTTACAAGCCCAGGGCAGGCGATGACAATCTGTTGTATAATGGTCTCAAAGTTGGGCTGGATGTGTCTCTAGTATTCAATGTGGCTCAAATGTACCTTTGTGCTAGGCATGGTGAGGGAAGATGACTCTTGAATAAGAGCCATCACCTTTAACAAAGTCCTGGCCACAAAACCTGTCAGTGAAATAGCTGATTAGAGAGGGGATAGCTACAGCCCTAGTCTGAAGAAGGTTGCTTGTCTGCATGGCTACAAGAAGGTCATGTAGAGCATCAAACAAGCCTCTGCATGGCAGGACTGCAATGCTGCAAGTACAATGAGCTGAACTTGCTCTCACTTTTCCTGGCCATAAACTCCTAAGGTATGATTCTTCTCACTTTGCACTCCTCTGCATCTTCATTAACACTGCATTCAAAAGTTGGGTTAGTGGATGTAAAATACTACCATTTAGTAAGGTATCGTTTTACCACCACTTCACAGCACTGTAAAATGAGAACATAGGCTGTAGAGCAACAAAGACCCAAGCTCCAAATATTCACTTCAATAGAGAATCCCTTGCCTTATGGATGGGAAATAACAAGGTCAAATCTATCTGCCCTAGAATTACACAGGCTGTCTGAGCTTGTGCTGGGGATATTAATGAAAGACAAGAGTAATAGAATAGAAAAATTCTTAAATGAATATGCAGTGCCATTGGATTTAGAGCAGGGAGTGAATTTTACTTCTCATTTTCCTTCTTTTATGTGAAACTCCAAGCAACACCCTGCTCTAATGTGTTTAAAATAACTTCTATAAATACACAATAGGTGCACACACAAACACATGAATGTATGTAGGTAGTATAAATATATATTTGGAAATGACACTGTTCTCAATATGCTTTCAAGGGTAATTCTGTTTGAAAGAAAAATTATTTTTCCTTTTCACGCTCTTTGCATGTGTCTTGCCTGTAGGAAGGTAGGTACTTAATTTTATTTTTTTTCCTAGTTTAGTTTGGGTGCTCTTTTTTTTTTTAACGTCTGCTTTGCCGTAGGCCTTGAAAACAATAATAAAAAACACTGTGGCAGTTGCTTCCATGTGGCTTGCCAAGGGGGTGTTAAGAAATTTTCCTGGTTGTTCTCTATGTGTGAGATGCAAAGAGGTGATAAATTGCTGAAGGAAATTAAAGCAGGGGGGTTGAATCTCAAGTTTTGTACTCTTCTGATTTGGGCAGTCTTGGATTACAAGACTGCTGGTTTTGTTGGAAATCAAAAGGTTTGTTTCTCTCTCTAACTCACCCAGGAGTGCTGAAAAGACAGATTGATAGGTAAAAACATCACTTAGCCCCTGGTGCTTTCTGTGCTTTGGTGCTGGGAAAAGAAACCGTGGTCTACCAGGGAGGAGCAGCTGATGTGGTAGTCGCAGTACTTTGGACAAGCATCCTTTTCAAATCGTGGAGATTCCCGTAGAGCAGGGTTCTGTACTGCCCTGCCCTTGCTGCAATGCAAGGCATCCAGCCACTGTGTCTGTTGGATCATTTCTGCTCCTATGGCACTGCCTGGTTGGTAGCAAAAGCAGTAGGGTATTAGCTCAGGAATTGTTTCTTGGATTCTTTCAGGGCTGTTTAACAACCCGTGCCTCTCAGTGAGCAATGCTGTGAGTGGGGAAGTTGTAGCTCCCAGTTGCAGCTGCTAGTTGCAGGTTATTTTGCTTTGCCTTACAATGGCCTCAGTGTGCCCACCCTTTCCAAAGTGAAGGTTTTTTTCACTTATGCATTTGTCTGTGATTCTGTGTCATGAGTCCACATGAAGAGGTTTTTCTTTTTCTCTCTCCTTCCTCCAGGTTCTAGGCTTTCACGTGTTTCCTTCAGCACATTCAGCTGAACAGCAGTAGTGCCAGCTCTTAGCTAGAGCTTTGGGTCCAAACATTTTGCAATATTTCATGAAAGAAGGGAAGTTTTGTGGGCCCTGGGTTGCAGATGGGAACACCAAGGCGCGGGGCTGTGGCAGGAGTAACCTCATGTTACCCAGCAACAGACCAGGAAGCCTGGGCTGGGTGATGGCTTGGAGCAGCATGTGGCTCCACTGCTAGTCAGGACCTTCAGTCATTCCTACACCATCTTACTTTAAACCTGCCTGAAACGTTCTGCACCTCCAGCTCTGACATTGCCTGAGAGCTACCCACAGCTCTGTGTGGGGTTGCACAGGCTGCTGCTGCCCCGCTGTACTGCTCAAGCTGGCTCCTTGGCCACAACAGTGCTAGGCTGAGACCAGTATCTGCAGTCACAGTTCACACCCCATCCCCTTTCTGCAAGCTGGTTTTCTCTGTCCTCAGTGGCTGTAACCTGGGAGCTGGTTAGCCAGCATCTGCTCCCTGCTTTTGGGGTGAAGGCAGAAAGGCAGGGGCAGTGACACCAGCAATACCCAATGTGACTCCCTTGTCCATAATTCCTATCAGTCCAGCTGACACATGTTTTCCTGACCTTGCTGTAAACTGTCAGGATACAAGAGGAGAATGGGATGCACCTGTTGAGATCAGCTGCATGTAGTAACACTCAGGGGCAAGGGCTGCCTAAGCTAATAGTCAGACTAGAGCTGCAGAGTTGATGGCCCAAGTCCACGACTTCCTTGTGAGAGACTGTCATGGTTTGAAAAAAATTTTTGTTTGTTTTTACGGCTGTGAAAGGGTAAACACATATCCCGGATGAGGCTGAAGTGAGACATCACTGCTCACCCTCCTACTGACATGAGTGAGGTTTAGTCACTGGCTTCCCCATGTGCAGCCTGGCATGGTATGTCACCAAACACTGGCAAGGGTGTCCCAGCCACTTTGTGCCAGCTCCGACACATGACATTGCCAAGGCACATCCTACCTTGGCTGCAGAGAGTCTGCATGAAGGAGGAAGAGGATTGAGTCTGTCCTTTGTCTCTCACATGCCTTGGCCCCATGAAACACCCCACAAGTGCTGCTGCCTGCTGAGGAGCGAGCTGATGTGATGTCCAGCAGGTCAGGAAATGTCCATACAGAGTTCAGGCACCAACACAGAAATAGGCATCTCCTCCATTCTTCCAGGAAACAGGAAATAAAAGTGGGGGAATTGCCATTTGCCCTACTTGCCCCAAGCCACTTTGTTAAAATAAATACTGCTATTTGACAAAGAAAAGAATTCCATTAAGGCAAGTTTGCAAAGCCTTTCAAAGCAGCAGTGACAAAACATTAAAACTGAAAGTAACAGCACATTGCCCTCAAATCGCATCCTTTGGTTTTAAATTCTGAACCATGGGGCCATGTGAAGCACCAGTTGTATGGGGGGAACCTGGTGGGACAGGGTGGGTGAGAGTTTCTCTATGCACAGATACTCGCTGCTGCCTCTGCTGCACTAGCACTGGACACAGTCATGGACCATCTTGAAGAGTCTGGAAAGACATATCCAACTGTGGAATTTGAGAAGAAGTGAAAAAAACTCAATGATGTCAAATTGGATGGTGTCGGTTCAGTCAACGTGAGTTTTAAGTACATGTGATAACCTGTTTACTGACAAGCAAGAGCTCACATTTTGTTCACAACACCACTTATCCAAGTTGCAAGTAGCCAACCAATATAGCTGAACTTAATTATTTCTTCATAGAAAGAAGGGAAGCTTTGTTTTCTCAATAACGTATCACAAATATTGCCCTCTGCCCTTGAACTGTGAAGTGTAAACTTGCTTGTAATTTGTGCTGGAGGGGGCAATTCAGCTCTGTGTCTGTATTTTATTGTAAATTTACACTTAAAATCCTTTCCTAGCATTGATTGCATTTGCAATAATGGTATGCATTAGTAAACATTCATGACACCAACATTAATCCAGAATGAGCTTATAGTGATTTGTTATATTAGATACTAAAAAACAGTCGTGAGACCATGATTTGATAGTGTTATCTCAACACCTTGCATAGAGATGCAAGGATGATTTGGTGACATATCATCCTTGACACATGACACATAGAGACCATGCTTCAATCAACACACTGTGCCTCTGGGTAGCATGGTGTTACAGCCTCTGCAGGGGAATGCCACTGCCTGTGAAACTGCCTCGCTTGCAACTAGTGGTGATGGCAGGGCTTCCAAGACTGGGAAACAAGAAACCAAGCCTGGTATTCAAAAATCAAATATATCAAAATACAACAAGTCTCCTGCATGTTAATGATGTTTCATTATTTGCAGACATGTCTAAGCAAGAAACTGCTTTTCTTATAATTACTTATTCTGCAAATGAATTCAGGAGTAATGATCTTAGTATCTCCGTGGTCACTAGGTCTGGGCACAAACCCATCATAATTTGTGTGATTTCATTGTAATTCTGCTCTAAATTACTCTGTTTGATTAAACTCTAGTGGTCTTGGTTTATTTAAGCACAGTGTGCCCACATAATACACCTCAAAATGTGTAACAGTAACAAGCAAATACCAATGGGGTGACGTGGTAACCAATAAAATTATGCTGGGTATGAAGGAAAAATAGAGTATTATTATTGAAGTGGAGTCAGGATGTGTTTTCTTAAACAGTATTTCAATCTGTTTTTGCTGTGAGCAGGATCTGGCCTGAGCTATCTGTAGGCAAAGAAACGGCAAGTTTCATCATTGCCCCACACTGATGCCTGTCCTCCAAGATGGAGAAGAGATTGTGACAAACCTTTCCCAGTGGTGAGTGCAACCGGTTGTAACATGTCAGCTGGACAGAAAATATTGGTGGAAGTGCTTCTTTACACAAAAGAGATTTCACACCAAAAATCACTTTTACTCTATTGAGAAGATCCTGTGCTTGTGATGTGAATGCGCCTGTCGTGTGAGGTAAGTGCTGACTTCTGGGTATAGTAGTGATAACGAAGGGTTACAGAAATGCTGCAACTCAAAAATACAAACATAAATATCAGGCCTCCAGCCCATCCACTGGGCATTTCTAATTGTCAGGTGAATGGATGAGAACAGTTGTGATAAATGTCATGTATCTTTTGAGTTGTTACACAACAGTGATAAGGAAAAAGGCAAGACACAGAAAAGAGAAAGCTGGAGTAGCCTATCTCTGCTTTGGAAAATAACAAGCCCTTCATTAGAAATGTCTTTAAAATTGTTATCTGGAATTTATTAAATATCATGGTTGGTCCTGAAAAGACTGGATTTTGAAGCATCACTGGTGAATATTATGTTGCTACCATATGTTTGCACACACAGACACTCAAGCTTGGTGGCAAACAGGCAAGAGGAGAGGGAAAGTCTGGACAGGTGAAAAGGTGCTCCTGTGCTCAGCCTGTGCCAGTTGCTCCTGTCAAAATGGCTTTCTGTCCCTGCAGGCAGCTGTGGGCTTCAAATCATAGTCCTTGATGTTTAATTGCCAAAACAAAAAAACATAAATATATATATATATATATACAATTACTGGATTGCTCAAATGCCAAGGGGCAGGAATACTAACAAAAGGTGTGATCAATAGCAGCTTAATTTTCCAGATTGCAAATTGTGGTGGCAAAGGCTTGCATACAACTCCCACCTTTCCTACTGCCTTTATACACAGATACACAACAATAAGCCTTCTAAATCACCCCAGAGGGACTTGCAGGAGCTAAGAAGTCCTCAAGGATTTATGGTGCAATATGCAGACACTGGAGTTTGCAGAAGCAACACTGATCCTGCTAGAAGAGTTAAATTAGGACTTCAGACCTATCTCACTATTTAATAAGAAAACTTGCACATGTGATGTAGTTTTTATACCTTTGTATCTATTTTCACATGGCCTCTTTGAGGGAGGCTCTTCTAATATCTCCTCTAATGTCTCTTGCCTACTCAGGATGGCAAAAATCACCCCACAGCATGACATTAGCACCAGTCCTAGCTTGATATGTGTGTGTAGGCTTTGATTTAGGTACAGGGACTGGTAAATGACTGCAATTTTGCTAACGCAACGCTACTGTGAACATGACGTGGGAGTTACTGTGGGTTAGTACTGAGATTTGCAGTGTCATGGGTAGTAAGCAGGCACTCTTCAAAGCCTCCTGTACTCCGGGAGCTTTCAATAGTTTAACCTAAAACAAGTTTCACACTGGGGAAAACCTTACAAGTACTTGGTTTCAGTTTAGACACAATTTATTTTAATGTCACATCTTGGGAGAGGGTTATTTTTTTTTTTACCAAAATAAGTGAAACAAAATGAAAGGGGTGTGCCTACAAGCAAGGCATTAGATACCCAGGCACAGGTACCTCTGCATAAAGTCAAGATGTTATCAGAGATTAGTGGCAGACACATCATAGCATCACAGTGCAAGGTACTTGTCTTCAGGAGGAGCTAGAGCTAAGGCCACTGTAAAAGGAAGATCCAAGAACAGAGGAGGTCACTTAGCTGCACCTAACTTATGAGGATGTGCAAAAGCTCTCTGTCAAAGACTCTGGCTGTCTATCTCCAGCTTGGGCATCTCAAATTAAACCTTTTCCTTTTTGTGTCCAATCTGTTTGTCTTCCTTTCATGTAGATCTCAACCATGAAGCTTTGACTCAGCGATACAATATTGCTGGGCTGCTGCATGAACAATGAACCAACCACACTAAGAGGGTGTAGATGTTCCTGGGGAAAGCCACAAGTACTTCTCACATATGTAATGATTTCTTTCCACGACCAGTATTGTCTTAGCTGTATTTTCAACACTTCACACTTAGGAAGATAAATTAATGGATGTGGAAAACATCACACAGTGAGATAAGGACTTCCACCCCAGTCAGAGATTTGTCCCTGTAAGCTTTGACCCTGTGTTCAAACCAGTGTTTTTGTAATGTGTATTTTAAAAATAGATGGGGTAACATCTTACACCTTGTTAATGTATTGAGACTCATTCTAAAATATGCACTGTTATTACTTTTAAGTGAGGTTTTAGATACATGAAAGGTTAAAAAAAAAAGTAAGACTTTTCATTGATGGTAAGTTTTAATAAAATGAAAATTGACTTATACTTGAAGGAGAGAAAGGGGTATGAAACAGATATTTTTACTCAGCAAAAGAGAAAATTTTTAGCTTCTAAATATGCAGAGACACTAAATCAACTATCATAAATGTGTGCTGGTGATGCAGCCAACAACACTTAATTATCAGTTCTACAGGAAAATTAGGTGAGAAAATTACTTGTCTTTTTATATTTATTTTATTTATAAAAGAACCCAAAGATGATGACAATTCTCTCAGTACTGCATGTTAGACATAGATGACTTATTTGTCTTTTTCTTCTCCTTTGGTGATACAGATTGATAAATTCCTGCAGTGTACACAGTTTAATTTGTGTTACTCCTTTTCAAAGTTTTGTTATTTGTTTTATTTTTTTCCTGCAGTGTTGAAGGAAACTGTTTTGGTAGAGATGAAACAGTCTCATCTTTTATAGTATCTTAGTTGAGAAACATTTGAGATAGGGGCAAGAACCCTGTTCAGTCCAATACATGACGTCCTTTGCAGTGTGTGTTTTTGTGTGTTGATATTATTTGCATATGCATCTTGCTTCTTTCTTCCTCAGTAAATCAATTGGGTCATTAAGCAGTATCTAGGCATGAAGATACAGGTCATATTAACATGGCTTCGTGTGTCTTCTGACATCCCAGCCTTATTATTTCTTCCCAGTGCAGGGGCAGAGATAAGCAGCCACAGCTGGAGGGAAGAGGACGGCAGAGCTTGAATGACACTCCAGCAGTACCACAAGCCTGTTTTGCAGCCAAACATTTTGTATCAGGAAATCACAGCCCCACAGAGCATGGAAACGACAGGAGATCCTCACGGTTTTCAGGACTAGATCTGCATTTTATTGATGATTTGATTTTGACTATGCTAACCCTGCAGCAGGCAAGAAAAATTTCACACTTTGAAGATGTCTTAATATGAGATTTGTTTTGTGTCCGAGATCAGGCTTTAATTCCTTCATACCCAGGTGTATAGTCAAACAGGAGTCTGCCCAAACCCACAGTCCAGTCTGTTTTTGGTCTATGTTTGGTCCCCTGTGAATGTCCTTTCTTCCCAGATAGAGGTCAGCTAGAACTCACTGAAAGCTTTTGTGCTAGCAAACCTGGTTTGCTCCCAAAGGAACTCTAGAGGACAGGACTTACTTATTTTATTTTTAAAAAGGTAGTATAAATGGTAATGGAAGACGTGTCTCAGCCTGAAAAAAGTACTGAAGTAGTCAGGGATGAACGATTCCATGGGTGTTCTTTTTTTTCCCCGACAGCAAAGTGGAAGCAGCAATTCTTTGGCTTTTTGTTCCTGCCCCACAGGACCTCTCAGTTACGACTGAGCAGGGCTTTTTCCACCCAGGAGTCCATCACTCTTAAGGGTAATCTTTACCTTGTTTTTGCTTTGCTATGTTTAAGCTGAATTGGTTTCTTCATCCACAAGCGGACCCTGCATTGTAAAGCCTTTTTAGAGGCACTTGAATTGATTGTTGATTTATTGCTGTGTTCCACTTGTCTTCAGTTGTCAGATTTTTCCCAGTTTGTATCTATTAACCAGAAGAAAGCTAATCTATATAGATCATGTATAGATGAGAAGCAGTGAGCCTTTGTGCAAATTCCTTTTCTACTGGAAAGTCAGTAAGAAACTGAAAAACTCTAATCACCTGTACTACTTTCTGAAAGGTAGATAAGGTAGAGAAAGATAATCAGTAGATTAAAATGCCAGGAATTGACTGACTTTAAAATTACAGTTACAGTTATGGTGTATCAAAGTTGATCTATGTTAAAAGTGCTCTACAGTGGAGACCTCTTCCCTTGGTGTAGTGGGTTGAAAAGGG